>PVIA01001134.1:0-311724 GCA_004024845.1 Tonatia bakeri
CCCCGAGCTAATCACAGGAGGGTTCTTTGGTTAAGTTTGGGGAATCATGAGTTAAATAAAATGGATTTCTTCACCACGGGCTATATCATCGTCTCCTGTGCTTATGTGCATTTTATGTCTCCAAGAGGGATAATGTAATTCTCATGTGTACCTGAGTCCATGCACATCTTCTTGAAGCATCTGATGGGACTGGTTCTGTGCATACTGATGGGGCCATTGCTAGAATTGTCATTTCCACCCACATCCTCAAGTTCCCCAAGGAACCTGAAAGCCTTTATTCAGGACAGCTTTCTGTTTGTCTGATTCAAATGCAGAACGCTATCTTTTTCCTCATGGTCTACTGGGGAGAGGGAGGACAAAACTGTGCTGTTATCTGCTGACTCAATCAACTTCTACTTTTTTTTTTGGCCTCTTTTAATAATGAGCTGCTTCCTTCTCACAACTTGCCCAGAGACTTAGCTGGCTTTGGGGTTTGTTGTTTGTTTGTTTGTTTGTTTGTTTAAGGGTTTTTTTTTTCCTCTTAGAAACTGTTGCTGTTTATCCCATTCCCCACCAGCAATTCCAATGTAATCCTTCTCCCGCTGAGAAAGAGGGCCGTGTAGGGTTCAGAGTGTGGCCTCAGCAGCGGGCCTGCTGAGCTCTGGGTCTTGTCTCTGCTGTTCATCAGCTCTGTGAGCGAGCTGGCAGCCTCAGCCTCTGCTTTCTCATCTCCAGTGGTAGTAGTTTCTTTATATATTAAATCAATGAGTGCATGGAAAGCGCATATAACAGTCCCTGTAACATAGTGTTCTATAAGTAATAGGTATTTTTTTCCTCTATATTCTGCTTGCGCCAAGTCACCTCATTCTGTCTACTCGATACTTAGAGGAACAACTGCAAAGGTGCATTGCTTTGGAGCAGGGCCAAGCAGTTTCCACTAGGGAGCAAATTCCGTGAGGCAGAGACATTTCCTGTCTCCCACAATTGTGTCCCCAGCCCCCAGAACAGTGTTTGACACATAGGTGGTCTCAATAAATATTTATTGAATGAGTGTGACACTTCTGTGAGGAACCGGGAGCCTCTACTATCCGTGTGCATTGAGAGAGTTGTGTGATGAAAATGAAATGTTATACAACTTTTAGTTGGCATTTCTATGGAATTTAGCACAAAAATATACTAACGGATGGCCGTAACTAGTTCTTCCACTGTAAATGACTGGACAGATATGAGATAGTGGTTTTCGGACTCAGGACCATGGGCAGTGCAATACGGCGATTCCCCAAGACAAAGGACACTTAGGAGGCGAGTCCTGTGACCTTCCACTCACTCTGAGGACCATTTCCTGTTGCAGTAGAGTGAGCGAGAGCCCACACGCAGCTGTCCCACTGAGCCAAGGCAACTGAAGATGCTGGAGTCCGTAGTGCAGGGGGCCAGGAGCTGAGGGTGGGCTGCACCTGTTCAGGGTAGTTCTAGGGTCCTTACCAAAGAGCAGTGGCAACATTGATGAGGATGAAGCAGTGAGACCAGAGGTCAGGTGTTGCTGGTAGGCATTGCATTCCAGCGCAGCCAGCATGGAAACAACTTGTCAACACCCTAATCTTCCAGCTGAGATACCAGAAAGACCTCAATTAGAAACAACGACTTTGTCCAGGAGTTGTGTGGCCAGCTCCAGAGACACCCTAACAACACCTAAAACCAAGGTCCCATAAGATCCTCAGAGGAGACAGATTGAAGAGGAATTCCGACACAGTAGAAGGTCTCGGGAAACACTTTGGGCTTTCCACAGATTTGACCTAATAAAGTCTTAAATCCAGGTCTGCACTGGCTCAGCCTGAAATCGAACTATCTCCTAGTTCCAAATAACTAGTCTTCATAGGAGTGAATCAGATAATGCAATGTCTAATACATAGTAAAAAATTACTAGACGTGAAAGGCAGAGGAAAACTGTCTTTCCCTTACACAAGGAAAAACAGCGAGCAATGGAGACCCTCCCCTAAGATAGCCCAGGTGTTCGGTTTCAGAAAGTCTGCACAGCAGTCGTCATAAATATGTGTTCAAGAACTTAAAGGAACAGTGTACTAAATAAGAGGTGATTTTGAATGAAAATAAAATCAGTCTGGATGCTTTTTTTTTTTAACCCTCCTACCAGAATATGAACTGCCGAATGAAAGCCTTCTTCCTCTTTCCCATGTTTTTCCTCACTCCAGAGCCTCACCCAGTTTCCCCAAACCCCACTCTGCAGTTGGACTCACTTTTGCCAGACTGTAGTCTGGCATAGCCTTGTACAGCATTAAAAATGCTGTAATTAGACAAGTGTCCACTGGCCTTTTATTTTATACAAACAAGCCCGAAGCATTTTTTTTTTAATCTAAAGGCAGTGGGGTTTTTTTTTCCTCCATGAAACCACCTGTTTGTGGTCTTCAGAGAGCAGTCACATTTATTACAGTACGAGACATGCGTTTCTCTTTCCTCGTGTGCAGCAGATCTGCAGTTCTGTGCACCTCAGCCCCAGACTGCGTCTGTGGCCTGGTGCCTGCCGTAAACATGGTGTGTGCTGTGAGATCTCAAACCCCAGATGTCGTGCTACCATTTTCTTAGCCTGCGTTTTTACGGACGTCAGTTGAAACAAAGCCGAGGTGGCTGCCTGCCAGATTCTCCTTGTAATATCTCTAACCTGATTTGGCTTGCTCATTGTGTTCTGTAGAAACCATGTACAGGCAACAGACACTGGGAAGCCAGAAGGAGCCCTTCTGTGACATTTTGGCTTGTTCTAACAATTAGCTTGTGCTGCTGGTGTAAAACACATGGGAGGAGAGGTGAGTCTTGGCAGAGCTGGGTGATATGACTCGCTTGTCCGGCCTCCTTGTATAACTTATTTTGTCATCTGTGGTTTGTTCTCAGGGCAATTATTGTTTTAAAACAGGTTGCTTATACAACTCAAATAATATCAGGTCATTTTTTTAGTCTTTCTTACCTCAACCCATCAGTATTTATGACTAACCTTTATTTTATGCATCTTTGAATCAAGTTTGAAGCTGCATTATTACTTTTTCCCCCCCCAGAATCTTCAAACTTATTACAGGTCAAGAGAGGTGCCGTGATACTGAAACTATCTAGAATTAGACATCTTCTTCCTTTCTCCCCACTTGGAAGAACCCCATTTACTGGCCTTTGCCCTAAACAAGAGCTGCTGTGCTTTCAGTATCTCTGTGACATTTTCCCACTGATCTGCATCTCCATGGCCACCTCCTCTTTTGCTGCATCCACCTTGAGACCTCTGGGATTTAACCCCTTCTTCCTTGCCTCCACATTCAGGCTGGCTGCTGGGTATGAACTCTGAATTTACCAGTTTAGATGAATCTCCTTGCCCCAACGTCCTTGCCCACTCCTCGTTTCCAGCCTCAGCCTCAGATAACATGTCTCTCTCTCAGGCTGGAGGCCGAGTCGCCGCAGAGCAGCACCTGACCGTGTGGTTCACCCCACCACAGACATGGCCTCTCCAGCCTCAGCTGCACCCTCAGCACTGCCCCATCGTCCTTTCATCCCCAGTGAAAACCTTGCTAAATGTACCTGTTTCCAGTGTTTCCCATTTCTACATTCAATCTCAACTTCCCCTCTCGTCTCTGTATTCATGCAGGTCTTTGGCCCACGTTCACTTCATTTTCCCTCCCTTGTCCCCAGCTGGCCCCAGGGCCTCATCTCCCGTTTTGGGGGCCTCGAACACCCTCCCCTCTGGCTTCTTTTAGTCAGGCCACTGTGTTGATACAACAGCGGGTGTCTGTGGATGTCCGTCCTCGGTGCAGGCGTAGATGGGGGGGTCTGGTCAGTCGTGACATGTTGTATAAAAATGTGAGAGATTGACAGAGGAAGAAAGATACAATATACAAATTTATGTATCATATACGCACACTTCTCTAGCTTTGTTTTTCCTTAATCTCTCTCTAGCTGCGAGGCAGCCCTCGTTCTTTAATGGCTACAGGAAGTTCTGGGGTATGGATGTATAATACGTCACCCCTCCACAACTGATTGGTGGGCATTAAGGCTGGTTCCAGGTTCATTTGCATGTGTTTGTTTCCGGCCACTAAGAAGAGTGCTGCAATGTGGATCCATCCCTGTTTCTTCTCCAGACCAGTATTTCTTTGCTTGTATTTCTGCCTTAGTGGAATCCGTCAGATGGCCTGTGTCCCGCCAGTGGCCTCCTCTCACGGTTGGAATTAAAGCAAAACTCATCACCATGGCCAACGAGTCTTCTGCGACCAGGCAGCCCACCTCTCCCGCCTCACCACCCCACTCCCGCCGCAGCTTCTGCTCCCTGAGCGTACCCAGCTCATCCTGACCCCGGCTCCCATCCTTGCTGGGCCCGCTGCTGGGATGCTGTTTGTCCCATCAGAGCGTCACACAGCTCACTCTTCCAGCTCATTCGGGTGTCTGGTCAGATGTCACCTGCACTGCAGGTCTTCCCTGAGCACCAACCAGCTAAGAGAGCTCCCCGTACACCCGTCTCTACACCCTTACTCTGCTTTCGTGTTCTTGGCACTTCCCACCACCTGAGGTCACGATGCGTGTTGTACTTGAGTGCTGCCTCCCCTGGAGAACATGAGCTCCATGGGGGCAAGGACTTGGCCATCCTGGTCATCGGTGTGTCCACACCTTCTAGAGCAGTGCCTGGAACACCTTAGGTGTTCGATGTTGGAATAACTGCATGAATAATGGTCGCAGTTCTATATGTACATTGTGTTGCCGCCCCCATTCTGTGTTTTATGCATCTTCCTACTTCTGCCTCTCCACACCCGACAGGTACAGGGGCTGCTGTGCGTAGTGGCGAATTTTAACATAAGGGATGACCTTGGAGAGCCCCCTCTACCCCCACCGTTCACATTTACAAAATGACTCCAGGCGCTACACCTCTCTTATTTCATTTGGAAATTCAGATCGCTGGCAGTGAGCCACTTGATTTATCATTTTCCCCTTATGCGCAGCACCTCGGAGTTAATTAAGAAGGCCATGAATCTTCCCTGTGTAGCTCTAACGCACTCCCATTTGCAGGGTATTCTCATATTGCTGAGAGTGTTGATTTGGGACTCAGTCGAAACATTACTTAATTTCCTCACATCGAGGCTCTTTATGCCGAGCCTAAATACTCGCCTTGCCTTTGAAGGTCCCTTCACTTGCAAGCTTTAAAATAGCTTCATGTTTTCAGTTTCTGAATACCTTGTTCTCATTTCCGACACCATGGCTAAGACCTTGCCTGTCGGCTTAAAGCAGTGTAGCTAGGCCAGCCCATGTCCCCAGAAAGAACTCTGCATCCTCAGCCACAGAGAGTGGACTCTCACCTCTGGTCTGTGTGCAGTCCGTTCCAGCAACAGTGATCCGTATTTAGAAGGGACGGACACACAGCCATGTTGTTTCAAACCGCACATGGCCATCCAGCCTGAACAAGTAAAGATAGTCAAGAGAGCATTAACCTTAAATCCTTAAAAGACCAAAGCTAAATTTGATCGCAACTGTGCTGGTGAGAAAGAATTAAGTGTGTAATACAGAAATATACTTCCCTTGTCTTATCATTTTCAGCACGGATTAGATTCTGTTAGTTGAGTGACTACTGTGGGCGGGACACCGGGCAGTGCTCTTGGCTGTGTCACCTGTAATCTCCCAACGACCCTGCCTCACAGCTCTTACCACCCTTTCACACCTAAGACAATGAATTGGGGGGGGGGGACAGGGGGCACTTAACTTTTTTAGTGCCATGGACCCCTTTGGTGAGCTAGGGAAGCCTATGGACTGTTTCCCAAAACACTGTTTGTAAATTCATAAACTAAATTAAATAGGATAACAAAGGAAACCAATTTTATTAAAATATAATTGTCAAAATAATTACAATTACAAAGCCATGATATGGTAGCATGTGCTTCTTGATTAAGGCCTTAAATAAGAAAGCTTAGGGTACCGGGTTAATAGCTATATGTAATTGCAAGTATGTAATTAGTACAAACAATATTTTGAGATCTGTTCCAATTGTACTGTGACTTGTAGGGGTGCAAAGTAATGGATACTTTGAAAATACTGTGGGTAGCTGCCTATATTCATAGTTGCAAGAAAGACTACGTTTTAATTAGAAGCTAACAAAAGTAAAGGTGTAGGTTTCTTTTTATCCAGCCTCACAGGTCTCCTGAATTCTCCCCAGGGCCCCTTTGGTCCACAGACCCCAGGTTCGGAGCCCCTCAGACGCCATCGTTATTAAGTAGCTCTCAGCTGAGGGCTCTGACGCACATTGGTGCGATCCCAAAGCCTTTGCTTTTTCTTGCGGGTCATAGTGCCTTCCCACACTATTGCCTCGCCTTCCATAAGTACCTCACATGTTTAACCCACCGTCACATGCCCTGGGGAGCAGGTTGCGGCCGAAGCAAGTAATAAAAATTAAAATGTGATCATAACTATTTATTTTACAAGGAACTTTCACAGATGCTCTGAGGATCTTAATTTCTTCGCAATCACACATTTTCTCTATTAAGCCATGATTCCACTACAAAAGATGGCTCTTACCTCACTTTTTACAAGGATCAGAGAAATTCAGTGACTTGCCCAGGTTTACACAGCTAGTAAGTCAGTCTTGGGATTTGAACTCCTGTATCTTTTGGTCATATGTCTCTGTTCTGTCATTCTTCTGGATTACCCACGTAGTAACGTGAAAAGGGTGTCGGCTGATTTCTCTCAAAACTGCGCTGAATCCAGGCATGTCCAGGACAAGGTCCATGTCTCCTAATCTCCAACACCATTCATTGCCTTGCCTCCAACACATTGCCTCTAAAAGCCTATAGCTGAGAATTTACTGTCATCTAGTTTTTTTTAATTTATTAATTTGAGAGAGAGAAACATTGATTTGTTCGTTATTTATACATTCGTTGGTCAATTCTTGTATGTGCCTTGACTGGGGATCAAACCCACAACCTTGGTGAATCAGGACAGTGCTCTAACCAACTGAGCTACCCAGCCCGGGCTCATCAAGTGCTTTAATCAGACATGAAGATCTGATGGGATTACCGAACTAGAACCATTAAAGTGCTGGCTTGTATTTAGATCATGGTCCCCAGATGCTGATCAAACCAAACAACAAGCGAGGAGGCTTTGTCATTCAGCCCTAAGCAGGTGGTGATTGAGTCCCTGTCACTGCACTCGTGTCAGCCCTGTCCCAGGGGCTCCCCCTCCCTTTGTTTGATGCGAGTTCCTGCATTTCCCTGGATGACCGTTCGCTCTGCACTGTTGTTAAGGCTGCAAACATGATGCTCAACAAGCAGGGTTTGCAGAGAAGGCTTCCCAGCAGCTTCCACCTCGTGATCTCTGAGATTTCCCTGCAGGTTTAGGTGACAACATGGGCCCGAGTGATTTACAGATGGCGGGGCCCACGTGCAATCAGTTCTTGCCAACTCCTTTCTCCTCTAATGAGATGGCTCGGAATGCCGAATCCAGAAATTAGATCCGGCTTTTGGAGTCATCCTGGCCTTCTCGGCAGCATCTGGGAACATGGTTTTCTGGTTGCGCCTGGCTTAGCCAACTTCATCTTTTAGTTGAAGTCGAGAGAGTTTAGCAACAGTTTAGCTCTCGGAAAGCACAGTATCACCTTGGCAAGTTGCATGTTCACCTCTGTATATATGAGATACTGCCCAAGTTTGCCTTTTGCCCAAACAAAGGTTAACAGAAAAGGCTGCGTCTTGGCCTCATCCTTAAACCTAGAGGAAGAGTGTTACAGGCTTACTCTTTGCACTGTCAGCTACAGATGCCTCTGGACGCAGACTTCCAGGGAAAAAGAGAATCCATGGTTGGTCCAAAGTTGATTTCTGTTTTCATTATTGGGTCAGATGCATTTGGAGCAGATAAGCTGGGAAATTGCTTCATTTGTTCCTCGTGGTGCCGTGCAAACATCCGTTTTTTCTTTCACTGCCCATTCTACTGTGTTCACCGACCAGATCAGTGACGCACGGTTCTCTCGAGCCAAACCGGCACCCAAAAAGCTGCTGCTGTGTTGCATTAGTCTTTGCTAGACGGCAGCTGTGTTTTTTAAAACTCAAGGCCAGAGTGTTTAGTCCTACAGGCACGTTGTGCTCTTAGCTCATGTACCCTTAAAAAAAATTATTTCTGGTCTTTGGCATGGATTTCTCTAGTGTTAAGGCAGCAAGGTCTTATTTTCTAGAATTTTAAAGGGGCATGTACATATTTGAATATCACATCAAAGAAATCTTAATTCAAACTTGAAAAACTATAGTAAACCATTCAATTTCCAATCCCGTAAGTCACACAGCACCTCTATAGCCCCTGGGAGATGTCAGATATCAAACAAATCAGGTCCTGGCTGTGGAATTCTACCTGATACAAGCCTTTTTTTCCCCCCAACTTCACAATAATAGAGCTTCTGGCTGTCATCTCTCCCCTCTGTTAATAAGTTTATTTTGTGAATGGTGAATTATGTCACTCATTCTGTTATGTATAGAATAGCTACAACTTACAGAACAGCAAGTTAATCAGAAATTTCCACTGGTCTTTCATTCAATTTCCAGTTGTATCTGGGTTTTTCTGTTCAACATGGATTGCCAATCCATTTTGGTTTGGGCACACAGTGGTACTTAGAGCAATTTACTTTAGATGTACCCTACCTCCTTATTTTTGCTATACAAAAATGCTGAAGTAATAGGAGTTAAATGTTGAAAGAAATAGCATTTAGATTTCATCACATAAGATGCTTTGATGTGTCTCTTCAACTGTTTATCCTTAAAAATGATGATAGAGATAGTGTTTAAATTTTTGCTGCTTCATTTATGTGTTTTCCAGATTGCTATGTGATCATAGGTAGCGAGGCTGGTGTGAGTCCACAGATAACGCAGCTAAAGATGTCAGTCCATCTCTTCACAAATTAAAGTATGAGTCTGTTGAATCCCTCTTTCACCGCCATAAGAAAGAGCAGGCAGTCAGGAGATTGAGGTGTGTCTGTGTTCTGTTTTTCCTTCCTGAGCCATGACCTACCCAGGCCTCTGGGGCTAGGAGGTGGCCAGACAGGGGGCAGGTGGGCCTACAGCGCCTGCCCTATGGCTCTCCCAGATGCCCTTGTATGCACCTTGGTCTGCTGGTGACTTTGACAGCCCAGAGCCATAAGGAGGGCACACTGTTTTCAAAAATGAAAACTGTGTGTGTGTAAGAGCAATGTGCTGAGGTGTACATATGTCTGTAATAAAAGTGTAAAGAAGTGTTGGGATGGAGAACCGCAAAATCCAGGCTAGTGTTCTCTCTGCGGGTGGCAGTATCACAGGAAGGAGCACAGAAAAGGCTTCACCTGTGGCAGTGGCATTGTAGTTCCCCAGCTGAGGATGAATTTGCAAAGTTTTGCTGGAGTATTCTTGAAACCATTTTGAAAGTGTAAATGCTGCAAACAATGCATTCTCATTATTAATTAGTGATTTTTGTATCAGTGAAAGATATAAAAGAGAAATGGAAATCATCTGTATTTCTACCACCACACACAGGAAATGCCACTCTTAATATTTGGCCCATGTCCTTCCAGGATTCTGTGGGCTCAACTCCCTCCCCCTCCCTTCCCCCTTCATTTATTAATGTACAGACATTTCCACAATAACATTTGCCTGTGCGTGTGTGCATGTACGCACAGAGAGAGGTGTAGGAGACAGAGAGAACACGTGCATAAAGGCACCATACTCTGTACTTCATTTTTATACTCCCCCTTTTCAAAACAAATTTCACTTTGGAGCTATTTGCACATTAATAAATACAGCTACATATCATCATTCTAATGGTTGCATATTAACCTGCCTATGGGTTTACTATACGTTTATTTAACAGCCCTTTCTTGGTAAACGTTTAGTTTTCATTTTCAAATCTTGATGTATAAACAATACAATAATGAAGAAGCTGTACGAACATTTTTTGCACACTAGTTATTCCCTTAGGATAAATTTCCATGGGGACCTCTGAGTCTAAGGATGGGCAGAAGCTAAATGTTGATGTGTTTCACCGAAGTACCCTCCAGAAACAGGGTCCAGTGTAGGGTGTACAGGTTGTATCATTTTTTTGCCAGCTTGAAAAACTGAAATGGGTCGGGGAAGGCAGGAGAGGGTAAAGGGTAAAGGGGGATAAACGGTGATGGAAGGAGACTTGACCTGGAGTAGGGAACACACACAGTACAATACACAGATCCGGCATTATAGAATTTTTTTTTAATATCAAAACATATTGTTATAATTTTCATCTATATGATTCCCTGTCTTATTAAAATAATTTTTCTCTTTACAGAAATAGTGTCTCATCATTTTAGAAATTTGGCAAAATACAGAAGATAATTAATATATTTAAATATTTCCCCCCAGTGTTAATTATGGTTACTATTTCTGGGTATTTCCTTCTAGTTTCTTTGGTGCATGTTTTTTCAGAATTATACATAGAATTTTGTCATTTGCTTTTCTTAACTATATTATGAGAGGGTTTTTTGTTTCCAAATAATTTTAAACAATCATTTATCAGTATTAATGCCCGGAACTTATTCATCCATTTCCCGTGTTGGTCATTGCATTATTTTCCATTTTCGCTGTTGTAAATGATGCTGTGATTCCCTCTGACATGTTTCTAGAACTGAGATTCAAGAGCATGAGCACTTTAAAACTGATACAGATTGTCAAATTATTTCCATAAAGGGTGCAGTTATTCCCATTCTTACCAGAGGTGAGCCGGAACACTTTCACTGTTTCCTGGCAGCCATAAGAATGATCATTCCACAAAGTCTTGCCAGTTGAATGTTGAGGAAAACGCGAGTACATGGTGTTTATGAATGGCCAGTGCAATGAATCTGCTTGTCACGTAGCCGGATCCTGACAGAGAGCAGTGCTAGTAGGTCTTTTCAGCACGTGAAGGAAGGGCGTACATTGCAAACTGTCTTCTGGAATTCCTTCCCAAAGGGCACTGAATCTGAAATCCAGATTTATAGCCTCAGTCCCCACAGAACAATTATTGAATCATTCATCTAAAAGTATAGAGTCCCTTGTTTAAAACTGAATGACTAGACATTCGTGTGATTGCCGAGGAATAAAGATCTTATGTTCAGATTTGTTCTTTCCTTTTTATCATTTGTGATCAGTCTGTGGGAATCACAAAAGCGGTAAGAGTAAGGAACCAGATGTAAGAGGGTGGAAAAACAGAGAAGGGTTCTGGCTGATTTCTGTTCCTCTGTTTTCAACACCCCTCAGCCCGGCCCTCCACTTCCTCCAGTCCTCTCAAAACTAGCACAAGTCTCCGGTGAGACACTGTGATAAGACACAGAAATTGGGCCTTTCTGAATCTCTTAGATTAGGACTGACGTGGACCCTGACGAGCCCAGCTCCTGAGATCTGGAAGGAGTGGCGCCATCGGCACCGTCTTGCAGTTAACCTGGGCATCCCAGGCAGTTCTCCTGTCTCAGCTTAAGCCTCTGGAAGGTTAAGCCCCCACTTTATCTTTGCTGCTTGTGCTGCTGCTTTGCAAGTCACCAGATCACAACCCCAGACCTCTGAAGGAATTAAGAACTGGAAAGAACTTTCCAAGCAGATTACCATGGGAAGGTCAGACAGTCAGACCATCCCTTTGAGAGTTTCCTAAGAGTTTTGTTTATTCAAAGTTTCAATTAATATAAAAGCATGAAAACAAACCTGGCTTTCCCACCAGAGAGACTTGGCCACCAGTAACGACTGTGGCAGACTGTGTCACTCTGCCTCTTGTTGGTATTTACAGAGGCTCAGAAAAGGGATAATGTGGTTTATGGACTTGATCTCATTACAGGCCTAGCCACATTCCTACGCTCTCTGTGCCCTTGCCTTCCAGGAGTTCCCACCCCATGAACATGACCGTGTCCGGGGTCAACCTTTGAATTGCGTTCTCCTCACTTGTGACATGAATAGAATTTTGCAATTTACTCTTCACCTCCATCCATCGCCAAACCGCTCCAATTCCCTCTTCACGGCTTCAGTCTGCACAAAGTGGGGTTTCATGACTCTATTTGCAATAAAAATAGTGTAAACCATGTCAGGCTGGTGTAAGAAAAACTGGGTGGGGATAAAGGAAAAAACAGTGCTTTCTTCCCAAGTTAAACTCAAACACCGCATCTGGGCGAGGCACCTTCTCGGAAGAACCTGGCTCTGTGTCAGCCGGAGCCTCGTTGAGCTGCGAATGTATCAGGTAGTGTTAATGTGTCGGACACTTTTTCTTTTAGCAAGCCTCCTAGAACCAAGAAGTAGCACCACTGAGCCGCTCCTGGAGCGCTGGCTTTTCCTGATTCTACCTCCTCGTTTTGCCGTAGCAGGGGGCGGAGAATTGAGATACTTCCAGGAGCTTTCCGGTTGAACATCCATGACAAAACGCAGAAACACATGTATCCAAGTGACATGCCACTTGACAGTTAATGTTTTCCTGTCTCCTCTTGTCGTTGTGTGTGCAGCGGCTGTGGTGGTCATGTGTTTTCATTCACGTAGTCACATCTCTGTGCCCTGACGCCCGACTCGTTCTAGAGATGGAACAAGACGAACCTCAGAAGTTAAATGCAAACAAGATGTGCGGGAACGGGTTTCTCTTAGGGATAAGGGAGGAATGCCTTCGTGTCAGGAAGGATTTATGATTTTTGGCTTTGTTTTTCTCCCTTGTTTTTCATTAGTCTTTCGACTTCGCAAATTCTAATGTGCTCAAGATTTATAAAATACAAGGATCTTTCGTTTCTTGTCGGGAGAAAAGATCAAGAAGGGTTAATCAGCACTTTACTAAATATAGCCAAATGGGCTCCAGAAAGATGTCACCTAGAAATACAACCTCTCTTAAATGGGCGGACACTCACCAGTCTACCGAGTCTTGTCAAACTTGGGAAAATTTAAGGACATCGTGATCCACGGCCCTTACTCCTCTGGAGCGGTAATTTTGAGATGTCAGAAGAGCTTGCGTGATAGATGTGGGTGTGTTAGCGTCAGCTGTAAGGAAAACACGTGCATCTCTGCTGTGCGTTCAGATCTCCCTTTAATGCTGCCACCCGTGGACTCTGCAAATGGAGTGGACGCGTTTTTTCCTCAGAGGCCTGACTTTCTGTTTGCTGATTTGTGCTATGAAGGCCCCCCGGAACAGAGTTGTGCAGAGAGCACAGTCACTTGGAGAGATAGGAAGTGCAACCTTCGGGTACTGTCAGGAGGGGTGGTCTTTGCTTCGGCTTCGTGCTGAAGAACTACATGCACACACTTTAACCTTTGAGTCTGATCGTACTGAAATGTGCAGTGTCAGTGTCTAATCGAAGCCCTGCAGCTGTCACAGCTGTCTTGGACGTCTTCTGAAAACCCTGCAGCGTATTTCTCCTTGTTCTCATGCTGATTATGTCGGGAAGAAGAAACAGCATGCGAACACGCTCACACACTCGGTCACAGACACCACGGTAAGTGCTAGGCCGTGAGATGTATACCGGACAAGGCTCACTCTTTCTCCCCCTTTTTTTAAAGGACTTCTCTTGAGATGGGTGTGAATATTTTAGCCAACATGTAACAGATGTCACCAGTTACTGTTATGGCATCCAAGGGGACCCAGCCAGCCACCAGTAAGACCCACAACCGCTAGAGGAGGTCGTTTTTGTGTTCCTTTTGTTTTGGGGTTGTTTTTTTTTTGGTTTCTTTGTTCCTCTCCTGCTTGACTGCTTTGAAAAAAATTTAATATACTGTATAAACCGTTCCATTGTTTTTCAAAATAAAGGAAATTCTAACATAAGCTTTTTAAATGATAGGGCAGGGTAAGGGGGGAGGATCATTTGTACTCCACTATTCTAGCACAATGTTTTATGTGTTCCTTTCCTTGGAGTCCCATTCTAATTTAATGGACACTTGTTATGAGGGTTCTAATCAGAACATACATTTAACTATTATTTCATGAACATTTTTCATGTTGCTGTATCTTCCAAATTACTGTTTTCTAAGTGGCTGCGTAATATTTCTTCCAGGAGATAGAGCCTTGCAGAAACATGCTGTCTGTTTTGACATGGGGGCTGCTTTCAAGCTCTCGTTACTGGAGATCGCACTGAAGCAAACATCCTTCTCGTGCCCCGTGTAACTTTTTCCCTCTTAGGTTATTTTTACAGGGCCTCTCCTCAGAATCAGACGCTCCATGAGTCTCTAGCTTGTCCCCAGCTCTTCCTGCACAGTGTGCATATTGGATGATAATGTCCATTACACATTCCCAAGGGAAAACATAGATTTCTACTAAATCCCAAAATATTTGGAGGAGGAGAGGGTACAGACAAAGCACTAGAAAAATGCATGATTGCCGTCACTGTGTTGTGGGCACATAGTCAACTAGTCCATATGTTGGCACCATCCTCCACTTAAGAAGTTATGTTAGAACAAGCGAAAGTACTGCTCACATAGAGCTAACCTTAAATCTACCTCAGTTGGTTAAGAAATAGTCATTTACAAACAGCAGTTCACATGCTATCACTTGTGCAATTATCTGTGTTGTGAGGCCCCAGGATGGGAAGCTGCTTCCATGCCCCCATTTTAACTTAATATGAGGAACCACAGGAAACAGGACAGGCAATTCAGAGTGGGAAATAAGGAGAGAATAAGTTTTCTCTCCCGCAGAAATCTGCTCTGATCCTCCTGACAGGTAGAAATACAACCCAAAAATGTGTATGGTTTCAGATTTAGAATTAATGAAAATTTAGCTGTGTCACAGAGAAAGGTGATTTTTCTTGTACTTCTAAAATTGTCATTGACTTAATAAAAAATAAGTTTGCAGGAGGCCATGTGCCAAACTCTGCATAGTGTGTTGGAGCTTAGATTCGCCAGGAAGTTTGCAGTCATCGTATGTGTTCACCTTGAAAATCAGTCCCAAGAGAGTTCCACTTCAAAGCACAATATGCTTTAGAATTTGAATTCCCTAATTCTAAAAGTTTGCTGTGTTCAGTTTGTTTCATTGATTAAATTAAAGAGGTGAACGTTAACCCCACAGAGTGATATTTTAAAAGAAAGGACAGTGGGTAGAATCATTTCTGTTAATCTTTGAAGAACTTTAGCCTATTGATTTAAAGGGGACAAAAAAAGATTTGCAGTTTATTCCAGACAGGCACATGTAAGATTATTCTACGACCAGGGCCAAAGTTCAAATTCCCTCCAATATCAGGGGACGTTCCCTCATCGGCATGTTACTGTTTTAAAAGCAACTGCCTTTCTTGCTGATTAAAAGTGATTTTAACTCTGGTGCTAAATGCCAAAATGAAAGCAGAAGATATGGAAGCACGAGTGTGTCTATTTGCTTTTACCCTAAGCCTGGCCATTAAAGGTAATTAATTTATGGCCTGGCAAAGCCTGCTGCCTTTCTTCTGTGGACTTAACTCTGGATTCAATGTGGGATTCCAAACATCACTTGTGTCCACCATTACTCATCCCTGTGGTTCCCCCTTTCTCTTGGAGAGTCCAGGATCAGCGGGAAAGCCTTCTGTGTTTAGAGAAGCAAGCCTTGACCCTCGTGGCTTGGGGAAGACTGTGAATCACCTAATCCCTAGACCCAGTTGGATAAACTTTTCGCAAGTGATGCGTGTGAGCCTGGCCTTCCCAGCACTTAAGGTTATGGACCTCAGTAACTTTCCAAATATTACTATGATAGTTCTCACCCCTTTCTAATGAAAGGCCAACAAAGTTAAGCATATCTACCAACAGGAAACTTTGGCCCTGGCTGGTGTGGCTCAGTGGATTGAATGCTAGCCTGCAAACCAAAGGGTCGCTGGTTCGATTCCCAGTCAGGGCAGATGCTTGGGTTTGTGGGCTAGGACCCTAGTAGGGGGCGTGCAAGAGGCAACCAGACATTGATGTTTCTCTCCCTCTCTTTCTCCCTCCTGTCCCCTCTCTCTAGAAATAAATAAAATCTTTAAAACGAATATTTTGAAGTAGTTATTTGATACTCTCATGTGTGCATTTCCTTTTCTGTTCAGCTAGTCTGGTGTCTGGTAAATTCTCAGTAAGCTGAGTGAGAATACTCATTCTGTGGAGAGTCACGTTATTGCACATAAAGGACCATCAGGGATCCATATCAACCAAACATTATGTACAGAAAGCGGGAAGGTTTGAAATTTGTGTTTAAATAATCTGATGCCATCTTCATTTTATAGATGGGGAAACTGAAGCTCGGTTACTCACCAGTAAAAGAGCTCAGATTTGAACTTGGGCCCTTTAGGACCCGAGCCACTAGACCAGCATCTCTGGGGGGTTATAGCAAACCTTTGACACCCACGATGGAAAAGATAAAGCACTCTGAACCCCTAGATTCTCAAATGCTATCTCATGGGTACTCAGGGCAAGCGCAGAATTCCCCGGCCTGGAGCTCCTCCTGAAGCTGTTTTAATGATGGCATATCCTTGTTTTACATAAAGTGTCTAGAGGACAAGTTCATATCATAGAGCTGGTCAGAGTCAGCATTCCATTCTTTTATTTATCCAACAGTGAATCCAGGCAAATCCCATCTTTCCTGCCATCTCAGGCTCTTGGAATCAGCTTTCTTTGGGGGGATTATTTTCCTAAAAAACAAAACTCTTTAATGTCATCACCAGTGTTCCTAGGCATGTGTATGATGACAAATAGAAAACAACTCCCAATCATGAGGTGGCCTGAGCCAGTCAGGGGTGCCGGGTTGCGTCAGTGCTGGTCACTCACATACCCAGCCTGGGGCAGCAGTCAGAATCGAAAGTCCTGCCTCAGGCACTTGCATCTCATATGCTGGTCATACATCAGGGAGGCAGACTACTTGGGTTCAAATCTCATCTCTCCCCTGACAAGCTGGGTAACCTTGGGCAGTTACTTAATCTCTCTGTGCCTTAGTTTTCCCATCTGTAAGAGGAAGGCAATAATCGCTACCCTATTGGCTATGGCAACCACTAAGTATGGTAATACATGGAAAGCCCTTGGAACAGTGCCGCACAGTGAGCACTGTGTGGTTGACAGCTACCATTGTCCTCTAAGCTTCGCAAAGACGAAAGTTTAATCGGCAAGCCCTCAAAATGCCAGGTTCCCACTTGGATGAGATTTTATTTCCATAGTTGGCTGCTCCATTGCCTTCTTGCACATGCTCCCTCCATCACACCCCGCTTTTCTTGTACCATCTCGGGTCTGCCCTGCTTCTTTGTGACTTCTCATTCTTAGTTGCACCTGTCGTCTATCCCCCCAGCCTCAGGGTCTCCCCGTAACTCCTCCCCTGTAGTTTCTTCCTTCCCTGCTTACCTTCCACCAGTTCGTATCTCCCAGCAAGCTTTTCTGCCAGGTCGTCAGCTGCAGGAGCGGTTGGCACTGGAGACGTGCTGACAGAGCCTCCGGTAGCTTCTGGAAAGGGCACTCCTCCTCCAGGTTCCACCCTCCTACAGCTTAACTTCTGACCAGACTTCGGTTCTCACTCTGTCGCTGTCCAGGCTACGTCCACAGTAAGGCCGAGGTGCCCCTCAGACTGCAGCGTAACGCCTTTGTGCGCGGAAGCACATCCCCGCAGAGGCCGTCTGAGCCCGTGAGAGCCAGCTGATCCTCATCACGTGTTCACACCACGTTTCCCCCGAGTCTTCATGCTGGGGCAGTTCATCGTGGGTTACCCCAAAGTGCACGTGACCCAAAGAAACTTTATGTGCAAGATGAGTACAGTGCCCCCAGGAAGACAAATATGCAGGTTGAAAATCAGCACTGAGAAACTGGAAGTTTTTCTCCCCAAGGAGGAAATTCTCACTCTGGACTCCTTGAGTCCTTTTGGTCATTTGATTTAAAAGAGACACGTGAATTGTTAACTATATAAAATTTTCAAGCAAAAGGACTCTTTAGTTAAATAAGTCTGAATTGGAAGGATTTAATGTTCTGAAATTAGCCTTTTTTCTGTTAGAAAGTTGCTCACAGATGTACATACACTTTTTGCAAAGAGAACAATTTGGGGAATTTAAGTGCATTTTTTGCTTAGTAAAGTCATGATGAGGTTACGGTATTCCATCCTCATGCTGCTTTGGACCCCTTCGCTGTACTGATTGGTGTCATCTGGCCTTATCTGTAAAATAGGGATAAAATGTGCCACCAAGTGCCAGGCACTTTAGGAAATACAAAGAAATATAAAGTGTGGTCACACACACACTCATGTAAGATGACACATGTGAGGACTTAAAGACAGCACAGTGTGGCACTGGGCACGGTGCCGAGTCGGTAGCTCAGACGGCCGGTGCTCTGACTTCAGAGGGATTGAAGTGCAGTAGGTCCTCACTTAATGTCATCAACAGGTTCTTTTTCCTCCAAGATTTTATTTTTAGAGAGAGGGAAAGGGAGGGAGGAATGGAGGCCGAGAAATATCAGTCAGTTGCTTCTCGTACGTGCCCCAATCAGGGACCAAACCCGCAACCCAGGCTTGTGCCCTAACAGGGAATCAAACTGGTGACTTTTCACTTTGTGGGGCAGCACCCAGCTGAGTCACACAGGTCAGGGCGTTGATGGGTTCTGCAGCTGTAAGACTAGCTGTATAACTAACACAACCAGTCTTACCAGAGGCTAGTTGATACAAGCCAGAGGTAAGTTCCTAGGCAGGTGATCAACATCATAATGAAACAGTGCTATTTGAGGACCTGCTGTAATTGGGGAAGCCTCATGGAAGAGGGAGAAAGTGAGTTAGCTTTTGCAGTATAAGTAGGAGTGGCCAGCCTAGCTAGAGAGGAAAGAGTGACATTCCATGTAAAAGGAATGGGACAGTGAATGACTTAGTGGGGTTTCCTGAGATTTGTCCAGAGGACCCTGAGGATGGCCAGAAAGCATCAGGAATGTCCTCAAGAATCTGAAATCTTTTGTTTAGTCTGTGTGTGGCCGTGGACAGGGTACCTAACCTCAGAGCCACAATTTTCATATCTGTAAAGTGAGTACAATGAATGAATAAAAAGCCTTCACAGTTTTTAACATGCAGGAGGCATGTCCCCAAATGCTTGCTAGTCTGATTGACATCACTGCCACTGTCAGGATTTTGTTATCACCCATGCTATTGCTGATGTTACCACTGTCCCTCTACTTTTTCAGCGTTACTGCTATTACAACCACTGTTACTGATGTCAGTAGTCCTGAGCTGCTTTCTATTAGCAAGTCACTCCAGCTCTTCCTCCGATTGTCCCCTCTCCCCTCCCCATCACCATCCATTCTCTGAAGGGTTTTGAAGGCAGACATGACTGGGGCACAGTAGGGTGAGTTTGGTGCAGGCTGGACTGTAAAATCAAATTCCAAGACTGAATTCAAAAGCAGAACATTCGACCTTACTTGACTCGCCAGTTATGGCGAGTAAACATGAGCCCCACGGAACTGGGCCCTGGGTTCCTAACCAGAAGGGATCGGAGAGCCGGGGCTGGGCTTCAGGTTTCGCAGGTGCCATTCTGCTTGGCCTCAGGAGTGAGTGCTCCCAACGAGCTATGACAGCCAGCTCTCTAGCTTGAGGGAACGTGCGCCAGGCAGCACACGGACTAGGTCGGCCCACGGGGGGCGGTGGGGCGTCCGCAGCGCTGCTCTCATTTGTCCTTCCTCCCTCTTGACTTGGAGCTTGCTGTGTGGCATTGAAGAAAGTTTTCTAGTCGCCGGCTGTAGAAGCGTTCCTTTCCTTACAACATTTGAACTGCTCTAAACGGAAACTGCGTCAACCACCTTGTGACCTGTGTTTTGAGCATTTTCTCATAGAACCACCCTGAATATCGGGTATATCCTTTTGGAATGGGAAAAGATGTTAAAAGATATACAGGATTGGTAAAAATCTGTGTGTTGTTTTTAAAATAAGCCTTTATGCCGTCACAGGGAGATGAAACTGTGAAGGTGTAGAACAGTAAGGAACGAGTAAGTTAACAGAGGTGACCTTGTTCCTCGCGCCTGCGCTCTGCGTGATAAACAATAATTCCCTCTCCTCGTTCCTGACCTGTCGGGCCACTCTCAAGGTTTCCACGTGGTAGCCTGCTCTCTCACTTCTTATTTCACTGGCCAAGGTCTCCTGCTGCATAGATGCATGTGACTTGTGTGGTGCATATGTTAGGTACGTGTTTTATTGCTGTACCTAGAGGTCTGGAATATTTTACACGCTATTCTTAGAATTTTCAATTAGCAAATTTTAATTAACTAATTGAGGTTTCTTATTAAGAAGCTTTTATGATTTGTCATAGCAGTCCAGCTGCGTGTGCACCCCATTCTATTAAGAAGCCATTAAATCCTTAGAAACAGCCTGTGAATTCATTAATCTTACTGTATAATTACAGTGTCTGGGTGGAGAGTGGGGCATTTGTAAGGTGTCTTGAAATACGAGGGTCTTCTGCTAGAGAATGTTACAACAGTGGAGGTGGGCTAGGGAAGAAACTCCAGTACCCCAGATAAACCAGAGCACCCCACTTGGGTTTATTTCTGAGTCAGCTTTAGTCATCCATTTTTATGCATCTATATCTGATGTTCTGGAAATTTATAACACTTCTTTACCAGCTGCATTACTTGAAATCCTGCAAAAATGTCCCCAACAGGTGAACCAGTCCAAGGTGTCACTTCCTCTGAGACCACTATGAACATCATCCCATGTGTCCCCATGTCCTAGAAAATAAAAAGCACCAAATAGTTTTATTTATTTTACAAGTAAAATAAATCAGTGCCAGGTAAGGCCTATTTAAGACCCAAAAGCTAGCAAGTTTGGGAATCAATGGCCAACCAGTGCTGGGCTCCAGCCAGGGCGCCTGCTCAGAGGTCCCAGGAGAAGGACTTGGAGGATTTAAATACAGTTCACTTACCCAGGAGAGAACGAGAGAAGTTCATATGTCAGATCCATATAAGCCTTTGTCACCAGAGAGGAAAGAAAGGGGAAATGCAGACTTGGGGCAGAACAGGACTGAGTCAGCAACACAAACTCTAATTTTTCTATTAAAACTCAAAAGCGTGATTGGCTGTTACTCACGGGCAGCCTTGGTTCCGTGGGATCTCAGGTGAATAGACTCTTACTTCAGTGGTAGCTCTTGAACAGACTGTGCTACCCCTTGGCTTCCCGGTCCCCAAGTGGTTGCATTTACAGTTTGCAGGCACTCCTCTCGTACCCACGGGGCCTGTGTCACAGACGCAGGTGTCCACGACAGCCATGCCTGAGCTCGGCCAAGATGGGGGAATGGGTGAAGTTTGGCATGACTGCACTTTCATCCAAAGTCCTCTTTGGCCATTGTGGGACTTCCCTGGTGTTCTTCTGAATTTCTGCCGTGAAACCCTTCCCAGTGTCTCCCTTCCTCAGAGGGTCTTCTCAGTAGCTTTTGAGAGTCACGGTTGAGGGTAAAAAACGGGGGCAGTAAATACAATTCCAAGTGGAAGGGCACTAGCTAGGGAGTAATAATAGCTATTCCTGATGTTGAAGGGCACTAGCTTATCACAGCTGATACATTACCATCCCTGACAGCAGTCCAATGTTGAAATGTTTTTTGAATGCTTGAGTCATAGCCCCAAAGACTGTGATCTTGTTAATAGGGATCTTTGGACATGTGGTGGACCAGAGAGAGAAGTAACAGTCAGGGACCCCTCATTTTGTGTAGCTGGTTGGTCACTCGCTCTTATGAGAACATGAAGGGTAAAAGGTATTGTATATCCAAATTAGATCGGTCTCATATGCCACCTGCTCCCCTGTATTTCTTTACTGGAACTCTTGGAGCTGAATCAAGGTTCTGCTCTTGATGCAAAACCTTTAAGATTTCTGCCCCCATCACCAGGACTTTCTTGGCCCTCCTCACCCTGCTTCACCCACGTTATACCCACCCACCCCATCAGAACACAGGTGCATCTGCCTGTCCCTCCAGTGGTCTATTAATTCAGTAGGTGAAGTCAGCATGTCCCAAAGGGAGTTCTTCAGGACACAGGCAGTGAGATGCTCTTCAGAAGGACTCTGGTCAACTAAGTTTGCAAAAGGCTGTATGTCATAGGTCCACATCCATGATGCAGATTTTAAAGATTCACATACAAATTAAAACCTCTGAGAACTTTTTTTTAACTGAAGGTATCTGATTAGCCTTGCTTAGTGTAAGGGTTCCCACATTTGTCTGACCATAGAACCCTTTAGGAAGTGCTTCATTAAGTCAAGGTCATGCCTAATTGTGGCCTCATTTTTATTATTACCTCTAGCAGCTGACATTTTTGTGTAAAAACACGCCTTTCAGTGACACCCTCCCCATCCTTTGTGAAATAAAAAAATGTAGTCCAGTTGCCATGCAGGTCTGGGGTTGGGGTGCGGGGTGGAGAAGGCAGCCCGCCTCCACGAGTCCCCAGCAGTCGCACCCAGTTTCGCAAAACAGCAATTTGTTCTTGACCCGCAGAAAGCCTGTAACTCGAAGAATCTGAGTCAACTTCTTGTTCTTTTTTGGAAGCCAGGAAACTTACAAGGCTTTGGGGAGGTGATGTCCGTCAGGAGAACACTCTCGAAAGCTAATTAAAGGTCCTCAAGTACTGCAAGTGTTTCAGGGAAACAAATCATCTCGGCCGATTGGAAAGGTCTCTGTCAAAAGCAGCCAAGAGCATTAACTTAGCACCATTATAAATGAAATGATATAAATTACACATCTTTTTTGAAAACACACTGAATTCAGGGAATGCGTATTGGCTTGATTTTCGTGACTTACAAAGGCTGTGTTTCATGTATTACCACTTTTTTCTATTACTTCACAAATCTGGCAGAAACCGATGTTGAATATGTAAAGGACTAATGTATATTTTAAGAAGTGTATGTAGGCCAAACCACAGGAATTTATTGGCCAGGTTCCTTAATTGTCATGGAGTTAGAAGTCAATGAAAAGAGTCCTGTTTGAGCCTGGAGAATCAAGTGCAGTGCCTGGGGAGGGGTCTTGTCACAGGCTGGAGCTGAGCCTGCCTGGTCCTCCTCCCGTGGGCTTCGACCTTCCTGTGTTCAATATTTATGGTTGTCACTTTCGTGCATACTATAGGTCCCCTAAGCCACCTTTCTCTGAGTTGCCAAGTATGGCCATCCTTTATGGGCTGGTCAATCACGATAGTGAAAAATTTCCGGAATTCAAGACTGTACTTCTCTCTTTGTGGGTGGAAGGGAAGGCTTATATTGTGGTTGGACAAAGAGGTCCCACAAAAGCCGCCATCTTAAGCAAGTGTTCCCAGACTCAGTGGTTCCATAGCCGCATCCCTCTGCAGGTGGCGACAGGCTCTGAGCTTCGAGGGCCTTTTGTCTATCTGTCTACCGGGGCCATCATCACTGGGGCCTCTCCCACTGCCCGCTGGGCTGGCCTGGGCTGGGCTGGGCTGGGCTGGGCTGGGCTGGGCTGGGCTGTGCAGAACAGTTGGGGAGGAAATGAAGTGGAGGAAAACAGAAACACAATGACACTTACGAGCCCACGTGTTGACCTATAGCAGCTATCCTGGGTTGGTCCCCAGGGCCAGCTGCCTAACACACAGGGGCGCAGGCTGCCTGTTGGCCGCCTCTGGGATGCCTGCAGTTAGACACAGGAAGCCTCTGCCAGTTCCTGGACGGCCTGGGAGAGGTCAGTGGAGGGGTGAGTGTGCACACTGTGGGGAGAGGCCTGGCAGGACACCAGGGTGGGACGGGGTCGGAGGTCCAGTGAGTCACCAGTCACAGTATCCAGCACCATTTGCATCACACTGGAGTGATGTTAATGCTACGGCCGTTGCTGCTCTGGTGGAATCACCAGTGAGAAGCTGACTGCTCATGACTGTGCAGGGTAAACAGCCCATCGTTTCCCCAGGGCACAGGAAGGGGGCACAGGAAGCATTTGTCCCCATCTCACAGGCCCAGACTGTGACTTAAAATGGGTGCGTTTTCTATAGATCTTTGGTCTGATATGGAAAGGGGTTTAAACATCCAATTCAGTCTGTTTTCCAGTTGTTCAGGCTAAATTCATCTCTTTTATTCTCCCCCAACACCCATCAAAATATTGGATTAGCCAAAAAGTTCATTTTACTTTTTTCATATAATGACTCTAGTAGCACTTAGTTGTCTTTAACTTCATTCAAAACAATTTTGTTAGACTGCATGGTGACAGCTGCATTATCAGTGTGCATTTAAAAAAACTTATCAAAATTGGTGAATTTTTGTGTAGCCATTTTAATATTGAATATGGAAGAAAATACACAAGATTTTCAGCATGTTATGCTTTATTTCATGAAAGGTAAAAACGTAACTAAAAGGCAAAAAAGATTTGTATTATGTACGGAGAATGTGCTATGACTGATGGAATGTGTCAAAAGTGGTTTGCAAATTTATTGGTGCTATTGACATTTTTGCCAACTAAGTCTTTGCCATGAGGTTTGTCTTGTGCATTGGAAGATGTTTAGCAGCACCCCTGGCTTCTACCCACTAGAAACCAATGGCAGGAGATAGCCTACATACCCAAAATATCCAAATCAAGAAAGTTATCAGTGAAAATGAAAATGTGTCTTTTGCCCTGGCTGGTATGGCTCAGTGGATTGAGTGCTGGCCTGCAAACCAAGAGGTCGCCGGCTCGATCCCCAGTCAGGGCACATGCCTGGATGGCTGGATTAGGTCCACAGGTTGGGAGCAAGCGAGAAGCAGTTGACCCATTAACTCTTGCACACTGATCTCTCTCTTCCTCTTTTCCTCCCTCTTCCTCTCTCTCTAAAAGTAAACAAACAAAATCTTTAAAAAAGGGAAGAAAGAAAAGCCCATCTTTTATTTTACGGAAAAAAACTAAACAGACTTTTTGGCCAACCCAGTGCTTGATCAGAGCTCTATGTAGAGATTCTGAGGACCTACCTGGTCCTGGCTGATTAGGTCAATTCTGAGTTCAGGCGCCCAAGCCAGACCCCAGAGCCTTTCAGCACCCACCTCCTCCCCGCTCGGCCTTTCAAAGCTGAGCTTGCGATAACTCAGGCACTGAGCTCAGTGCAAAGGGCTGGATTTGTCGTTTGCCTTGGTGACTAAAACAGCGCATTTTAGGTTCTGCATGAAGTTTCTAAATCCTTTCCATACACACAAACTTTAAAAGCAAAAGTTACCTTTTCAATCAATGCTAGAATTGGGTTTGGACAGCTTTTACCTCTTGGCCATACTTAACAAAAAGCCCACACCTTAAAATGTTGTTCAAGCTTAAAAATTTATCCACCTACATGTAGGATTAGAGAGGGGCTTGAAAAATTACCCATTGGTGGAGAATATTTTGGGGGGACATGGGGCGATACAGCCTTACGTGACTTAACTTTTCAGCCTGTGGTTTGCCAGCTGGGAAAACTTGAGTTTGGTAGAACTCGAAGCATCATCAAATATTTGTTCCATGCTTTTAAAATAAAGTAAGCTCAGAATTGTGCTAATACTGTAACTAGTATCCCAAACTACTGCCCATAGAGCGACCAAAAGAAACTAACCTTTTTTCTCTGTGCTAAAGATTATTATTTTTTTATTTTTTGGAAGCTCTTTGTTGATCAGGATGTGGTTGCATTTGGTAACATTTAAGGGATCAAATAGGTAAGACTTTTTATAATGAATATTGATAGCAGGTGCCTTCAAATCCCCGCCATACTTGTATTCTCATAAGAATAAAAATGTCTTAGTGTTTTTTCCTAAACATGTTTTAAATGCATCTCTGCATCTGTGCTTATAAAGAGAAGAACACAGCCTAACGCTGACATCTGATTTTAATAAAAAGGAACATGCTGGTTGTTTAGCTCTCCCAGACCCGTGGCTCTGCTTACAGTTCTCTGCAGTCCCTTTTGCTCGGTGATTAATCTTCCAGCGAGACAACTCCACCCCTAGCTGAAGCTCAGCCACTTTGGGAAGGTCTGAGGGATTTGCCTCCTTTTTGCCAGATCTGTATTTCAGCTGTTGGTTTTACTTCTGGGGCCTGCGGAGGAATGTAACAGAACCCGTGGGCTGGGATGTAATTTTATACTCATGGGCTGCGCCTGCGCTATCAAGGCCTCTTGTGGAAAGTGTGAATGGGCCACCAGTTTGGGTTGGTGGCACAGATGAAGCATAGCCACCATTGCACCAGTGTGCCAGGTTCAATGCACTCGTCCCCATTTTTGCCTGGTAAAGTCCAGCTGAGCCCTCAAAACCCTCCTTCCCACAGGCTTTCCCGACCTCTCCCCAGCCCCATAGTTAATTACTCCTGTATGCCGAGTGCTGCCTGCACCTGGTGTGAAAAGTTATGTTTTTCTGTCTACATCTGCATACCTGCCTTCCTAGACTGGGGTCTTCTTGAAGGAAGGGGCCATTCCTTACCCATATTGATGCTCTGGAACTGAACACAAACTCATGGTTACATTGAAGTGAGTTGTTGGTAATGTGGCTGCTCTGAGTACCCACCCCACCAGCCCCATCGTTAACTCGTGTTTCATTCTCTGCGTATTTACTGAGAATCCCAAATATCAGAATCCCGAATGTTCACTGAAGGAAGTAATTCATTATGCAAGAATGGGCATACTTAGACTCCCTCTTCCCCTTTATTTTTATCGTTGACACTTTTGCAGATGTCCCCATTTCCTCCCCTCTCTGGCCGTCACCACGCTGTTGTCTGTGTCCATGGGTTATACATGTATGTTCTTTGGCTCACCCTTCACCTTCTTTCATCCAGCCCCCTAGAACTCTTGCAGCTACAAAGCAAGTGTGGTTGCCCAGGAAAATCAGACAATTTTCATAATTGCAGAGAAGCATACGGCTTATGCTTTAACATCTCAAATGAATGCTTTTCCTTTGTATTTGCATGCACTGTGGTAGCAAATGCTTTAGAACCTGGTTTTTTAAATGCATTGTTTGATTGAGACCCGTGCATTTGGGTAGGGTAATAGCACTACTCTTTTGCCTTAGCAGAGCTAATGCATCAAGGGGTGTCAAGGTGGGAAGCATTATAGGACATCAAAGGGGGAGCTAGCACAGTATTCCTAAAGGGAAGTTATCGCGCAGATTAAAATAGAAGAGCATACTTAAATAGGGGAAACGGGCTTAATAACAGCTGTTTATTGAGCCCTTACTATGTGGCAGGCACTGAGCCAAGCTTCCTGAGTGAGGTGGGTAAATGGAAGTAATTAAGTCCTAGTTAGGTCTTTTCCTATCATGGATGAATGGACACATTGGAACTCATACAAGCATTTATTGAAATACCACTTAACAAGGAAAAGGTAGTGACCTCTTAGAGAAGAAAGGATAAACTGTCTTGTATACAAGGGTTGTGTCTTTTTTTATGAGCGAAATTCAGATCGTGTTAGTGCATTTTTAATAGAAACTTAATGCATTAATTTGTAAGGTGTCCTATATTTGACCTCAGAGTAATGTTAATATGTGGATGGTGTGATAACTACTTTGTGTAGTTTTATTCAGCACATGGTAGGCCAAGTATTAGATTAAATGTCTAGCTCATAGCACATAGTGCGTATGCAGTAGAACAATATAAATTTAGGTTGTGTTCATGAAGTCTGGCTTGAAGTCAGAATGATTTCATATGTTAATACCAGCCCAGTGTTGGATCTGTCATGTTCAGTCACTACAGGTTGATGATTATTGGGGCCCTTACCAGGAAAGCCCATTTTTTAGTAAAATGTGTGCCTGCCTAGACCTACTCAAAGGCCCCATGAGCGTGATAGTGGCCATTGATGGGTTGCTTTCCAGAGACAGATTTTCATCCCACTAGGTCGGGTCCCTAGACAAGCCCAGTCCCTTTTGGGAAGGATGGGATTCCAAGGAGATAGCTCTTAACATGCCCAAGGACACTGGACCACCTTGAAAATGAAGCAGCTTTGTATACTGAGGCCTTCAAATGACTGTCAACTGTGTTGAGTGACAACTGGGTGTCCACTGTGACTTTGGTCAGTATAGACTGAACAGTTCTGCAAAGAATAAGGGAAGTCTTACACTCTGAGATCTAGCTGGCCAAGTGACCACTTCTGTGGCACGTTCAGACTACAGAACATTTGGCGTACAGGGGCCGGCACCAATAATGCCCCCTTTTTTTATTATAAATCTTTTATTACAAAGTCATAAGCATGCAATTCTGTAACATAACAATGTTAGCACATCATAAGACAGTTTAGGTGAAATGTTCAAATTGCTGTCCATCTCAGGCAAGACATTCACGCTCCTTACCCACCACACTCAAGCAGGCGTTACTCCCGCCAGGCCGTGTCCGTCATCTCATTTGCTGTGCTCCTGCCAGTGCTACGAAGGCTGGAACCTTGAAAATGTTAACAGATGTATGTGGAACTCAAATGGGCACCTGTGTTCCACAAAGAGGATTGGAGTGGGCCAAGGTCAGCTTGCATCCAAAGTGTGATAAAGAGTGAGGAAATCTCTCTAATAGAGGCCTGGCTCTGCAGTAAGGAGGAGGGAGTCCTGTATTCAGGAGTCTTGGGGGAGTTTCTAAATTGGAATTAAGAGATAATGGGGAGATAGTTTTATCTGAATCAGGGAAAATTGAGGCTCTTGACACATATCCTACAAAGCTGGCTTAGCCATAAGGTAGAGCTTCTTAAAGACCGGCATTGGCTAGAGGTAGAACTTTAACTGACAAGAGCCCATTGTATGGGTCAGGACCCATGTGGCAAAGGTAGGCATCACACTGTGAGCATGGCAGCCCTTCCTTGCATGTAATTTGGATCCTGGACTACATGTGCATTCGGAAAGCCGGTGATGTGGGCACCTCAGCTACCAAAGAGGAAAGGAGAAATAGTGTCATGCCAGGTGGGCATGGCTATGGAAAGGATCGTGGAAGCCAAATGGTGCCCCAGGATCATCAAGACCAGCCAAGATCCTTCTGCTGAGAATTGCCTTCTATCTAAAACCCTTTTCCTCCCAGTTCAGCCTGGCCTCCTAAAATCCTGATATGGAGGAATATTGTCCTGAAGAATTTATCTGACTGATTGTGAACTGAAGGATTCCAGGGGCGGCAGAAAGCAAAAGTAGCAATCTAGATAATCATGCAAAGGATATGAGTGACAGAGGGAGCAGCTTTTACAGGGCAGGCATGCAGCTGGCACACAGCAGAGCCTGTCAAAGGCAGCCTCTAGCCTGGCCTTGTAGATTCGTGGGTGCACGTCTTAGCATGTGTCACAGCCTCCTGCGCATTCAGAAAGACGGGTATCTTCGAAGGGCAGGTAGCAGTGAATGACAATAGTTACCAAGTTTTCTAATTGCTGGCACAGGGTAGAACACACACACACACACACACACACACACACAACATGCTGTGAGTGTTGGTGAGAAAGCTTCAAAAATAGAGCTCCAAAACTCAACCACCTTCAAGCATGATCATTGAAGTCCAGGAGTCCCCATTCGTTCTCAGTCACCACAAAGAAGGGGTGTAGCTCACAGGAAGGACTCCAGCTTGGCTGATGTTACTCTTGTGAGTATTGATGAATGACACCGAGTGGGATTCGGGCATGTTTTGAAAGTTGTAGAACTCTATCTACAAGCTCTTGTAGGTTATCAATGTAAACAGACTATCGCTGTGTTCCTGTCTCTTACACCCTGGCCATACATGCTCTCCTGTGGCTGAAGTTATCTTCCAATATGGGGCTGTTGGGATTATTCCAATCCCTTGAAATGTCAAGGGTGTACAAATGCTAAGTCATCACTGTGGTGGTAATTAGAAGCTACTATTCAAGTTCCTATTCGGGTTCTTTTTCCATAGGCATTGTGGTATCATGGGAAAAAGTAATGTAGAAAAAAAATGTTCATTTGGACCTTCAAGTCTGTCATATTTATTGCCAGGTGTGTTTGATTAGATGAGACTCGTGCAAGGAAAAATAAACAGCTGCCTCCTGTATAAATGCTGCCCAATGCCAGCCTGTACTTTTTATTTGCCCATCCTGTGGCGATTTGCCCTGGCATGAACCACAAAGTGAGATGCTCAAAACTGAGCACGATGTAAACACCCTGGGTCTTAGACGTCTCCCAGTAAAGAGTTTCTCTCTTCGCCTGGGGTCCCTGAGTTGCAGACTTACCAGCTCAGCAGCACGGATCACCGTGGCCAGCACGTGGGCCTCTGCGCTTTCGCCCCAGCACCTCCTTGGACTTTTTGGCATCCGTGGCAGCCCCTGCTACAAGCAGACCAAAGATGTAGGAAAGATGAGGAAGGCGGGTCGAGGCCAGCCCTGCAGGATGGAGGCCGACGGGTTGGCTGGCTGAGATGCCCAGCTGTTAGTCATCAGAGGCTCGTCTGCACCCGGCCCAGGGCAGCACTGGCGGCGGGTACAGGTGGGAATCAGTGGGCAGAGGCCTAATAAATTTTCATCAAGCATTCCAAGGCTTTGATCCACAGTGAGGAGTGGATGGTGATAGCAATTTATTACCATATGTCACCAGCAATGTAAATAACCAAACAGAAGAAGAGGAGAGAAAAATGTAAATTTGCTCCATTTCAGATTTTATAGTTGGTTGGTTTACAGATCACTGTGGATCAAAGGGAAAAAATTAAAGAGTGTGCACTTGACTAAATTATGTGAAATGTCAAGAAATAAATGTTATATTAAAGCAGGTTCATTTGAAAGAAGCAGACCCTCTTGTGAGCCACAAACACCAAACACAGCAAACAGAATTACTGAGTGGTAGATTCCTGGTAAACTAATTGTTCCTATTACATTGTTCTTTACTGACGGCTACTATTATGTAGTGATTACAAATCCATTAGAGAAAGAGTACATCCAGTGATGAAACGAAATTGAACTGTCAGCAGAGAGCCAAATAAATACCCAAGACACGTCATTTTAATCTTGGAAGCATTTGAATGCATTTAAAACTGTTTTGCAAACGTGACATTATAAGCATCCTCAAGACATAGTAATTAAATAATCTACCCCACTAGCAAGCAACAAAAGCATCGACTCTCTGCAGGATAATCCAAATGCATGATACCACATGCATTATTAGGTAGAATGGCATGTGTCACAGCATAAGCCTTTTATTTTCACCTGAGAGAGGGAAAACAAATTGTTTCACAATTCTACTCTAAAAAGATCTAAGTTTTAACCAAGTTTCCCTGAAAGCAAAATATACAGAACCATTTCTGATTAAATACAGTGGGCCTAGATAGAATGGCTACTCAGAACCTTTAGAATTCTCTTTTACCCTTGGGGCAGTGCCAGTTGTTGGTTGCACATATTTGTGAATTAAAGTGACATGCTGTCCTCCCGGATAGGAGTAACGAAAAGACCAACAGTTTTGTAACCATATAGACACGGTCTCAAGGACTGACACATAGCCAGAGCCCGCTTCGCCTTTGGATTCTCAGTTCCACTTAGTCTGAATCTCTGTGCATAAATACCTGTTTGTGATTGAGTTCAAACAGCAACAGCACTCAAGCCATCTTTGGGGCCACTCAGTGGCCTCTTGTGGCTCCCACATATGGCCGGCCCTTCCTCAGTCACCAAGGGCGATCTTAAAGGCACAGAGCCTTGGCACCAAGCTCTAGGGATTCTGGTCTGGAAGGGAGGATGTGTGCCCCTCAGGCGTCTGCTTTCTCATCTTCCCAGCTGGGTTTTGGAAGTCACTCCCAACCCTGTGAGCGCTGCATACTCTGCATTCTTAAGGAAACTTGGTTGGTTACTGGGGAAACCATGGAGACTCTTCGACCCTTTCTCCAGTAACTTCCAAGTAAAACAGAGGCTGCTTCACCCCTAGTCCCTGTCCACTGGCGCTAACGGGAAGCACTGCAACACCCCCCAGGGCCTTCTGTTTGGTGTATTAAGTGGATTGTCTTTAGAGTAAGTCTTCAAAATTATTTATCCCTAGGTGGTGTGTACGGTAACTAGACTGTTTAATTCCCTTGTCAGCTAAATCACTAAATTTACTATGGCTTTAGACCTATTTCCTGGTTACGCAAGTAGAATGAGCACTTTACCTGTGAGGTTTTGGAAGGTGGCTGTGGTTGTTGATATTCTGAGGACTGCCAGGTTCATACTCATGACCTCTGAGAAATGTTCCTTTCGAGAGCGGCCTCTTAGTCCCAGACCCACGCTTCTCAAATTCAAACTATGCACACGTCACACAGGTCTGGGGTGGAGTCCAAGAGCCTTGATGTGACAAGTGCCCAGGCTATGCTGATGCAGCTGAGAGCTCCTGGCAAGGACACAGGGGTGAGCCGGACCCTGATGAGTGTAGCCACTAAAAAGTGACAGGTGCTGCCAGGCCAGTCCGGAAGCAGTGGTGACTTTGGGGGGGGGGAGGGGAACCTGCTGACAAGTCCTGGCTTGTCGGTGCTGGGGGCCCTGTTGGCCCACCTCAGGGTCAGCAGCTGGGAGACGTCACATGGAAAGGTGTTTGGTGGGGATGACCCGGAGGCTCTTCCCAACCCAGAGAGTCCCTGCTGGGCGTGGCTCACCCGCTGGCTTCCCTGGGTACTTGATGCACTCCCGCTGACGTAATTTTGTAGAAAGCCAGGACCCACACCCTGAATTCTGTTTGAAATAGTATCATCTTGTTTTACTTGGTTTTGCTAACTGGGAGCCCAACAGCTGAATGTTTAAATTCTGGCCCTGGAAGATTTTTTAAAAGTTCTCTCCCCCCCAATTCAGTACCCCAGAACTACCCGAGTGGACCCTCAAACACTTCCCCAAAGATTGGAGATGGGGAGACTGTCTTCCTGTAGGTCTTGGGATAATTCTAAGATGACAGTGCCCAATGGGAGGTGTCAAAGATTGCTTCTTGAAATGCAAAGTGTATTAACAGTCACATCACAGCTGGTGACAGGCTTCCACAAAGGGTGTGGTTTAGAGAAACAGAAATTAGGCAAGGGGTTTCCTGCAGAGCCAAATGATCCAAAACCTTTTTCTGCCCCTTGGAAGGACAGTGAGGCCCCAAAATAGAAATAAGGCTCCCTGGGGCTGGCTTCACTCACAGTGCCGGAGTGCTGGCTGCTGACATGTGTTTTTATGGATCTGGTTGCTAATGGAAACAGCTCCGGGCAAATGACAGCACCCGAGGTTCTCACGTGACCCCTGCACGATTTGAGGGAGAACGTGACTTTATGAAAGCAGTAAACGAAGTCCTGCATCCATATGTTTCAGGCAAGTTCAAGGGGATGTTTTGTTGGCCTGAGACCAGGGCTGGGAAATGAATAGCAGGCATAATTAATGTTTAAGATGTGGTCAACATTATAATATGAAAAAATTGATAGTAGCTGCTCAAATCTGGCATCTACATGCAAAACAAATTATACTTCACCATTTAAGTCACAGATTGTATTTCAGATTACTTAATTTTTCGGGAGAAATGTGTCGACAGACATATTCTTCATAATAGGCAGCCACATGGCAGATCGTTGGATCCCCGGAAAAGTGAAGGATCGGTCTGCCAGCAGGCAGAGGCCTGCCGAATGGAACGCACTGTTGACTCAGCCTCGGAGCCACACTTCCTGTTGTACTGGGCCCGTACAGACGACACCAGTGTGACTGTCATAACATGCTGGGTGCATGTCTTGTGTCCCTCGTTACTGAAGTGTTGGAAAGATTTAGTGCCCTCTGTCACATTCGGAGAGAGCAGAATGGTGTCAGGCCATTAGGCTGTGCCCAGCGGGGCAGTAATTTTCACACGAAACTTGTCTGTAGAGGATGTGTTTCCACAGTTCCCGCGAAACCTTCTGTGTAATTTACATGAGTGTTTAAGGACACGCAAGGAGGGAAGTGGCACAGAGTCATTTCCATAGCAACACTGCATGGCGCCGCAGGAACCCAAGGAAGTGCAAAAGTCAGGAGGCAGACTCAGATCCAGGAGGTTTCCGTCCCTTCTGAAATCTGGGTTCTCCGTGACAGACCAGGTGAGGAGAAGCTCCAGGGTCACCAGGCATCTCTGTGGCATGCATGAAGTCTCAGCCCCTGCCCCAGGGACAGTGCCCTTTGCCTCGCCCCGAAGACAGTCTGCAGCACTCCCCAAAGATGGCGCAGGCGCCCTTGCTTTACAGGAAAACAGCGAGGGCTCATGAGGGGAGATGCCTGGCCTCACCCTGGGAAGAAAGTGAGCCCACACAGTGTTTATGGAACACTTGATTTACACCCTCGTGGCACCCGCTTGGCATCAGAGTGAGGGGAAAGATTTGCTTCCCGATCTGAGACCGTGCGGAAGGAAGCAGTACTGAAGTAGGCCCGAGGTGCTGGGGAAGAAGGAGCACACGATTTCAGAAGGGGCGGCCGTGGTCCTTTCTGCCATCTCACCTTGCCTCCCTCCACATCTGTGGCTGGGGACCCTCATCTGGGCCTCGTTAGCCGTCCAGCCACGCAGCATCTGGCTTAGCAGCGGAGGCGTCTACACTGCTTTCCTTTCTCCTGCATTGTTCCCATCATACATCCTGATTGCATGCCGTCCTGGGCAGGGCCACAGGGGGCACATCATTTGCTCATCACCAAGCAGGAGGGATTCTCTGTCCTTTCCCCACAGACCACACAATCCAGAGGTAGGAAACGCTTGAGACAATGCTCTTCTAAGCTGGGAAGATCCAGAACCGTTTCTGAGCAGGCTGCTTTGGGCAATGCTGGGAACCCCTGCACAGCACTACGTTCCTGCCAGGTCAGCCACAGCGGGGGCAGGCAGGTGAGGCAAGTGGGCGGCGATGTGGCAGGCTGGAGCAGCGACGGCATTTCTGCTTGGAAAAGCAAGGCTCTGTGGAGTAAAAGCCGGGCGGAGGGGGTTTGTGCCCCTGAAATTACCACCTGAGGTTGAACACGCTGAGGTCATGTGACAAAATAGTAGCTCCCCTCACTGCACTCCCAGCGCTCCTGGCCCCATGAAAAGACCAGGCTTGTTTCAGACCTGGTCCCTGCCCCGCTGCTTTGTGGTTTGACACAGCAGAAAGCCACGAGGCACATATTATTTATGGTTCCCTGTAATTAAAATGCCACACAACAGTGTAGTGTGACATTCTCAGGCCAGTGTCAGCCTCTCCTGTCCTTTCTACTAAAAGCATTTGTTGTAAAATGCATCATGAGGGATCCCTCCTGTTTTGGAAGTGAGGGCTTTGGCTCTCAGCCCAGGCTGGGGACTGAAACCTCTTAGTCGTGGGATGTCGGGCAAGCCATGTCACCTCTCTTAACCCGTTTCCCAGTTATTGTTGGCTTAAACAAAGTCAGGCACCCCCACGGTGACTGGCCAGGAATAAATGCTCAGTTCAGTAAAGGCTCCCTTTACTGTTACCAAGACAGGCTGCAAAATGGGTGCTTCAGATAACCTTTGAGAAGAGTCTCAAAGTTTTTGAGTAGTTTGTCTTTGAGTGGTTTGAGGCATTTGCACCTATAAACCAGAGGCTACACTAAATGATCTGTGCAGGTAGCTTTCTGCTCAGCTATCCCTTTAGCTCTGACTGTGGCGAAGGAGGAAGGTTGGATGACAGGGTACACATGAGACGTACAGGAACACAGCCAGATGTGTGTCCAACAACTCCACAGATGTCGCTCGTAGCGTTTGTTACCTGTTCCCTTGGTCGCAGCAACAGAAGCAGACAAAGGGGGAGAAAAGTTAACAGTTACTCACCACCCACTATGTGATAGCACCATGCTGAGTGTTTTTACACTTGTTACCTCTTCATCCTCACCCCAGCCGCCCACACCCCTCCCCCCACCCTGCCCCGCAGTGAGGTTGGATGGCCTTGGCTCTGTTTTTCAATTGAAGTGATTTATTCCAAGTCACAGCAAGTAAGTGACAAAGCTGGAATTGAACTCGGATTTGATTCCAGACACCCTAAAAATACTGTTGAATCGTGCCAGCCCATGCCTCCATGTCTCCGGCCCCCACGTTCAGTAGCTTCCCTCCTGTGGGTCATGCATAAGCTGGCATAAATTTCCAAAATGGCTAATTCTTCCTGCTGGACAGGCCATAAGTAAGATGCATCATAATTAGCTATGTCTGATTGACCTCCTGTTGTCCTGAGCTGTAGCTTCTAATTGTATGGTGGTGGGGGTTTTGCTATGGCTAGTTTTATCATTTTGACAGCTTGCTAATAAAAGGTCACCACAGGTACAGAAGCACTCTGATTTACATATGGCAAGTAAAAGGGCATTATGGGAAGTCAGCCTCTAAGGGAGGCCTGTGCATTTGTTGCTATTGACACCCATGCTGAGATTCCATAATTGACAAGAAATGCTATTATTAAGCAGGTCTGTTGAGGTAATTAGCACTCAGGGTTGCATTTTTAATCGGACTTGAATCAGATAATTTATCACAGCAGTAGCAAGCTGTCAGGGTCACACAATAAATACTCATTAAGGCTGAATAAAGATTAACTGCAGGCTGAAAGAAAATTAGGCCAAGTAGTAACATTTGATTTTAATATTTACAGTGCTAATTTGGACTGATATTGGCAAAAAGATCAGATCCCCAAATCGAGCTCATTTATGAAGGAAGAGGAGCGGAGGCGCTGTGCTGAGATGGCCTGAGTGGGGGTGTTTTTAAAGCTTGAACCCTTACCCCTAACTGATTGCCAAAAGAAATGAATTTTCAAAGGCTCATTTGGCACGGCTGTTCTAGGAGCTTCGATACCTCTGCATTAATAAGACGACAACTCCAAACAGAGAGGCTATGCCTCTGGAAGGCGTTCCTAATTTGTTAGCATTCGTTAGATACTGTACTTTTAATTTCATGCAACTGGCTTGTCTTTGGTTCATACACGGGTAGTTTATGGCACTGCAAGTTAATTGGAAACACCTACCATTAAAAGCGTGCAACGTCTTTGAAGGAAAAAGGAAGTCATTTCAGCCCACTGTATTACCAGGCCGAGACATTTATGTACTTGCTGATAATTTACAGTATACTAAAGATAGGGAACCAAATGAGAGCATTAGTATTTATGAATACAGTAAATTCTGTTGACAAAACCAGCATAAAAGGTCAGATACAGAATCCACAGCAAATGTGCAGTTTGTTTATCAAACTGAGAGGCTTGGGGTTTAATAGAAAATTAATTTCAAGAGCTGCTGCGTTGGTGTAAAACCCCTCTGGAGACCCAAGACCCGGGGGCCTCTGCCGGAGCTCCTCCCACCCAAGGGCTGGCATCCAGTGGCTGCAGTGGACAGACTATGGACTTCATCTGGGTGCTGTCATCAGACTGGAAGGATTTCAGCCACTTCGCAACCATTGTCACAGAGCTTTTGTGAATAGCTTACCTGTGCTTCATGGTCGTTCTCTGTAGAGGTGCAGGTGGACCCCTAGGGTAGTAAGGGATTGTGTGCTGTGTACATGGACATGCAAGCTGCAGGCATAACATGAATTAGGCTGAGGCAGGGAATCTGAGCTGAGTCTAGGTCACTGAAAGGGCACGTAAGGTAATGACATGCCCAGGCGAAGGGTGTTTGAGATGTCCCAAGGTCAGGAGCACCTGGGGGAGGCTGGTCCTGAAGGGGAGGCAGTGGGGAAGTCACAGCTATTAAGGCTTGCGGTTGCCACAGCAGAAAGATGCTGCCTCTCTTATTGGCCTTCATAAGGAACATAACCAAAAATGAGCACTGAAGAGGACTTTGTGTTCTGGGGTTCATTTCAAATGGCACGAAAAAGGGGCACACTCAGAACTGGTGCGGTGCCCTGTGACAAGCAGGTGAGAGGAGGACAGGAGGGCCACGGCAGGGCTCAGCCTTTCTTCCTCCCCAGATGCTGGGAGCCACTCGCTGCCTTCACTCTGGCGGTCCTGGTGCCCCCTGCAGTCCGACCCCTGCCTGCCTCGTCCTCAGAACCGTCCTCCTGACCCTGGTGCCACAGAAGATGCTCTCAGCCTCAGCTGAAAGGAGATGGGGTTAATTACAGGCAAAAAGGAAAACAGCCTTCAATTCCGATGTAGTCATCTCAATAAAACCACATGTATTAGACCTCACAGTGGGAACCCAGGGATGAAACCTGATCTGAGTCCTCACAAAGGTTCTCATGAAGTCGGGAGACAGACCAATAAGTTACTGTAAAACCAAGCTCCTGTGGCAAGTGCCAAATGTAAGAAAATCAACATTGTTAGGGTTGCTGCTGGCCAGGGGGCATGTAGCCTGTGGCCTCGCACGCAGGATCACCCCAGTTCTGAAAAGGCCACCTTCGGTTCTCTGCCTAAACCTGCTCAGTGCCGAACTTGCCATTAAGAGGAATGTGGGGGGAGAAATAAAGGCTGCGGTTAACTGGCTGGGAGGGCAGGGCCCAGGGCCATCTACTGCAGGGACGCAGCAGCCTGTCCCCTTCCTACAGAACCAGGGCTCTCCAAGCCTGGCTGGGGGCCAGCCCTGCTTTCCCCTTCTCCCTCTTTTCACCCTGCTTCTCAGCCCTTCCCCACCCCCAAGTTATTGTTCCACCTCTTTGGGCTTGTCTTTGCTGAGCTGTGAGCTGATAACGAAAGGCTTTTCTTCCCAGGAATCTTGGGTTCTTGTTTTTTTTTCTTAAAGCAGTGAATTCCTGATAACCGAATAGCTCCCCAGGCCCCCACATAATGAATCTCTAACTGTAGCATTTTGTTAGTGTATTTTGGAGCGGAAAGGTCTGCTCTGTGCTCCTCAAACCACATGGCACGGCCAGCTGCTGCTTGGCTCTGCAACATAGGGGTGTTTGGAGACATGGCCCCAGCGTCTGGTTTTTTAGCTAAACAGTGAGGGAGGTGAAAGAGGCAGTGTGCCACTGTGGAAACAAGAGTGAGAGGCACTCCCCATGTAGGGGCAGAAGTTGGTTTTCCAGGTCTTTAAAAAAGCATCATTAAAAGCAACCACACAACTATCAACAATAATGGCCACTCTTTATGGAGCCCTCATTGCCAGGCACCGTTCAAAGCACTTTGCATCACATTCATCTGTTTGATCCTCACATCTCCATTATCCCCATTTCACAGATGAGGGAACTGAGGCCCAGAGGTAATCAATACCTTGCCCAAGGCTGTTGCACCATAGGTAATCAATACCTTGCCCAAGGCTGTTGCACCAAGTGAGTGAAGCCAAGCCTAGGTTAGTATGTACTGGGTCTCCGCAGAGGTTCAGCAGCAGAGGCTGCAGATGAGGTGAAGGAGCCAGGACAGAGGAGAATGTTTTCAGGAGGGTTTAACATAAACATGGATGCTTTGGTGTTGTGTTTTTGTTCCAGGGGAGAGTTAATGTTGAAATGTTAAGAACAAAACAAGCCACACTCCTATGGACAGTATCCCCTAAACTTCCTAAAGAGAAAAAGGCATAAAATAGCAGGGTTCACTTGAGGATGCATCCAGCCTTTCATTCCAATGGATAAAAATGAAACTTGGAAGAACCTTTCTTTAATGCTTAGAGACTGGGTCAGACCAGGAATTTGTTAAGAATTTGGCCATGAAAATGTTGTTTGTGATGGAAAGAAATTGAAAATGACCAAAATGCTCTTCAGTTTGAGATTGTTTCAATAAATCGAGTGTATCCATTCTATTTAACACAGTGAGGCTGAGCCACATGTGCTGACCTAAAAAGATGGATCACTAAGTTAAAAAAAAAAAAAAAAAGGAAGCAATTTGCAAAGTGATACAATCTTCTACATATAGATTTTAAAAACTGGCAAAGAAAATGCACAGAAAAAGGCAATCTGGAGGATTTCCCAGCAATTGACAGTGTGTTTGGAAAGGGACTGTAAGAACTTTCCCTTTTTTATATTATAAATAATTCTGTACTGTTGGAGTGCATATGGAGGATACGTTGCTTTTGAATTCCAAAGAAACAATGAGATAAAAAACAAGTTTTAATGGACACTCCTATTCAGTCAGGCTGTTTCTAATGGGAGACATAAAGCTTTTTCATAGCATATTGAGTCTCTTGTTATATGTCCGTAAAAACAAGAGGAGACACTGATTTTTTTTTATTGGTAAGCAGTATACGTATTCTACTGATTTTTGAGTGTTTTCAAGGCAGTGACTTACTGTCCAATTAGTAGAGTGCTCTTGGAAGAGAAGGATCATACTTGGTTTACCTCTGAGCGAACTGCATTAGGAGCCTGTCGTGGAAGCTGCTGCCTTTACTGAGTAACTACTGTGTACCTCACTTAATCCTCACGGCAGCCTTTGGAGTAGGTTATGTTGGTCCCATTTGTCAGTTAAGGAATGTAGGCCAAGCCAGGCTAAGCAGCATGCACAGAGCTAGTAAGGGGTAGAGTGGGGTTTGAAACCCTGTCTGTAAGTTCCTCTTCTGGAGTCCTTTTAACCATGAAGAGTAACTTAACTGCTTCCCTGCAGAGTAAATGGCTTGGGTACAAGAGCTTTCTTCTGATGTCCAAATCTTTGGGTCTCTAAGACGTATATCCTGAAAGCAAGGTTGGCAAGGCATCAACAATTCTAGTCAACACCGAGCGATGTCAGTTCATGAAGACAACCTGACACTGTTGGCAAAGCCTCCCACGAAGGTTTGGGAACGAGTGAGATGCTTGTCCAGGAAAACAAATAGAGCAAAACGAAACGTTAGGACAGGAAAGCCGGGGCACCTATTTCACTTGCTATGTAATGGGATCCTTAAACTTGGAGTTACCAAGCATGACGTGATAGCAAATATTTGGCTATGATTAAAGCAGGAAATGGCATGAAAATATGTTTAGCCAAAGCATGCAGTTCATTCTGGAGGGGGTAATAAACAGGGGCTCTTTGAGAACAGCAAATAAATCAGAAAATGCAAACAGAAAGGCTGGCCTTATGAGCCATTTTATGCCATCGGCGAGCAGGGTGAGTGATCGGGACAGGACGGGAGAGTGTTTTACTCTGTACCGTCTGTTATCGGAGTCTTGGCAGAGGTAAGCAGGTGGACAAAGTAGAGGTGAAAGCCTACATACTCTTCCGGGAACACCTCGTACCTGAGTTTGTGCATTGGGTATAAACCGGTTCGATGCACATGCAAAGGACATGTGCCAAGCTTACTTCAGAGAGTGCATGAGTGTGCAAATAAAAAGTAAAGCACTGTTGAGTAGCAGTAACTCAACATTTTTACTTTAACAGTCAGACTGTGTCCACTGATAAGCTGTGTTTTCCGTAATGGAAACCTCTATTCACCCTCACTCATACTGTACTCCCGGGAAAAGTCAACCAATGGAAACAAAGCACGTCGGTACAGACACAGGTGAGCACCGGGGCTGGCAGATTGTCGGTCAGACTGGCAGCTGGAGGAGACCCGTTGTGAAGACCACGCCAAAGACTGAAATAGTTAAAGTAAGCAGTGTTGTTACTTCTGGTCACCAGAGGAAACATGTCCTCTTAGCAAGCGTGTATTTTTTCTCACTCACTTTTCCTTCCAAACTCTGTCTTAACCTCTCATTCTTTGGGTTCATCTCTTTTCCCTAAAGTAAAAGCAAAAAGAGAAAGTGAACTCTTAGTTGTCCTAAACGACATTTGTAGCAAAAAACAAGTGAGGGAAGACGGTTAGAGGGTTAACAACAGTGTTCCCGTTTACAGACAGTCTCATTCTGCACGTGCCAGGGAGGTCACATGGAAGGAGCGTGTTCCCGTGTGTGTGGAACCAGGGCTGGGCCAGGCGAGCAAGGCTGTGAGATGGCTCCTCCTCAAATGTCGTGTTCCAGGTGCTCTTGCCACCCCCAAGACCCAGGTCTGCGTGGAACTCTGACAGCCCAGGTTCTGGTCCCACTTCTGCTGCTGACAGCCACGTGACCTCACCAAGGAGTAGCTGACTCCTCCTCTAACGTGGTGGTAGGGGCTTGGAAGTTACAGGATCACAAAGGCTATGGAAAGTTTGTTTTTATATAAACAATATCTTCCATTTTGCTCTGAGCAGCAGTTGAAAGCCCTTCACTTGAAGCTTTTAACACCTATACTGAGATATATTTACAGCCCTGTTTCACCTACTGGAAGCACACACTTGAATGGTTTTCGTATATTCGCAGAGTTTGTGTCCATTGATACACTCTAGCTTTATAATATTTCCATCACCTTAAAAGAAACTGCATACACATTCATTTTCACTCTATTCCCCCACGTTCCAGCCCAAGGCAACCACTAATCTACTTTCTGTCTCTATGGATTTGCCTATTCTGGATTTGCATGTAAATGGAGTCATATGTGGCCTCGCTGCTTTCACTTAGCATAATGTTTTCAAGGTTTACCCGTGTTAATAGCATGTATCAATATCTTGTTTTATTGCCAAATAATGTTGCATTGTATGGATATTCCATATTTTGCTTATCCATTCATGCGTTAAGGTACATACAGTCTTATGTTGGGATCTCCCAAACCATTTTTCCAAAGCAACTCCATAATTTTATGCATTCCCACCAGCAATGCATGAGGACTCCGATTTCTCTACATCCTCACCAACACTTAGGATTGTCTGTCTATCTGATTATAGCCATCCAGTGGGTGCGAAGTGGCATCTCGCTGAGTTTTGGATTTGTGGTTCCCTAATGACTAATTATGTTGAGCATTTTTTTTGTATGCTTACTGGCCACCTATATATTTCCTTTGAAGAAATGTCTATTTAAATGCTCTGCCCATTTTAAAAATTGAGTTACTTATCTTTTTATTACTGAGTTGTAAGAGTTCTTTATATATTCTGGATACAAGTTTCTTATCAGATACATAATTTGCAAATATTTTCTCATTCCATGGCTTATCTTTTCATTTTCTTGATGGTGTCATTTTCAACACCAAAGTTTTTAGTTTTCATGAAGTCCAATGACCTCTTTTTTTTGTCACTTGTTCTTTGGGTGTCATATCTAAGGAACCATTGCTACCCAAGGTTGGGAGGATTTATTCCTAAGGGTGTTATAGTTTTAGCTCTTACATTTAGGTCTGTGATCCATTCGAGTTCAGTCAACTGAGTTTTGAACTTCACAAAATGATGCTTTCTGTGCATTGGATTAATTTTGTCCAGCCGTTCAGACAGGATATGGAGCCAGAGTACAACCCTCCAGGGACTGCCCCACAGTGCGCCCTCTGTCAGACTGCACTTATCACAGCCAGCCTTGTCCCCTGTGCCTGGAGGCAGAATGGAAAGTCCTTACTGCTCTTTAACCTTTGTTTAGTTTCTATGGCTGTTAAATGCCCTTTAGGTGGTGCTGTTGCATTTCCTCTTCTCTATCTTTTTGGCTATGAAAATGAGAGGATTAATATTCTGCTTTGGTAAGCCACATGACTTATCGGAGGAAGACATTGCATCAGAACAGAAAACTAAAGTACTGCATGTAGGTGACATTTACCTGCTGTTGCTTATCTAGCTTAAATTCGTTAGGACATAACCCAGTGACTGTACTTGTCCAAGTTGGTTCCTTTGAAGGTGGGCGTTAACTATCAAGTGAGCATGCTGAGATCTGGGAGCGCAACTGGTTAAGATCTCCATGTGGAATTAATGATGATTCCCAGCTCTTTCAACTTTCTTGTGGCTAATTAAAAAGTAAAACTTTCAAGTGGTTGGCTTCCTAACAGAGAAATGCATTCTTCATGTTGGCCCTTTGCAAAATGCCCCTTCTGTTAAGGAACCTGTGTACAGTTTTTACATCTCATTTCCTGGATTATCTTCCCCGTGCCAATTCACAGTATGGGACGTTAGGAAACGGTCTGCCCTTTTTTTTTTTTAACCACTTAAAAAATTCCCAGGAAGGTTTTTTTCCACTCCAACTGCCTTCCCATTAGGTTCTGCAGTCTGCCAAGCTTGCCAGAACTCAGCAGGTAGCCCACATGGTATGCGTGTCTGTGTGAGAACACTCCCCTGATGTGGACAAGATGTTGGTTGTAAAATGAAGTCAACATCTTGTCCACAAGTGTGCAAAAATAAAGTGTATCCGCAAGAACCGAGGCCATAAAGAATCTTTAGTTAAATGCGGCTGCCAGAATGACTTGTCATGAACGGACTCGGAGATCAGACTTCCCGGGAAGAAAACCCATAGCCAGACTGTGCATTTTTCTTTGTCGTTTTTCTTAAACACAAAACATCATAATTTTTTTTTTTTTTAAGCAAACTGGAGAGACCCAAAGGAGAGTTGGGGAGAGATTTTACTGTGGGTTATTTCCTGATTTAGAAGCATGTTTGCCAGTTTTCTGGAGCTTACATGTCAGTCAGTTCTTCTCAGCATTTGGAGTATAATTTTTTTAAGATTTATTTATTTTTTTTAAGATTTTATTTATTTTCATAGAAAGGGAGGGAGAGAAACATCAATGTGTGGTTGCCTCTCACGTGCCCCCAACCAGGGACCTGGCCTGCAACCCAGGCATGTGCCCTGACTGGGAATTGAACCAGCGACCCTTTGGTTTGCAGGCTGGCGCTCAATCCACTGAGCCACACCAATCAGGGCAATTTTTATTTATTTTTAGAAGGTAAGGGAGGGAGAAAGAGAGAAACATCGATGTGAGAGAGAAACATGTGTATCGGTTGCCTCTCCTACACATCCTGACTTGGGACTGAACCCACAGTCAAGACATGTGCCCTGAATGGGGATTGAACCTGCAATCTTTTGCTTTGCTTGATGATGCCCAATCAACTGAGCCACACTGGTCAGGCTCAGAATATCATTTTCGAAGGATATCTGCTTAGTAATTATCAGTCAGCTAATGATTGTTTCACATTTTTGCCTTCTCAGTCTGAATTCAAAATTATTAGGTTACACTGCATGTCTATTTAGAGCATGGATTGAATGTTACCCAACCATTACCTCTGGAGCATCATAACAAGCGTGTGGTCTTCTCTGGCCTCCTTTTACCCGGAGCATTTTGGGCCACATGTAAAGACAAATCATAAGAGCGAGAACTTCAGAATGTTTACTTAAAGAAAAAAGTGAAATTTCAAAATTGGAAGTGTTTGGAGCAAGCATTTAATAGCGTTGGTATATTTACACTTGCCTTGAATTAGATTCGGTTTTGTATGTATTTCTCTCCCCCACTGGCCTGAAAACTCCTTGAGGTGAGAGACTCGGATTTGTGGTAGTGTCTAACCTGTGATTTACCCCAACGCCAGCCCTAGTAGGTACTCGGTGTTCACAGAACTGAATGGAATTCATAGTTGCTGGAGCAGAAGCTATAGCCAAGGACAAACCGATGGGAAAAGGTTGTGATGACTCTCCTTTTGAATAGTATGTTACTTAGGAGCTTAGTGATGAGGTTTTTCGTTGTTGTCTTTCAACTTGAGGGTCTTCTTTGAAATCACAGCAGAAGCTTTGTAGGCAGCGGCCACCACCCAGTCAGAATGAAGGTGAGATGGGAAAGGAGGAACGTGGAGTTTCGGGGGATGGAGATGGTGTTTTTGAAAAGGTGATTATTTGGTCTCTGTTCTGCTTCTGTGTTCCTGCTTTTTACCAAGTGAAAATGGAAGCATGGACTTCTCTTGGTTCATACTGACTGGCCTTGGGCGGTTTTTTTTCTGTGCCTGTGAATTCACTTACCAGCCAGTCGCTTGCAGGTCTGGGAGGAGCTCTTCTTAGCACGTGGGAACGATACCAGGACCAGATGATTGACTTTCGAGTATGTGCAAGGTCTTTGAATAGCATAGCCCCAGAATGCTAAACCAATCAGACACGGCAGCCTTGCTTTACGCACTTCCACTCTCCAGGCAGCTCCTGACTTGGTGATGGGTTGGATTCCAAATGTCCGTCCACAAATCGGTTGGCTGGAAAATAATACACTTTCCATAGAAGCAGCATTCTACGTGGTGGCCAGAGTCCCCAGTTAGCCCACAGAAGTTCATCTAACTGTAACGTGGCTACAAGTTTGAACATGTGTGATAAACAAGTGAAGAAAACAATGCTGTATTAATGAGTGAAGGGGCACCTGAATATCGGTAGTTGATTGTTTTTGTTGAATTTTATTGATGGTCTAAAGTCATGTTAATTAGAGAAGAGAGGGTAGTAAATGGATGTATTGGTGGAGATTTAGATAAATGCTGGGAATATTAAGGAAAAGAAGAAAAAGAGATTCTGAATAGTCCAGCTTCGGAAGCAAGAGGAACAGCGTAAACAAGAATATAAATCTAAGCATTAAAAAAAATAAGTCTCTCCCGAGAGAAGTTATCTGATCTGTGAAGAATAAAAGATAGTACAGGGAAGTTTTTGAAACATCCCCTGGCGATAAGTGAATAAAGGTATTTCTTCTAAGATTTCAAAGGCTCCCCATATTCATTTATTCAGATCAGAATGGGCCTGGGAATTTTTTAAGGTTTCTGTGTGTGAAAAGCACAGTATTATGAACTTAGAAAAAATAATTCTACTGAAAGATTGGATGTTATGGCATATCTCTTTCTTTGGTTGATATTCACTCACTTTAGAATGTTTGACATTTGTAGGAGGAAGTGGGGCTTCCTGTATTTTGGAGTCAGATGGGCCCAGGTTTGGGTCCCAGATCACTGTGTCTCTGAGCTCACTTTCCTTTATAGGAACATAGAAATAATAATATCCACATCGCAGGGTTTGTGGAGAGTCCCTGTCCTGGTGAAATACTCAATGAAGGAACGCAGTCGTTGCCAGATCTTACAGATCAGACGTGCATGTCTCTCGCTCAGCTTGTCAGATTTGTACAGAATATCAAAACTATCTGTATAACAAAGAGTGAGACAGCTTTGATGTAAGTTAGTATGTAAACTTCAAAACTCTTGTTGGAGAATCTTGTTTCTCAGTAGCCTACCAGATCACCACATTTAAATGGTTCCAAGTTCATTCCACTTACAGGTTTGCAGGAGAGCGAATGAGGACTCTTGTTGAATGTATGATCACTGAGTTCATTTTGACATCTTAAAAGACTTCATTTTTCATCTTTGGTCTTGATTTAGTTCTAGCTGTCACTATTTAAAGAAAAGATGAGTTTGTGGTAAATGGATGCGCATTAAAATGGTTTGGGATAAACCGTGTGTGAAACCTTCACTTGGACTTTTTTTTTTAAGTTGTCATGTTGGCAATCTTAAGTTTCACTTAGTGTTTCAAGCTGATTTTAGGGATGAGTAAGAATGTAGCATGCCAGCACCTGCCACCTGTGACGTCTATGGAGAAAAAATCCAGCCATTGTTAATATAACAAGGAACTGCTTGTGCAGCATGTGACCTGGCAGCCAAGAGAGTGGACTAGAATTCGCATGCATGAACAATGACGACCTCACTGTACTGATCGGGGGAGTGGTATACACTGTTGAGTGAGCATGTGTACTGTGTGGCCATCATACTCACAGTGACTGAACAAGTAGAGCAACAAATCTGCCTCAAATTTTGCATTAAGCTTGAACATTCCTCCACGGAAACCATTCGGATGATCCAGAAGGCCGCAGCTAGGGGCAACTGGTGACTGGCAGCTTCATCACAACACACCTGCTCATGCATCACGTCTCTTGCAGAGTGCAGCAGGTTTTGGCGAAATATCAAATCACCCAGGTGACTCGCCCCCTGCCCTACAGCCCAGATTTGACACCCTGTGACTTCTGACTTTTCCCAAAACTTAAAATCACCTTTGAAAGGGAAGAGATTGCAGACTGACGAAGAGATTTAGGAAAATAGGACAGGGCAGCTGATGGCAATTGGGAGAGAACTGTGTGAGGTCCCAAGGTGCCTACTTTGAAAGGGACTGAGACATCATTGTCCTATGTACAGTGTTTCTTGTATCTTGAATCTTATATCTTCTTCAATAAATGTCTCTATTTTTCATATTCCATGGCTGGATACCTTCTGGACAGACCTCGTAGACAAAAGTGTCTGGTTTTACATAGCAACAGCTGTAAAGTGCTGCATTATGATGTGGTTTATCAAACACACCAGTGTTTTTCTCAACTGTATCTAGCCATAGTTCAAAGATAATCCAGGGTGGAACTTGAGAACAGTGGGGGTCAGGGGTGCAGGTGCCTTAAGTGACTAGCTGTTCAGGCGCCTCCAACTCCAAATGGCTTTCCTAACCTTGGCTTCCTCTTTCTCTTCTTCCTTTTCTCCTTATCAATGTAAATCTTCTCTTTCCTTCTTTTCCCTAGGCTTGTTGCTCCCTTCCCACTCCCTCTTTTTTGGGGAAAAAAAATCACAGTAGCCTGTGCTTTTAGTACATCAGATGCTTCTCTGCTCAGGACTCAGTCCCTGGTGACTCAGGGCGAACTCTCCCAGGCACACCGAGGCAAGTCACCCAGACCTGATTATCACCCTCCCGTGCAGACCATGCGATGCCGCCCAAGGGCATCCCACATCTGTCCTGCCTCACAAGCAGAGTTCAGTCTTAGTGTGATACTCATGTGTTTTGTTTTGTTTTTTCTTTTTTAGAATACAGACTTTAAGGGATGGTTTTGTAATTTGATGGTTTTGTTCCTCTCCACCTGGAACCAACAAAATATGGCTTGTAAGCCAAATCTGACTCTGCCCTGTTTTTGTTAATAAAGTTCTATTGGAATGCAACCACACTCATTGATTTAGGATTCCTGTGTGGCTGCTTTCACACTATCACAGGAGGGCGGATGGCTGCAACAGGGACGATTAGGCCCACAAAGGCTAAAATATTTACTACCTGGCCGTTTATAGAAACAGCTTGCTGGCCCATGCCCTACATCGCCTCTCATTGTAGATGGCCTTCCAGAAAACAAAGATTTACTGTGACACTGATACATTATTCTTTGTCTCAAACTGACCCAAGGAGCAGTAGACAGTCATCTCAGGCTTGCAATAACATTTGCTCCTCTTTTTCTTCTTCATATTCATTTCTTTATTATTTTTACATAAGATACATTTTAGTATTATAATAACTTTATAATGATCAAAAAAATAATACATATAAGGGGGGCCCCCCCAGTTTAATTATCCTCTGGAGGGCAAGCCCCTTGTAATACCGGCTTCCCCTGCCAGGTGAGCGTTCTAGGAGCCCATCTGTGTCAGTGTACTAGCTGGTGTTGTTGTGAGAGGCTGCATTTGGGTTCAGTGAAATTTTTTTTGAAGACTCTCTCAATGCATTTGCCCATTTCTTGATGGTTGATTTACAAGCGCCCCTGCCCACATAGCGCTGAGTGTTCAGCAGTTTTTGACCAAAAACTGCATGACCCCAGTGCCCCACTCTCCCTATTCACCACGTTTTTTTCCTCCTGGATAAAAAAAAAAAAAAGTCCTCAGAGGAAAACATTTTGCCAATGTGTAAGAAGTGAAACAAAAAATGGCAGAAGCACTAACAGACATCAGAATCAATGAGTTCAAAAACTGTTCTGAGCAGTAGAAAAAAATCTCGATAGGTGTGTTGCATCAAATGGAGAGTACTTTGAAAGTGATTGATGTTTAAACATGTAAGAATAAATATACAATCTTATAAGTAAATTCTGGGTTTTGGGGGTACCCCACTTTGTATGTTTATTATAGAAAATAAGGAAAAAGGTGAACAGAAGAAAAAAATTTCTGTAATTTCATCACCCAGAGATTACTACTATAGATATTTTGGTGTATATCTTTCCAGGCACTTAAAAATGTGCTTACATGAAAGTTTTAAAATTTCTCTTACTTTATGAGGAGTAATAATAATGCTGCCATTTATTGAATATTGGATTTCACTATATACTTTGCTAACAACTTTATATGCTTGATCTCATTTAGAGATGCTCATCTTAATAGCATCCCTCTGGTGAGCAGGTTATCATAAACCTCATTTTGAGAAGCTAAGATCCAGCAGATTCAAGTCATTTGCCCAAGATCACACAGTTCATGCCTGAACTCACTCTTGGACACTGTACTCTCCTGCCTACAAACTTTTGCTTATAGTCAGTAAGCTAGCATTTGAAACTGTCAAGCTAAGGAATTTCTTTGTGTTTAATGTATTATTTAGTAATCTGCCGTGCACCTTATAGTGAGTGTCTTCGTCAAAGAGTCCAGAATGACTCTCACCTCCTGCTGAGAGTCTGGATCTGCCCCCCAACCCAGGGCTGCTGGAGCGGCCACTTCTGCCCCTCCCCTGCCGGCTACAGCTCATGATAGGCTGGTCATCCCACAGGCCACTGGGCAATGTCTGGCTGCCCCCTAGAGCTACCCGACCCTAAATCACAATGGTATTTTAACCACTAAATAAATCGTAAAACAGAATACAGCAGCTCCTTCAAAGGAGTTGGCTCCTCGAAGACTGCTTCATAAGTTTTCAAGAAGAGGTTGGAGGGAGGGGCTGCTTAGAATATTTTCAGTTGCAAGCAAGTGGATCCGCCAGGTTAAACCACATCTTCAACACTCTGCTCCTTGCCCGTGCTTAGATTTGGAGCCTTCTGGTGGGCACTATCCCGGCCCTTCTGTTGCTAGCCGCTCTGTGCTCGGCCTGTTCAAGGCCATAACTCACAGGCGGGTAAGGCGGATAGCTGCACAATAAGTACTAGGGAGAGTGCCAGCAAAGAGCAAAAGAAAGAATTAGTGTACCGCAGAGTACGCTAAATTAGACTTTCACAAAAGCGAGCTTTTAACAATTCTGTTTTCTTCTGTGTGAGAAGGTAGATCTAAAATCAGCTGCGACGTTCTTTCGTGAGAGTGGTAACGGGCCTCGCCTGTGACTGGCTTTCCATTGGGAAGCCTAATAAAAATTTGTTAATGCATTGTGATTCAAAATTACTATGAAAGTTAAGAATAATAAAGCAGAACCTAAATAAAGTGCTCTTAACTGTGTTTATATCTGCATTAGGCTTAAGCTGCCCTGGCAATTGCATGTTTTTGCTTTTCATTGTTCAACAGTTTCAAATGTACCAGAAAATGCCGGCCAAAGACTGCTGCCTAACTGAAACCAGATAGGCCTGGACCGCCAAACGCTGCGAGAAGAAAATAAATCCCTCCGTCTAAAACAATCTGAACGTTTTAAGTATGGCAATCACTTACCATTCGACACAGTTTGGTGCCAGTCTGTGTTGCTTTTCGGTAAATATATGATTAAATAAATGCAAGTGGACGATGCAGATAATATGTAAACATGTGGACACACAGTTATATGACCTCACGCTGCATGCGAGCCTTGTAGAGTCAATTATTATTTCATTTTATCAACAACATGTAACAGGAGAAGTTTTCGTTGTAGGGTCCTTGAAAATTGATTCTGGGAAAGAAACTTCTAGAATTGGTTCTGACGTTCTTACAGAATACTAATTAGCATTTGGAGTGATTTAAAGGGTGCCGAGGGCCCCTTACTCAAATAGTGTTCCCAAATCCACTGTTGTGAATCACTACTTTTTGTAACCTCTCTCCATAGTTTTTTTTTTTTTAAATGCAGATTGTCTTGGTGAGAGTGTTATTCCTACAAGAGACATGGGTTGATGACTCTGTATAAGACACCACAGTCCCTACCCCTCAGCGGGCTTATAGTTTAGTTGGAGGGGGAAAAGGGCATTATTTTTTTTATTACTTGTATAAGGCAAAACATGGTACTATGATAAAAATACTGTAGTATATCTGTTGAGCCTTTATTTATACAACAGTGTGTGTACATGCATATGCCAGATCCTGTTTCAAGCACTTCATGCCGTATCATTTGCTGCTTACAACGATTCTTATACCCCCATTGTACAAACAAAGATGCTTAGACACAGAGATGGTAAGAAACTTGCCCTGGGTCACACAGGGAGTTAGATGGTCAGGCTGTGATGGGGCAGGGGTGGGGACTGCGAAATGATTCTGGAGTCCATGCACCATTTATAAATGTGTCTCTAAAGAACCCTCCTAATAACATGAGCTTCATCAGTTGTGTCCATGCTAAGCAGTAGAAATAGAAGTTTGAGAGAGAGTGCTGGGGAGGGACTCTACAAGGAATCCTCAGCTGAGCAGGAGAGAGCTGCCACTGCCACCTCAAGGAACCCTGGGAAACTCTGAAGGAGATGGAGCAGCCTCAGCTACTCGTCACAGATCCCACACTTCTGAGTAGGGTGGGAGTCAGGCCCCTAGTTACTCCTTTTCCCCTGCCTCCCTCAACTTCTAGGAGACCTGGGGTGGTGTTACCTGAAGCAATTCACAGAAAAATGCACCCAAATCTTTGACCTGGCAACACCATGAGGATGGAAAGTTGGCTATGTCTGTTAGAAAATGAAGACTTCCTAAAGAAACATCAGTCCTCCGGGATCCCACAGTGGTGTGATCTAATAGCTGAGAGGAGGGAGCAAGCCTGCTGTCCCCTGATACGAATGCTATCCACGCATATCCCCCTGCCAGGAACACCGACGTCTTGCCTCCTGCCACTGGGCCTGGACTCGGCGCAATCTCCAGTGGCCGGCATGGGACAGACCGGAAAGAGCACCAGCCTGGAGGCATTCTTGAATTCCTTGTCCAAAGGCACTATGTCTCAGCCGCCATGCTTCAGTTTCCCTGTCTGCAAAATGGATCTTGTAACACTTTTGCAATCCACATCACTGGCTTTGTTGTGAGGGTCCTGAAATCTTCATCTGTATTGACAGATCCCTGCGGAATGCCTGCTGTGCCAGCTCACGCAGGCTTGTAAATGAGAGGACAGCAGACGGAGTCCAGGATGCCAATCTGGCGATATCTCCCAGCCTTCCCAATTGGTAGAGAAGCCACATGTTCTGCTAGCAGAAAGTCACATTTTCTCCTCAAAATGCACATTGTCCAAGCACCCTGTTGTTACTTAGTCCAGAGGCTTAGTCTCCGTCCCCTTTGTGTGCCCGGGGAACGGAAAGCGAGGTTCCGAGCAGTTGTCTTCGGCTGTTAGGATGAGTTTGCAGGTCCAGCCATGGCCCACACTGAGGTAGAACCCCCACATGGGACTCCACCCTCAGCAGTTTTATCGTCCTGCTTTAGCCATTGCCCCCCGCCCCCAATCCAGGTGCTGCACCCAAGAAGCTGGATACAGATGTGCCTCTAACAGTCACATACCATTTCCAAAGCATCTTTCCTCTCCTTCGTGAGCCTGGGTCATCTGCCTGCACTCTTGCTGCCCTAGGGGTGACACACTCCCTTTGGGGGACTTTCTTACCATCCATGCAGAATGGACTGCTTTCTCCCCAGCATTCAGCTCCACGTGCCTCGGGACTGCCCAGGCTGCCTGTGGTGAGGGTCCCAAAGTCTCTTGTACACCCTTCCTCACAACTAAAGGGAGGTCGTGTGTGTGTGTGTGTGTGTGTGTGTGTGTGTGTGTGTGCGCGCGCGCACGCACATGCACCCACAGTAAGTCACAGACAACCACATGGCTACCCAGAAGAAAGGTGGTCTGCCTCAGGTAACCTCAATAGTGAGTGCAGTCTCTTTCTGTCTCTCTCTCTCTCTCTCTGTTTCTCTGTCTCTCTCACACACACAAGAATGTAAACCTCCAAATCAGTGTTGTCCTCAGAAGGTCACACTGGGAGATGTTTTTTCGAAGGTGCATTTTGATTAGCCTCCCCTTGCTCAAACCACAGGCGGGGCTGCTCTTTTGGGATGGACCCCAAAAGCTGTTTCCAAGCCACAGAAGAGGCTTAGACTCCACCATTAGTTAGCTGCCCCTTGTTAGCTTTGGGTGAGTGTTGCTGTGGGCGTTTTTTTTCTTGGGGGTCTCAGAGACTGAATCATCCACCTTCTCCAGACGTGATTACAAATGGCCTTTGACACCTCAATGATGTTCCCAGTATTTTCCAAAGTTGTTTTTAAGAGGAAATCTAAAATGCATTTGAGTGTGACACAGTGGCAGCAGCAGGGAAGAGGGGAGCCCTGTCTTTTTACTTGTGCACTTGCATTTGTCTTCAAATCAGTCTGATTACCTTCTAGTCAGACATGCTGTGCTGTCTAAAGCCCCGTGTTCATGGCGGGTGATGGTTGTGTCCTGAGCAATTCTGGGTTTGTGTTTACCGGGGCCGAGTGCAATGTGTCTTAACAAAAAGCAGGTTAAAGCTGCAGACTGGCCCAGAGAATGCATTGGGTTGCCTCACTGGCTTCATGAAAGCGAGAAGAAACTTTTAACAGCCCTGTTTTTCCAGCCACTACCTTCTCAGGACAGCCCATGGGAGTCACGTTAGCTGCCATCTTGCCTCCTTCCACTGTCAGATGACATCGTTGTCTAAATAGTCACTGAGATCGTTACCTCTTTCTGGCTCCTCCAAAGGAAAAAGATGAAAATATACTACTTCCCAGCTGTTAATTCATTCTGTTCTCATTCATCAACCTCCACAAGATTATTTTTTTAAGTCTTTATGCTTTTTTCATAGTGAACAATCCATAAAATGTCCAGTTTCTGAAATACCTGATTAGTTGGCAGGCCAATTTGGCTGCAAACAAACAGTGGGCAGTATGATTTCGGACCCATTAAGGCTCTGAAATAGCTACCTGGACACACAGGGACAGTGGCCCGGAGCAGCCCCAGGCCTCCCACCCCGTCCAACGACAGTGAGGAGAAGGAGGCATTTCTCGTGCCCAGGAATGGTGCCCATCCGTAATTTGGAGGTGGATTTTAAACGGCACTTTGGATCCAGACTGATTCATTTCTTTCTGTTTCTTCCATTAACTCCGGCCTCGCCCCTCCCTCCCAGATGTGTTGCATTTTGCGTCTCCTTCACTCAGTCTCGTGTTCAGAAACCAGTCCAGGGCTTTCTGGGGTTTAAGTTCAGCCACTAAATCATGTCACTGCGGTGTTAATTTCCCTCCCTGTGCTGAAGATATGCAAATACATTCAGCTTAATCCTCATCACCTGTCCTCTCCTAGTGGGCCACGTCTGCACACAGGCCAGGCTCTGGTGGGACTGGGCTGGGGGGCCGCCGGGGAGAAGGGGTGCGAGGAATGGCTGTAAATGTCGGCGGCGCCAGACCCAGCCACACTCCCATTGCTGGCAGCCCCACACCTGCTGAGAAGCATGCAGTTCCACGGGCCACAGCCTCCCGGTGGGAGGCGAGCCCAGGGAAGGAGGCTGTGCCTGGCAGCCGGATGCCAGGCCTGGTCCCATAACGTCTGACACCCAGCTCTGTGGAGCTGGGGTGGGGGTTATGGAGACAATTCCTCAGGAGCCAGCAGCTGCCTTGTTTTAGCTCGGGCTGTTGACAGTTCATGCCGACAGCACTTGTTTCTGAACTCGACAAAGCTGGAAAACTCACTGTTTTAATTGTGGGCATTCATTTGGAAGGGTCATTTCACTGGAACCCAACCCTTGGTTGACATTACCTTACAGGCGTGCTGGTCTTATCTATACCATGGAGCAGGGGCGTGGGGGAAACCTCCAACAGTGCATGCGGATCCCTGGGGAGAGTAGCAGTCAGATGCGTCAGACGACTGACCGCACGGCTGGTCAGTCCAGAGTTCCCCAGGGCTCCCTGAGAAGCTTCTAGAGGTTTGCTGCGAATGGCAGCCTCGGTCCCCGCCCCAGACCACTGCCTCCTTTTAACGCTGACAGGTCGTTGGGTCTTTTATAAGATCCTGTTACCTGATTAAAAGTCCTGAGGAGAGCAGTTTTATCAGGTACAGTGTAGGTTCCTTTCCATCCTGTATCACTTTCCTGTTGTTCCGCTTACCCTGGCTTCCAGGCAAGTGTGGTCCTTGCTGTTTTCTGTCAGGGAGGGGAACTTAGCGGGGACAGTCCCTGCCCCCTCGGGTTGTTAGAAGCGTGCATCTCTGGTGCCCCAGGAAGTATACGAGTTACCTGACACAGATTAAACTCAGTAAAAGGAAATGTTTGGGTCAAATGCTTCCTCTTTAAAATTAATATTCCCTCGGCTATTATAAAAACATAAAATCACCTACTATTAAAAGTTGTTAGTACTTCTGCCGACTTGAAAATATTATGAAAAAATGTCCTGTTAAAAGTTGTTGGCTATTTTGCTGACTTTAAGAATATTTTATAGCCAGCATAAAATGTGGTTCGAAAGGTACCACCTAAATGAAAACAAAATCTTGTTTCATTTCATTTGGTCTTCCGCATGCTTCCTCATATTTCTTTACATACGGATTTCTGTCAGTATGATTTCTGTTCACTCCAGCCAAAAAGTTCAGAACGAAATATAAAAGCGCCCTGTGAAAACTCACACTAAGTTCCCTGCAGCACTTGAGAAATTCACCGAGTTCTGTTAGGCATACCCTCCATTCATCAGAACGAAAACTTGGCCGCGGCGATCATGGCGTTTGTCCACAGAACTAACTTCTAGCTGCTTCTCCCCAGCATCCTGGTGTCCAAAGCCCAGATGTGCTAGGAATGGCCTTTTTTGAGTAAACTACTCTGAGCTCCATATTCCTCAAGGGTGATCTTAAGAATTACTGTGATGATGATGATGGTTATGGATTATTGTCCCTAATACTCTGTGGCGTATTATACATGCATGTATCGTGTGTTCCTAGGGGCCTGTGGAAATGTTTCCATCAAGGCAGCAAGCCTGAAGTGAGTTGCCAAAAGTGTTCATGTTTTTCATGAGTCTTTTGGAAGAGTGCATGTCAGCCTGCCCTGATGACAAACATCTTTCCAGCGAGAGCTGATGTGTTTAGTTTGGACAATTGCTGCTCCCACGTTACCGCGCTCCAAGAGCAGTTGGGCTGGTAGGCTCCTACCAAGCCTCTGGCCTGCAGAGGGCTCTATAATACCGTGTTTTTCCTAGCCCACAGTTGGAAAAAGGCAAAAAGCAGCACTGGCTGGAAGGGGGAAGGGGGAAGGGGAAGCCCAGAGGCATCATAAGGCCCCAGCAGAGTGTCTGGTCGCAGTCTGGTAAACAGAGTGGGAATTGTGGGCCAAGTCCTTTTCCTTGAGTTCTGGACCAACCAGGAGATCGGAGGACTCTGTCCGGATTCATTGCTTTACTAGCCTACAGCTAGTTCACGTAGCAGCAGGAGTCCCCCCAAAGGGCATTTCATTATTGAAACCGAAACTGGTGCGTTGTAACTGCTGATTAGTAGTAGTCAGATTTTTTTCAGTGTTTCGAGTAATTTAAAAGCGTTTACACACATAAACAGAAAGCTTTAAAATGCTGAGATTCCATAAAAAGTAAATAAAATAAATTTTTGTGCATGAAGACTTAATTAAGTGGCGTGATTTCATGTCACAAATTTAAAACGGGTGGGTGAGACTCGCCAACATTACTGCAGCTGCATTTCACATTAGGAAATTAATTAAAGCGGTCATTTATGCTTTTTCCACTTACAAGTATTTAGACCTCTCTGTATTACCCCGTATATTTTCCCTTCAATCACCGTATTATGGTAATCTATCTTAGCAGGCTCGTTCTTATTGTTATTGGGCGTGGGCCATGAATCTCATGAAAAATTTGTCCTGTATTCCTGATGCAGATCGGTCAAGGCGAAAGGCACTTCCTGTCGACTGCTAGAGGGGTGCCTTCATATTTATTCCTCTGCCCCCTCCTTTTTTCCTGTTTAACAGTTTTGTTTTAGCTCATTAGAACAGTTTTTTGGATTGGTGTGTTTTGTGGGGGGCAGGGGGTGGCCTCAGGAAGAGAAGCAGAGGAAAACAGAGAAGTATTTGACACACCATGTGGCACATCGTCATTTAGACTTAGCTGTCATGTGAGACGTTTCCGAGGCAGACCTGCTCATATATTCAGTTATGGAATGTGCTAACCCTAAAGCAAATAGAAACACACCCAGGCGGATGGCTGATAGGCAGTTTGCAACTCAAATAAATAAAAATCCCGATTTTATAGATCAGAGCTAGAGCGTGACTCCCTCGAGATATCAGGAACAAATCAATCACTCTGTACTTATTTACTGCCATTACTTATGTCAACAACAGTAACAAAATTACTACTTGATAAAGTTTTAATGACGGAAGTAATTTTGCTCCCCAAGAGTCATCAGTTGCCAAATGAGGCTGAAGTTTTGAAAAACTAAGGACTTGGTATCAGAAAACATGACTGTAACATCTTCACTCTTGGGTATAATTTGCAGTGATGTGGACAAGTCCTAGGTCAAGGCCAGGGGCTTTTGGTGAGGAGGTACTTACTGCCCTTGAGGCCTTCTTCACACCTGTGACGCATCCACTTGCTTGGATTTCAGGGTGACATTGAGGGGGATTCTAAGGTGCAGGCAGTAATATAATTTGCACAGAAAGCAAACTCAACTATGGGAAACAAGGAGTGAGTTTTCCTCTATAAACATTGTCATTGGGGGGTTTAGAGTTAGAGCGAGCCTGTCTCCAGCCTGTATTTCTCAAACTGATCAGCTACTTCAGGGAAAGCGGGACGACTGGTAGCCCTGAATCTTCCCGAGCTCTGTGGAGTCCGTCGTCCTCAGGACAGCTCCCATAGTCAGACAACACAAAATTGAGCCCATTCCTGCCATTTGTATGAGTCACCCCTTCCTTCAGACTTCACCCAGACCTGTCCTGGGCTTTCGGCAAAGCAGGCAGTAGTTCGGCTGCGGCCGTGGACGTGTCTTTGTGCCTGTCTCTGTCTCGCACTGATAGTCACATTTGTGGCAAAATCGGCAGCAATAGCACTGGAAGGCATTATTACATGCTTGCAGCTAAGCTCTGCTTCTCAAACCACCAGCATCGTCACCTGGAAACTGGTTAGAAATGCAGATTCTTAGGTGCCACCCCAGACCTACTAAATCCATTTACCTTTGAAAAAAAGTTTTTTTTAAACTCTCATCACAGCTGTGAATGTGATTGACTTATGATCTTTATTTCTTACTGGTTTATCCATGAAAAAACTAAATGTTTCTATATGTGACTTGAGGCAAGGTCCAAAATACAGTGGTACCTGAGGGCACATCATTAATTCATTGCAGAACTCGTGGTGAGTGCTGAAACTGACAGGTACCAAACGACGAAGCATTTTCTCTCTCGGGGCAGTGGCGTGACTCATACAAGTTCTAGCAAGTGTGACGAATCTCGAGCAAGCACCGAGTGCTGAGACATTTTTTTCTCATCAGCTTCAACAAGTACAGGGTGTGATGAGTTCTGAAGCCGACAAGTACCATGGTGTGACTGTATTTCTCTCTCCTGAGAGCTGCAAAGTATAACTTTACCGCCCATCTTAATAGCCTAGCACACTCGTCCATGTCGAATATTTAAACTTGCCCATAACTAAGGTCTGTGTTTCATTATTATGTCTGTCTACTTTTATGACCTATGACACTTTTGTGTGCTTGAAAGCAAAAATGAAGACAGAGGGGCAGGGCCAGGTGACATCACAAAGTCCCAAATTCAGATTCCTGATGTTAACGAAACTGGAAACATGCTTGGACATTCCTTTTCAACAAGTAATGCCATTTCCCACCTTTAAGCAGAAATTTAATGTGAGCTTGGCAAATTTCATTTTAAACCCCACTAGCTAATTTCTCCCCTATATTATCCCCACTGTTTTCTACTCCTTAGTTCATTTGGGGAAAATGTAGTGAACAGGCCAATATAGAGTCAGAGTGTTCAGAGAAATGGAAGTTTCTATAGATGGTAAAACTTATAGCAATTAATGAAGCAACCATTTGGCCACTTGTAACCCTGCCCTTGAATTTCGAATAAAACTCCATGCAGGCAAAACACACTCCATAATTGCCTGATTATGGGCAAATAATAAATGGAAAAGTTCAAGTACTATAAGATATTGACAGCTCCATCATTCAGCTAGATTCTGTCCATAAGCTGCTAATTTCCTTCCTTTCCACAAGAGGGTACAAAAGATGTTGTGACATGATCTCTGGTCTCCAGAAGTCTCTGATCTAATCAGGGAAGTGATATTAATACACGTGAGCAATTATGAAATAACCAAGTACTGAACCTTGTGATTTACTTATAAACGGAATTGGTGTCCCTAGAAGATAAATGTTGGCTGGAGTGATGATACAAATGTAACTGAGTCAGGATCATTTTTTTTTAAAGGGGGTGTTGGGGCTAAAAGAGAGAAATAATAGAAATGTGGTATAAAAATGTTACAGACTTTCTATTAGTCAGAGTGGGCTTGACTTTACCACTTTAACAAATCATGTCCAAATCTCAGTGACTTAAACAGAAGTTTGTTTTGCTTGTTGTACGTGTCCACGGGGGCTCAGGGAGTGTGCTCTGCTCGCTTGGGTAGCACAGTCACCCAGGCTGAGAAAGGCTTTATCTTCTTTCACATTCTAGAATCACGACAGCAAGAGGAAGTGTCACTGTGCATAATCATTGCCACGCATGTTTCATTAGCCAAATCAAGTCATGTGGCCATGCCCTGTCGTGTGAGCAGAAACTGGAGAGATAGGGACACTCCGGCCACAGCATCAGTGACTGCCACGTCTGTCTGTATAATTTTGGAAAGAATACACCACTTGGCGTACTCAGTAAATAAAACTATCTCTTATACGAGCTGATTATAGCTTAACAGTCTCTGGTTTACCTTCTGGGGATTTTTAAATACTTTACTTGGTTTCAGTGTCCAGCTAGAAAACTGGGAATGGAATACAAGTTGCTAGTCTTCTTCAAGCTCCACACTTCCAAGTACCCTGACTGGTATTTCAACAGCCATCATATGCTCTATAAAGAGCTTGCTGGTTTCCACCCAAAATCCTCCCTTCCCTTCTCATTTGCTGTGAAGGTCCTAAGTTTGTTCAGCTGGCAAATCTTGAACAGACTAAGCCATCAGTCTCCAACATTTTTTGGCACTGGGACTAGTTTCATGGAAGACAATTTTTCCATGGACCGGCGGGGAATGGGGGGGTTGGAGAGGATGGTTTTGGGATGATTTAAGTGCATTATATTCAAGCTCACTTCCTGCTCTGTGGTCCAGTTCCTAACAGGCCCAGTCTAGTACCAGCCCACCTCCTGGAGGTTGGGGACCCCTGGTCCAAGCTCAGTGATTCTCAAACCAACAGCATTAGTAACACCCAGGAACTTGTAACAAATTCGGATTCTTAGGTTTCACTCTAGCCCTGAACCAGACACTGTGATCTAAGCTAATGGTGGCAATCCATTCTCCTTGCCACTGATTGATGTAAAGTTAATAATATGATGCAGGTCTAGCCGTGAAACATGAGGGAAAACATGCTAGTTCGGAGGGTAGAGGAAGGCATTCTGGAAAAGGTCCCCATTGTGTTTTAAAAAGACTGTGGCCCCATGAAAATACATGCTAATGGGAGGTGCTGCAGCATTTTTGCAACCAGGAGGTGAGCATTCACCATGCTAGGGATATTAGAACAAAAAGACAGAAGGCACCTGAATTCTGGGTGCTCCTGAGTTAACTAACCTTCCTGAAATTACCCTTTATCCAACATTTTTGTAGATAATACATCCTGTGTTGATGAGATTACTTACAGCGAAAAACACCCCAGCTGTGGGGACAGAAGTGCCACTCTGTGCGGCAGCAGTGTGTTCTCTGCGTTGCCACAGTCCTCAGGAGCCGTCTCTTTGGGGGTCAGACTGGCCTGAATCAATGCCCCCTGCTACTTGTTTCTACTCTAAGACCCCTTTTGGCTGTGCAAGTAGCTCTCTCTGCTAGCTCATTGATTCTCCAGCCACGTCCAACTCATATACCAAACTTTTCCTCTTTTGTACTCTACACAGTCAGTTCAGTGTTAGGGAGAGCTGCAGGTTCAAAAAGGCTATTTAACAAGCTCAGGTTTGTTATCTGGGCCCCGTTGTCTCAATCGCTGAGCATCGACGGACAGCCTCACTGCCCTGCATAGGCTGCCCCGGAACAGAATATGTCAACCATAAATCAGCTCATAAATGGCCCCTTTGCAGGTGGGTCTATACATGGTCCTAGGGGCAGATGAGTCTTGAAGGACTATTTAAGGTCTATCAAAACCCATGACAGGATCTCTTAAAAGAAGGCATGTAACAAAGCAAGAGGCCTTCTGTGTTTAACTTAATAAGTGAATCCACTTCTTCCTATGCGAGTAATTAAAATGACATCCTCCCAGCCAACATGTCCTACAGGTGCCGTCCGACACTGTGGCTCTTCGCCCTGGCGGCCCAGCACACTCGTGCACCTGGGCAGTTCCCTCCGGGATGAGTCGATTCTCACCGTTCCTGCCATTTTAAAGCTTCATCTCTTCCCTTCTGCAGTTGAGAAGCGCTGATCTACCAGTTGCTCTTTCATTTGTAAAGACTGGTTTTTCTACCCAGTTCAAATTCTCCAAATCGGAGAGAGGTTTATGTGGCTGTTCTCAGAAAGCAAGACCATCTGGCACATAGTAGGCATCTAATTAATAAACATTTGTTGAAATAAGTGTTGAAGTTTTGTATGTCTAGGCCAAGAGGCAACAAACTCACATGCTTGAGGATGTCAGATAAATGATTTCGGCAGGTGGAGCTGGCAGGTACCAGACATACAGGGAGCGAATTGGAAAGCCCACGTGCCCCTTACGTGGGAGTCAGGTTCCGTGCTTCCGGCTCCGGTTGCTGTGTAAGAATGGGGCCCAAAGATGCCGGAGCTGCTGGCTCTCCGATGGGATCTGGAAGTCTGGGTTGTCCTGTGAAACCTCATTCTTTCATCTTGGATCGGCATTCCGTAAGGCCATCAATTTGTGATCTCTGGCTCAGGTCCCAATGTAACTCCTAAAAAATTTTAATTGAATCAGCTCTCCGGAGAGTGGTGTTACACATTACCCGTGAGATTACATTGTGACTGCCCTTCCCATGAAGGTAACAGGCAAGAAATCTTTTGTTTAAATCTTTTATGTCAAAGATGTCATTGTTGATTTGCAGCTATGCAAACCCAAGACGTTCCTTAATGTCTCTTAGTGAGACATAAAGCCCTTCTTTGGAAGATGTAGATAAATAAGAAAATGTTTGATGAGAACTTGAAATGTCCCCCAAGATATATGTTACTTGAAGCTCTAATTGCTTTCCCAACTCTTCTAAAAGTAATTCCCAGAAATTTTTCAGGCTTTACTAAGTAAAGTACGTATGTTCTGGCCCGTACCATTGCAGGAAGGGCCTGCGGAGAGGGCCGAGATCGCCTTGTAAGTGCAGAAGGATTACAGTGGTTAAGCAGGTGGAACACATGGGTGAGCAAGCAGTATAAGCCTGTAGAGTAAGGTACAGTCAAGCCTCGTTGTCTGCGGATTCAGAATTTGTGAACTCGCCTACCTTCAAAATTTCTTGGTAAACCCAGTGCTTGCAGTGTGCTGGTCCGGCATCCACCAGTTCCCAGTTCGCGGCAACTTCGCAGAACATGCCTGCTGTGGCAACTGAAGAGTCAGCTGTAATCCTGTCGGACTGGCCAAAAAGCCCGTTTGCTTTTCCATAAAATAAAAGACACATTTTTCATTTTCACCAGTAACTATTGATTTGGATATTTTGGGTATGTCAGCTATCTTCCACTATTGGTTTCTAGTGGGTAGAGGCCAGGACAGCAAAGAGTTATTTAGCCAAAATGTCGGTAGTAGCAAGAAACTCCTCAAACCACTTTTGACACATTTGATCAGTCATAGCACTTTCTATATGCACTGCACAAATATTTTTTGTGCATTTTAGTTGCATTTTTACCTTTTATGAAATAATAAAGCATAATATGCCAAAATGTAGCATATTGTCTTCCATCTTTAATATTAAAATGCTGCACAAAAATTCACCAATTTTGATAAGTTTTTTTAAATGCACGCTGATATGACAGCTGTCACCATGCAGTCTAACAAAATTGTTTCAAATGAAGTTAAAGACAACTAAGCACTACTAGAGCCATTGAACAGAAAAAACTAAATGAACTTTTTTGTCCAATCCAACACTTGCAAGAGGGTGGGGGGACATTCCATTAGTCCCCTTTACATTTTATGGGTTGGGTTTTTTTTCTCTGAACCATCACTAAAATGCTGTGTTTGAGGCTTAGGCTACTGACCACCTTTTAGGTGTAACTAATGTCTGTCATCTTGGTATTTTATTACAAACTCCTTTTAGAAAGTGTTTAAGAATGACCAAACTAACACCAGAGAATTCCAGTTCCCCAGCATGCAGAGTGACGTGGAAAGCTCTCTTCGGCCCCTCCCGACCTCTCTCGCTCACGTGCACGAGTGTGTCAAACACACACTTCAGTTTCTTAAGGAACACGTGAGGTACAAGCATAAGTTTGAGGTCAACTAGTTCTAAACATGAACTTGAAATTTCACTTGAATTCCGGAATGTTTCATGATCAGATCTTCTCTTTCAAGAACCCTGGCATTCATTAGATAATATTTCATTGTTATCTTGAACAAGTCAATAAATCAAGTCCATGTTCCAAATTTAATAGCTGCCTTATTAACCAAAATTGAATATTAATAATAAAGTCAACATATTTAGTGCCTTTTCATTATTCATTACTCAATTACTTTTGCAGTAAAAAGAAATGAGTTATGATTGGTTTGGGATGAGCATGTCATGAAATTAATGGCTTGGTTCAAATGTTTTCATCTGGATGTTGTAGCTGAAAAACAAGAGTGAAACTTTGCTGTTTACCTTATCCAGGATGATCAACCTGTGTAATCAAAACATTTAAACTCCCTCCATTTTTACTCTGCAATAGTATCATATTGTTATAAGATACCCAGAAAATGAAATTTTTAAAAAGTTGTGGTGATGACATTATGCTCCGCAATTAATGAGGCAACAACCCTGAAAGGTCTGTTGTTACCAGTGGGTGAAAACTAGTTTGCTGTTTAATGACCCAAGCCAAAGTCAGGCTGGGCTAAGCTGAAAGACACATTCGATAACCACGGGAAGGAGGAATTCTGAGAATGGCAATTACCATATTAAATGGACTTGGTGGTTTCTTACAGCCCCCTTTTGAAACATAACATTATAGAAAATTCCTGCCCTCAGCAAGGCAGGAAGCTTGATATCCTCCCCTGTTTATTTTATAATTACTCAATAAAATCCAGATGAAATTAGTTGTTACCAGTAATTAACGACCAGTTTAATAAACAAGAGAGGAGACTAGCAGATGGTGATTATTTTTTTTAATAGGGCCTGCTCAAAAGGGATCATCCTGAGCATGAACTCTTAGCAGGAATTTGTAGCTAATGTGGCTCACTGTGGCCTTCTTACTGGTTACTGGGGCTACGTCTAATCCTGGCTTCGGAGCTAGGGCTCACTTCTTCCCTGGCTAAAATTCTTGAAGTAAATGGCTCTCTGGTTACTGCCACAAATAAGAGGTTCCACTGGCACCCAGAGAGGAAGGTTCTAAAAATCAGAGTGGCCCTGTGTTTGTCTTGGGAAATTCAGAGGCCCCTTTTCTGTGGGAATGTTTTGCATGAGATGGAATCAAGGTGGAACAGATATCTAAGATTCTAAAAGAACCTGGTATGAAAATGAACGTTAATATCATCCAATCCTTTCCAAGTAGTTCATCTATAAGGGAGAACAGCAAGGTCAATGTTGGCCACACGCCCCTCTGGTCCTCGGCTGGTGAGCGGGATTTTCCATTTTCAGTAAGGGTGTGAGGCTGTTTTCCTGGCAGTCACTCTTAACACATGAGAGGATCAGAAGTGTGGTCTGGAGGCAGAGGGTACACAGAATTCATAGAGACATAAACAACAGAAGCTGAGGGTCTTAGTATCCGAGACCCTGGCTCAACCATCCATGGCTGCCTTCATTATTCCTAGAGCTCCCCATATTTTGCTTTAGAATCATTTGCACTCTCCCTCCGACTCTCTGCTCGGCTGCTAGCAGGGCCCCTCTGTTTCTCCCTCAGCCCAAATACCTCCGTGAAGACGTGCCCTTCACTCCATAGCTGCTGAAATTGCTTGCTTCATTCACAACTTTCTGATGTACAAGGGTTGTCAGGAACATTCAACCCACACAGCAACTGTGTAACCGTAGGCACGCTGTCCCCAGTGTGTCTTAGCCCCGTTTCTGCCTCTGTGCTCTGTCCCCAGCCTTGTTTTTGCCTCACTTCTTCTCCCCTTCCTGTTATTCATTCTGTTTTATTGCACTTTATGTATCCTGTAAGTTTTTCTAGCACTGGTAGGAATAAATCCATAAGTAAATAAAACCCCTATTTTACAGACAATGAAAACTGAAGCCCCACGAGATGGAAAATTTGATCACAGACATATAATTAGCCCGTGTGTTAGAGCTGGACACCGGCCTGCAGTTCCCGCCCTTGCATCTCTGCACCTGCTAAGTGATAACCTTGCTGAGAGTGAGGGGGGAGAAATCAGGCTGCAATTGCAGTAAAAGGAGAGTAGGTCACACTGAAGTGACCAAAGTATCTCTTTGTTTGCATTTAAGAGGGATGAGGCGGCTGAAAGGGCCCCCACCGATGGACTGAAATTCCCTTCTGAACATTTGAGTCAGGTGAGAGATGTAGGGGAAGGAAGGATTTGAGCTGAGCCCTGTCCCAGCCTGAAAGAGCAGAGGGTTTCCATCCTGAGTGCAGTATGTGTGCTGACCACCCATCATCCTCAAGGCCCCAGTGAGGCTGCCCAGGCCTGGCCCTCCCAGCTTGCTCCAGGAGAGCGAGCTAATTCAGGCCTCAGAAAAGACAACTCTCTCCTCACCTATCCTACTTGTCCAAACGCTGTGGCCACCTTCCGTTTCTTTCTTTTTTTCTTAACAATGCATTGCATTGTGGTGGTAGAAATTTTTAAATAAAATCAGAAAAAGTCAATTTGCTTACTGAAAAAAAACAGGAAGAAAATCATATAAGCTATTTGGTAATGACCTCCCCTTGGTCCCATCAGGCCTGATGAGGCATGTTCTCAGGGACCCTCAGGAGACGAATGAACTCTTCAGAAGCACAGGGGTTCCATTCGGTGAATCACCCACTAAATGGCTCCTCGTATGCTGAAAGATATAACGTCTCCTTGCAAGTTCCTCATGTTTTCCCGGGGAGTGATGCAGAGGCGGGGAAAGTGTGGTTAATTGCATCAGTGAAGCAAAGGGCGCTGAACGTAAATTCTGCCGCAGGATTGCAAGCACTTCCTGCACCTATCGGGAGCCCGGGTGGGGAGACTGGGAGCCTCCTGCTGGCGTCCTCTGAGCTCGCCCCGGCTTTAACAGGCAACGCTGGCATGGTTTGCATGTTTCGTGTGTTTTAATTCCCAGAATTCCGCTCTCACAGATTCTGCCTTGTGCGTTTCTTGGGCCATTTGCACTGAGTAGTCACCAAAGCCCCATGTACACTGTATAGGGAAAAAAATGGAAATGTTTAGATGGGCTTTTCAGAAAGCTGAATTTCAAGGTTTTTCTTCTAACTTTACCTTTCATCATCGCAGGCTCATGTGCCACTTTGCTGGTATCCTCCTCACTCCCTCCTCCCTGCCCCCTCTCTGCCTCACCCACCTCCATCCACAGCGGTGGGTGAGGAATGGCCTTTTGCAGGCAGTGGCAGCCTCTGGCCCTGTCGCTTCAAAGGTAAAGAGGACGGAGGTGAACTGGCCGGAGACTTTGCTCACCCTCTCTCTCGGAGGGAAAACAGTTTGGTCTCAGCTGTTGCTAAAGGAAGTCCCTCGCTGCAATGACATGGGAGGCGGGCTTTTCACTCCCAAGAAGGAAAAGGACTAGACCTGTTCTCTGGGTGACTGTGGCTTCAGTAGGGAATGCAGGACCCAATAACTTTAGGAAGAACCCCACCACCTCACCCCACCCGGCTCTGAGCTGGAGGTCCTCTGAGCTGGAGGATGTGCCTTTCTCCAAGGCGGGACATCTTTGCACCAAACAATCAGATGAATAAATAAATGTACCTTTTCATTACAAAAGGCAGAGATGGTCTATCTCAAGCAATATATTTGTTCCCCAAATGCTCATCTGAAAGTATAAGAAAATAAGTTAGTAAGCCTGATAAAAAGAATTATAAACTGAGAAACTGTATAAAAAGAACTAGAAACTAAGAACTCTCTTCCTCAGTCACTCCGGGGGCTTCTCTTCCTCCCGTTGTCGAAAATGTAGGCATTTCCCCCAAGCGTCTCTTCTCAGCCCTTGTCCCTCCTGCTTCTCCCTGTGCTTTCTCCTGGCTTCCCATGTGAGCAACTCCTGGGATGATCCCTGAATCTAGGTTGCTGACCTGTTTCTACCCCTTGAATGCCCCAGCACGGTTTCAAGCCCAGTATACCCAATATAACTGAACTTTTCTCTCAGCTATAACAGCACCGGCCCAAAGAACTTTCTGTGATGATGGACATCTGTTTCTTCACTGTCCAGCATGACAGCCAGTAGCCACGTGTGGCTCTGTAAGTTTAATCAAAAATGAAATTAGACATTCAGGCCCTCAGTCCTGCTAACCACACTTCAAGTGCTCCATAGCCTCGTGGGGCCAAGGCTGTTTATTGGACTGGGCATCACAGATCTTTAGCATTTTTGCTCATATCTTTCCTATGCAACTTTATTAGCTGTGGGTTCTTGGGCAAACTACCTAATGTCTCTAAGGCTCAATTTTGTCATCTATTAAAGGGGACTGGTAACAACCTCTGACAGGGGTGTTATGAGGATTCAGTAAGTAGTTGGTACAACACACCTAGCATAGTGCAATACATAATGAAAATGCTTTAAAAAAAAAGTATCAACCCTTGTCCCTTATCTCTTCTCTGATGTTAACTTCTGTATGGCCATCTGAAGTTTCGATAATGTGAACCCTCAGCAGAGCCATAAGAAGGGGTCCATTTGCATGCTTTAGGGGACGCCTACATGTAAGTGGGTTTGAGCTGCTGCAGACCTTTGAGGTTTGGTTATTGGGAAAGTACTTATCTTGGCAGGAGGGTTAACACGAGAGTGCTCTGCAGCGTCTAGCAAGATTCTCCTGAGTTGCTTGGAACCATTTTAGTTAGGGCATTAGCCTTGTTTCCCACGGCATAGTGACCAGAGAAAAATCCCCATGAAGCCAACATCCATAGGAACGCTGAGAGGTGTCGCGTCTGCCCCCCAGTCAATACTGGGAGGCAGCTTGGTTTGCATGCGTGAACCTGGTGAGGCTTCTTAAGTGTTAGAAATGGCCCGGATTTGGGGTGCAGAGGTGTCCAGGGCCTTCAGTCCCTCCACAGGAAGCCCCCTGGCATGGACCAGTCCCACATACTCATCAAGCACCGAGTTTAAAGGGGGGGGTCCACATGGTTTATATCCAGGCTGCAATCCATTAAAGCTTTAATTACACTAATTAGGGATTTGGGATAATCAGGTTGGCCAGACTGAAATGGAAGTCTGTACTCTCTGGGAAGAAAAGCTTTGCTAAATAAACCAGCAGGATAAACAGAATTGTGGGGACACATGTATTTCTGGGAACCAGCTGATGCTGGGGATTAGTGCGTGCTTTTGGTATACAGAGGAAGGCTGCTCGTTGTAAATCAGCAGAAGGGCTGGAAGCCCTTCCAAGAAACACTTCATTAGCAGTTAAGTACAGTGACATTCTTCAAAAATTTAAGCACACACACATACACACCCTGCTTTTTTCCCCAAATAACCTGTAAATTCTCAGTTTGGGGTGGAACTTGTGGGGGAAAGGTAGCTAAGGGGATCTTGTAAAATAAAAATTCATTTGAAAGCCATATTGAATAGTAGTTTTGTGTTACTACTTTTTCTACCCTAATTTAAAAGACACGAGAAGTTACCGTCATAATGTTCAAAGCAGGACACCATTCGACATTATAACAGCCCCCCTAGCTGAAAGAGTTGAGAATTACTGGCTCAGACCTTCCAAATTAATAAACCTTTAGTATGTCATTCAGTGATAAATACTCTGATGGATAGTGCTCAGATTTTTCAAGCATTACAGTTTAGCTGTGTGTGTGTGTGTGTGTGTGTGTGTGTGAGAGAGAGAGAGAGAGAGAGTTATGCTACCAACCAAATGAGTCCATTCTGAATTTGTATTAGTATTTCCCAGGGACTGTGTTGAAAATTTTCCTTTTTTTCCCCGTACTCTTCTTCCATTTTTTGTCCCCATATATTTTTCCAGTGGTGGTGGGCACAGGATGAGAAACACCTGAATGACCACGGCCTAAAGGAGGAGGCAGAGAGAAAGTTGCACAAGATGGTCAGTGGTTAATAATGGCAGTTCGACCTACTAATGTCTCTAGTTTTGTGTGTTTTTGAAATTATTTCCAGTATAAATGTACCCCCCGTCCTCTGCACCCCAACATTTACACGCAGCTCACCACTTTCCAAGTAGCGTTAGCACTCGCAAACTTATTGGGTTGACCCCAGTGGGAAGAAGAGACATGGAGGGTCACATCCCTTTGAGTTCTAAAACGATTTTTCAGTCCTCAGATGTGTGCACTGAACACCTGAGCACATTTATCCGGTGCCAGCCTCCTTGAAAATGGGGACCACCACACCCTTTAGTCTGGCAGCAGCTTGACTGAATTCTTACAACAAAGTGGAAGAAAATCAGTTGGAAAAAAATCAGTCTCCGAGGCCCGTGAATCTTGAAGACTGTACGTTTCTGATGCCTACAGACATACAGACACACGGTGAAGGGACAGCCTGGGGACAGAACTGACTTTGCCCCCAAAAGAGGTTCACGCCCAAATGGGTGAATCCATGTAAGGAAAGATGCCGTTGGTTTCTCTGTATCCCTAAACAGTGCTGATCTGCCAACTGCGACTCTGTGTGCACGACTCACACACACGAAAATCAGTGTGCGTGAGCAGTTGGCTTTGTGTTTATGAACACGTGCAGTCGTCTGAATGTGCTCAGTAGGGACAGCTCTTGTCTCGGACTTAGCTTTCTCTCTGGCACCATGTTTATGGCCTGCCATTTTCGCTCCCTGATGCTCTGAAAATAGACAAAGTCTGTACCAATTGAGTTAGGAAATGCCTAGACTGGAATATTGGTGGAAATATCAGTGGATCAGCGGGGTTGGGGGAGGCATGGAGAAGTCAGGGACAAGGACCTTCAGCTTATGAGTCACCTGAATCGGTGGGTGGCAGCAGCGTGGAGCACAGTGATGAGGGAGAGTCTACGGCTGGCTCCTCGCACAGCACAGTGAGAGAGCCGGGACTGACTTGGGATGGCTCTCGTCCACAGAGCCGGTCATCAGCGGTGCTACAGGTGCTGTACGTGCTGTCCCTGGCACAAACAAGCCCCACCTGAAACACGCCCCACCTCTTGGAACTCTTCTCTGTCACTGAGTCCTCTGCCGCCCTGGCCGGTGTGGCTCCGTTGGTTGGAGCATGGTCCCATGGACCAAAAGGTCTCAGGGTTTAATTCCTGGTCAGGGCACATGCCAGGGTTGTGGATTTGGTCCCCAGTTGGGGCACTTACGGAAGGCAGCCAGTCGATATTTCTCTCTCCCATCGATGTTTCTCTCCCCCACCCAAAAGTAATGAAAAAATGCTCCTGGGTAAGGATTTTTTTTAAAAGAATCCTCTAGCTTTAACCAGAGCCCCCGGTGTACCTCATCTGCGGGTGTTAGATTCACATGGAGTGTCTTTTCCTTAGTAAATGTTCACTGTCACCCAGCCGACCTGGTCAGAAGAGTTCACGTAAGCAGAATGTCATGGCGGCATCAGAGGAGTATGTTTCTATGGAAACAGAGACTTTGGATCTCAGACTTAGATACCTATCTGGGCCCATCTGTGGGCTGCGTAGCTTTCACAAATAACCGCCTATGTAGGGATTACCCAATCAAGTGGCTGTCGAGTTTTTAACCTAATTCCCAGGTGAGAGTCGGAGAGTAGGGCCAACCAGGCCCAAGGAGATGCCAGGACTCTGAGTGGCCTGTGGACAGAAATGGGAATATTCTGTTGAGCCAACTACTTTTCATGAGTTTTATCTAGTCAGGTCTTGATAATAACGCCACGAGGTAGGTAGTAGGGTTACCTCTGTTTTGTAAACGAGAATCCCAAGACCAGAGTGGGTAAGTAATTCTCCCCCGTTTGAATACACGGCCCGTCAGATGACAAGTTTGTCTTCGGAACCTGGGCCTGGACACACCAGACTGTGTGCACAGCCGTTCCTGGCACAGGCACGGAAGCTCCAGCGACTCTGAATCTAATTTGTTTTTTCTTTTAGTTTTTCAACTTCCCCAAGCTTATAGGGAGCGTTAAGCATCATCTCATTAGCGGGTGATGTGGAAACCTGAAATAACTCATTTAATTTACTTCCAGAGGAGGCAAAACAAGAAAACTCAGAAGCCATTTGTAGGTTTCTACCACAAAACCTCACAAAGCGCATCTTTTTTGTTTCGTTCATAGGTTTTCACACAGATGTCAAATTAGCAATGAAAACATGTGTAAGAAATGGCCACAGCTATTCCTCATTAGATGAAAGTGGAAAGGGATGGAAATGTGGAGAGAGAGCTGCCGAGAGAAGGACATTCCAGTTGGCCTCAAACCCAAAGATTTGTGGGTGTAGTTTGCAGAAGTGGTTTTTCTTCCTGGTACTGACCATGAAAAAGACCACGGTTGACTCTGGCCAGGCTAAAGTAAATCAAAATTAATTGCTTCGCTGATAATTTATGCTGACCTGCGGCTTAAAATAGTGGCTGCTGAATCTGAACTGGAGCTTTCATTAAGGTAGATTAACTACGTCATTCCCTAGTTGTGGGAAAAGACCCAGTATTTATTGGGAATACACAAAGTCACGGTGTTCAGGAACGGGATTTTGTTCATTATTGCAGTTATTTCACTTCTGTGCATGAATTTCATGTGCGTACTAAAATACTGGAATAGAGACTATTAGGTTAAAAAAAATCATTCCAACGTACTATTTACAGACTAGCTGCTAGTCTTTTGAATGGTGCTGTTCATGAGGATGTTTCCATTGCTCTGCACTGCCCAAGTTGCCTGGGGCATGTGGGGCCAAGGAGCAGGAAGCCTCCCAGCCGCCACCCCCACCCTCCCACACCTACCTCCTTCCCTCCCCTCCTTCCCTCCAGAGGATACTCGGCTCCTCTCATGCTCCCAGCTCTTGGGACATCTTGCAGTTTGCACGGAATATTACAGACGATTCCTCCTAAATTTAATAGTTCCATTTTGACCAACATTCCTTGAAACTTAATTTTTAGCTATGGCAGTGATAGAAAATAAAGTTGGATATTTTTAATAACTTGCATCTAGAGAATAATTATAAACAATATATTGTTATAAACAGTATTTTACAGTGTACAGGTGTGATTACAAACTAATGATAAAACTATATTGTAGCTACTCTGCATCTCAAAAGTAATTTAAGTGTTTTTTTATGTTGTTGCATTGTCATGTTCTCAGAATAAAGAACAGCCTTTGTCAAGAAAGGATTGTTCTATTCTAATATTATGTCTTTACTATATCTTATGTTACAATGACTTTCTTTGGAATGAGAGGCTAGTAATGGAAGATAGAAGTTAGATAAGGTACACCACTTGGCAATAAAAATTGGCAATCCGGTGTAGTTATTAAATAAATATTTTTAAGAGCTTTAGAATATCTAAGCTGTAGTATACCATAAATAATGTAAGCTCAGTGAAATAATGTAATGTAGCTCAGTTGGTTGGAGTGTCATCCCGTGCACCAAAAGGTTGCAGGTTTGATCCCCAGTCAGGGCACATGCCTAGGTTATGGGTTCAATCTCCAGTTAGGGCAAGTACAAAAAGCAACCAGTCAGTGTTTTTCTCCCTCTCTCTTTCTCTCCCTCCCTTATCTTCTCTCTAAAATTAATAAGCATGTCCTCAGAGTGAGGATTTTTAAAAAATAATATAAGCTAACTATAGTTACCCTAAAAACAAAAGAAAAAGAAATTAAATGATTGTCAAAAGAGTAGATCCCCTTGTCTTATTTTTCCTTACCCCACTCTCTCTTCTCTTCCCTGTCCCCCAAAATAAAGTGAACATTTATAAGCAACAGAAGCTACAACATTTGATATGAAATTGACTTGCCCTCATGTTAGTTTATTTTGTTTGGATTAGACCAGAACTCCTCAAAGTCCAGGAGCTCTGTCCTTCTGTGTGTGGCAGGTATAAACTTAGTAAGAAAAAGATAAAAGAAAATAACAATCTCAGTTAATGTAAGAAGTCTGTCAGTTTTGGTTTGGTACCCAAGCACAGCATTTGATTCACTGGCGGATACTTCAATGAATCAAATTATATCCACAACCCCTGGGAATTTCAGATGAAAATCATACACACAGAGCCCTTCCCAGCTAAGGGCCATACTGATCTGATCAGATGGCATGGGTTTTTTCCTGGTGCTGCTTTTAGTTTTACTATTTAGCATTAAAATTTTAATAGCAACATGTTAAAAGAGGCTCAGCATTTTGGTGACACTGCAGAAATTTTTATGGGGCTTCAAAATCCACCCCTTCAGCCTCAGACCATGAAGTCAGAAATAGCTCCGGGATGAGAAACGAAACACTGATTGTTCAAAACACTGCCAGAGACTTTACACTGAAGTCAGTGTTATTGGGGAGTCCAAATTGTCTTTTGTTGACTGAGAAGGAGAACATTTATTAAGTTCCCAGATCACTAGAAAAGGCTGTTAACGAAGAGGCACGGCCCTCTCTCCTCACTGCTTGCAGCTCGTGTTTCACTGGCCGGCTGTTTGAACCAAATACCCCTTCAGCTTCACTTCGATTTAAGTTGCTGCTAAAACGAGCAGCCCCACCCCATGGGTTTATCAGCAGATGTGTGCTCTGAAAGCCATCATTACTGGGAGACCTAGAGCAGCCGGATCTCTGACATGTGGGCCGCACATGAGCGCCTGCTGGAGCGTGCCCGTGATTCCCACGGCCGGTATCTGAATGCCCTGAGAATTATTTCGCCTCCTCACTGGCTTTCTGTTCACCCTCGTCCTGGATTGTATGTGGTAGTAGTCGGAGGAGAGAAGAGGCCATCAGGTACAGGAGAGAGTGCATCATGGACTATCCCCTAGAAAGATCAACAGTGTCCTGTCAAGTCAGCAGTGTCATTTCTGGAGCGACGCGTTACCAGATCTGGGAGTGCTTGGACTCTCCGGGTCTACCTGCCAGCTCCCGGCAGCTTCCTTCAAAGGCATTCTGGGTTTCACAAACTTGTTTTCCCTGGAAAATGGCAATGCCCAAGGGGCCATTGAAAAAGTAGAACAAAGCTTTGGAACTGGAATGGAGCCATTGGACGTGAAACTTTGTAGGGAAGGTCTGGTTGCGGACTCTATCAGAGCCTCGAGCAGCCTATGAATCTCAAGTAGCGGGCGGGCCTAACCTGCATGGACCATCTCCATCACCTGTCCTGCCGGGAAGGCCTTCTACAATTCGGTTCTTCTCAAGAATCAAGGCAGAGAAGGAAAGAGGAGGTGTGTGAGTTTATAGACGGCCCCTGGCACGTTGGCCCTTAGGCAAGGAACCTTCTGTTTGTATTCTAGCTACAAAAGCTTCCTTCTTGAATTTACCTACGATTACAGTGAGAGTTGACAGATGTATGCAGAACCAGGAAAAGGAGGTTCTCTGCTTTCAGAATCAGCCGAGCTCACGATGGCAGCATCTACCCCAGTACTCAGTGATTCAGCTCAGGTGCAACCAAATTGCTGACATGCGTGTCAGGGATGAAAGGTTGATGAGTTAGGATTTCCAGGACAAGGGTGGTTCTTATCCTGTATGTCCCGGGAGCCTGGCAGTTGTTTGTCAAGCAGAGTGCCAGGCCCTGTCCATGTATCAGCCCAGCCTTCACTGCAGCGCTGCAAGACAGGCCCTGTGGTCGTCGCCAATCACAAGTGAGAAAGTGGAGGCACAGAAAGGCGAAGTGACCTGCCCAAGGTCACGCCGCTGGAGAGCATAGAGCAGAGGTTAGAATTTCAAGAGAAGACCTCTAAAGCCCACCGTCTTAATTGCTATTCTAGTATTTTCCGATCTGCAGGCCATGTCCCTTGTTAGCAGGTCAAGAATCAGTGTGGTGGTCGTGACTAGGCGATTTTGTTAAATGAAAGAGAAGAGAAAAATATCAGCGTATGTCACATATAGTAAGGATTGTTTTCATGAAATTTTTGCTTCAGACGTTTACATAAAGATTTATCTTCACGTCTAGATAGGTTTTCATAATTCATAGTTTTTCTTACTTCAGAAAGGTCGTATGGCACAATTAGTTCATATTGCACAGCACTCCCTGCAGGGTCTGAGGTCGTCCTCAGCATCACACACGTTAATATTTGAGCAGCGGTGCACATATATTTTCACACTCAATTCAATAAATAAAGCTGAAGCAGTTTCTGAGTAGTTCATTCACATCAGGGTTTGTCTCCCAGTGAGTTTTACTGCCAAGCTTATTTAAAAATGTTTCGGTTTGAGAGCTTTGGAGATGTCAAACTTGCAGATTGCAGACCTGATTGCTCATGTGTGCACTGGCTCCCAGTGGAGATGTATTTCGTGTAATGGGTTGAGGGGGGAAAGTCTGGAAAACATCGCATGATGCTGTTGCTGGACTCATGGACAGTTGGAGGTGGGAAGGAACCTAGGGTGATATATTCCATATATCCATAAACCCCAAACTCCTCAATTTTAATAAGTAGAAACCCGGGGCCAGAATGGAGAGTGCTGGGACCTCCAGAGCCCAGCCGCTTCTTCCTCTCAGAGCAGGCCCCTGGGTCACACGCCTTCTCCAGGGTCTTCCAATAACAACGAAACTGCGCCCCGCATCACGGGGTTTGGATCCTTTCCGTGTTTTTGTGAGAGAGAGACTCAAGTTTCAAGTGGCCACTTCCACCACCGAGTTCTCCAGAGCCAGGGAAAGCCAAGTGGCTTTTCCCCAGCAGGACACTTAGGCTCAGATATTTGGCGGTGGAGTGAGGTGGCAGCGGGTCCCTGCCCAGGCTTCAATGACTTCTATAAATTCCCCGAGTCTGTGGTTGGAACTGGTCTCCCCGGACCAGCAGTTTGACATTTCCCCCCGTGGTGTTATGTTCGTGTTTCCACGGTTAACGTGTCGGACTGAATGAGCATTGCGGTCTGAGGATTTCAAAGATTTATGACGGAGTCTTGAGAATGTACTTAAGGAATATGTACTTCCCCAAGCAATAACAAATATTACTGCAAATGACCATATTAAATTAAAGTAGCGTGGGCATTTCTGATTTGTAGGAAAGGTCGAATTAATCTTACGGCAGTCTCAGTTTCAAAATGAAGACGTGGTTTTGCCTGACCACAGATTTCCCGGCTGTTAGTCAACAGTGAATGAACCCTCAGGTGACGGGGCTGGGTTTTTTCCTCTTAAGAAATGTTTAGTTTTCTCTGTTTGTGGCAAAGCAGTACTGGAAGGAAGACAACCTGGAAAATCAACCCTCGTTGTATCTGGAAACCAAGACATTTCAAAGTTTCTAGCAATGTTTTTCCTTATAAATTGAGTGGGGAGTATGAAGTGTATTTTATATTTTTTAAAGAGAAAAGATGTCTTTATCCATTTTTTTATTCCTTCTCCGACTAGCTCCTTTAGCAAGTAGACAAGGAGCCTGGCTTGAATACTTTTTTTCCTCATTAAAAAGATAACTACCAAGTTAAAATACTGGTAAATGTTTTACAACGGACTCAGAGAGATAAAAAGCCCTGGTTTGTAATATTTGCCCATTTTCATGGTATAACACTTTCACCGCGGCCGTCTTCAGGTTACCAACCAGTGTCACGGAGCAGAAGAGAGGGACGGTAGTGCACGATCGTGTAGTGATTCTGCCAGACAGAGACGTATTAATGGAAATAACCTCAATAACATAGATAACAGTAAAATGGAATAAAATAATTAAGAACTGATAAGTTTTTAGCATTATTGCCTTTGTCTATTTCTTAATTTTCTTTTTTAATTTTATTTATTTACTTTTAGAGAAGAGAAGAGAGGGAGAGAAACATCATTGTGATTGGTTGCCTCTCACATGCCCCCCACTGGGGACCTGGCCCACAACCCAGCCATGTGCCCTCGACTGGGAATCGGACCCGCGACCTCTTGGTTTGCAGGCCAGCAGTCAATCCACTGAGCCACACCTGCCAGGGCACCTTTGTCTTTAAAATACTTTAATTACAAGTTCACACATTTTAATTTTTAATAATGGATATGTTTAATTGAATGAACATGATTTAATGATTAATGATGGGGACTCACAGTATTTCTGAAAACATAAGGTTCAGCTTTCACAGGGCAGCTCAAGCCCACTTCCGGGCACTGCTGCAAGATCAGAACAGATCCCATTGCAAAGCAGGAACTCAGGGAGGCAGGCACAGCCCACCTCCCCACGTCCAGAGCCAAGCAGCCCCACACAGCAGAACCTGGCAGACATGGGGAGGGCGAGGCCCCTCTCCCACTCTCTCAGCTCGTACACACCCAGGCCCTAGGCTCTGAGTCCTCGACCTCTTTCAGTGTTGAAAACCATGACTGGGAAGCAAAAACCAGAAAGCTCAGGGTTCTTGAAGCCAAGGCAGCATGGTGGAGCAGGAGCGTTCAATTCCGTCCCGAGGCTGGACTTCTCTGATGCCAGCTCTGCCACTAGCCACCAAAGTACCTTGAACAGCTCGCTCCCACTTAGATCCCAGTGAAAAAGGGGATGGTTGGACTAAGTGACCTGTGTTAATCCAGGTTTCTTTCAGCTCTAAAACCCCTCGTTGGCTGTGTTTACTGAAAGCTTCAGAAAAGATGACCAGTCGTTATTAGTCCATCGAGAAAACTTATCAGACCACAGGGTGACGTGGCTTCCCAAGCCAGAGCTCCATCTCTGCCTTGGGTACGCAGGGGAGTGTTTCCCATCCTGACCACGGAGAGGTCTGGGCTGTGGCCTTTTGAGGATGTGTCCAAGTGCGGCCGCCTTGAAGATGGCGGTGGTTTTGTCTGGTTTTCTGGTCTCAGCAAGTTACTCGAGCCTTCAGTTCTTGGCTGCAGTCAGTCTGACTCTATCTCCCCAAGTGACTCCTCGCCTTTGGGAATCTGCCCATCTTTTGACAAAAACCTCTGTTGATGGAGCATTGCTTTGAAACTTTAGGGTTGAGTGTGTCCAAATGTAGGCAAAGTCCTGGTTAATAAGTGCACGAGGGTGGGGAGCGGTGCCACACGGCCAGAGCGAAACTGGTGAATTTCCACCAGCGCCCCCTTCGCTTTCCCGAGCTGTGAGTGTGGGCACCGACAATGAATTGTGCAGCCGAGGTCTCGGCAGGGCGGGGTTGCTGTGATTTATGGCTGTAGTTGCAAGTTCATAACTACCAGTCCAAGAGAGAAGAAAGGCTGGCAGATTGCCCTGAGTTTCACGTTTACTGCTTTTAACATGGTGCCTCATTCTCACGTCTAGAAAGCAGTTAACAGATACAGGGCAAAAACAGGTTGCCACCCATAGCCAACCAAATGCATGTGCAGGGGAAGGTGGGTGATGCTTGTGAGCGTTAGAGTGGTTGTTATTTATAGTTGTTGTTTTGTATCTGTACTGTAGAAGAGTATTTATTTTACAATAAAAATACATGAGCTATTGATACTTTTTAACCAGAGTGAGGGAAGATATGGAGAAACCCACCCTTCATCTTTAACAAGACATGTGACTCTCTGGGCGGGTGCCTGGTCAGCCATTGACGATCCACTCTGTACGGGAGGCGTGAACCAGGTGCTTTCAGAGCCATGAAGGTGCAGTGTGCCCTCAAGGAACTGGGGCTGGGGGAGGGATGTGTAGATGAAACCATGCTGTAAAGCTTTATGTAGTGACACCAGCTTCCGGCATGAGAACTGCTCCCTCTGTGGCAGGCGCTGCGCCCCACTGAGTTCGCACCACAGCCTTCTGAGGCTGGCCTGACTGTTGTCCTGGCACTCCTCTTAGAAGTGCCAACAGTCAGACTCACCAGATGACCGGAGGCCTCAGTGGCAACTGGGTCTGTTCAGGGGGAAAGTGGGCAGGGCCATGCCTTGTGGGCCAGGCAGCAGGCTCCTCCATGGAGGCCTTGCCGGTACCGGGCAGGCTGTTCACAGCAGAGACAAGACGTCCCTCAGCGGACTGGGAGCTGTGCTGGTGTAAGAGGTGATGGAGCTCCTGTAACACTCCATGACCTACCCCCGGGCTCCCCACTGGGGACACGTCTCCGTGCAAGATCGCCATGCTCAGGAGGCCCAACGCTCCGTGTTCCAACTAGTTTGCATGGATTTCTCATTCCTCCCAGTCCAGGTGCCATGTACCAGTCAGGGGCCAGCCTTGTCATGGGGAGGGGGGCCTGTTATCATAGTTGACACACTGTGTAGCAGGTTACCAGAAACAACAGAAGGTCAAATTCTCCTGCAGAAAGGGAAATGATGTATGTTAACCTTTTACTTGCAGTTGTTGGTTCCAGTTTGCAGAGACGAAAGCCAATGTTTAGAGTGATTTCTCAGATTGCCCTGGTCCCGTAGTAAGTCACACAGCCAGGACTTGAACCCTGGCCTACTCTAAGCCCCATGACCTTAACCCAAATGCGAGCTGCAGATTTTTCTGTCCCATAGCCTGTCTGTATTGGACTGTTTGAAACACTAACTTGAACTGCCTAGGCTAACAATTGGTCTTCCTGGGTGAAGCATCCACTCAGCCTGCGGCTTTGCCCACACTGCTACCCCCAATTTGAGAAGCTCAGAACCAGCCAGTTAGTAGAATAATCAAAGAAAGCACTGGTTCCTTACTTTTCTCTGAGAGCCCATGTTTGGGGAGAGGTTTATGAAGAGGGAAAGGAGTTTTAAGAGCAGTAGAGCCCACTGTGCATTGGAAAAGAAACAAGTACCTGGCTACCGGGTGCAAACAGTTCTCTTTTGCATCGTTCCTTTCTTTTTAAAACATCACCATCTTGCAGCACCAACCCGAGCGCTCAAGGCAAAGCATGTAGCTTTTACTGCAGTTCAGTGCCACATATAAAATCCAGTTTATATATCTAGACGGTAGTGCAGAAGCCATTCAAGCAGCATGCCGTTCAAGTTCCAAGTGTAAAAGCAGGCATTTTAAAACACTTTGGCCCTATTGTAACATTGTTGCACCTGGTGATTGCTCTCATCTTTTACCAGGCATTGGAACGATCTGCTGACCAGGTTCCCAAAGCCCAGAATGAGGAATTAGGAGTTCGTAGGCAGAATGTGAAATGGGTCGAGTAAAACGGTGTGTTGACGTGCACTGGAATTTGTTACGATGAAGACTGTATTAAAATAGTCAAAACAGAGTAGATGGCGGGGCAGGGCACAGAGAGGGCCTGAGGGGCGTGGTTATGCTCTGTTTTCAGCCTAGACTGTGGGTACTTCCACACACTCCATTTGCTTTCCACCATGATTTCCAAAAACGCAGCTGGCAAAGCCTGCCTGCCAATAATAAAGAAAAAGATATTTGCTCTTTAGGTAGGAGATATTTCATAGATTGTTTTGAATCTTATATTATGAAATTATGAAATGTTAGATTATACAGTGAGGAAAGAACAAAGTTTGAGTATTACCTAAGAGAAGTGTTGAAAGAATAATTCTGTAGTGTCCAAGGTGAAACTGTCAGGAAAAGTGACTCTTGCCCTCACGAGTAATAAAATCACAACACGGACAGGTCCTTGATGGCGGTCCTCCTCGAGCTGCTCTCACCCCTTGAGCCTGCCTGGGTCAATTGAGTCGGTCACTCTGTACATGTTTGCTGGATCGGGCTCGGCAGTGTGCTGGCAACAACTGCAGGGACTCGAGTCCTTTCCTGTCAGCTAATGGCTAGGGAGACAAGACCTTCAGCCCACCGAGAAAAATTTAAAAACTCAAGTAACAACATGAGAATCCAGAGTAGTACAAACCAGAATCAGAGTTTTCAACGAGGCCATAATGTTAACCTACTCTCTCGACCTGGGAGTGTTGGGGAACTTTGAGAACGGGTGGGCTTTCTACAGGTCGAAAGAAAGAGAGGATCTTCCAAGAGAGGGGAGGTCTTGTGATTGACACCCTGCAGTGGGCACGGATGGAACCTGTGTGTATGTTTCCCACAAGGAGGGTCTGCCCAGGGAAGAAATGGGCCTGACTTTGGGGAACCTTAGAACAACCAGCTTGAAGATGATTTTATCATATAGGAAAAGGGATTCTGTTGAGGTTTTTGTTTTGTTTCATTTTTGAAGATTTTCTTTTTAGTGAGAGGGTAAGAGAGGGAGGGAGGGAGAGAAACATCCATGTGAGAGAGGAACACAACCAGGGACCGAGCCCACAACCCAGGCGTGTTCCCTGACCAGGAATCGAACCAGCGACCTTTCACTCTGTAGGACCACACCCAGCCAACTGAGCCACGCCAGTTGGGGTGATTCTGTTGTGAGTTTTGAGACTGGGACAGAGCTGTGAACAAGGCCCTTTCCCATGAGGGAGCATCTGTCAAACTCGGGGTAAAGGGCATCCATCCCCAGCTCTGTAAACGGCCCTGGTGACTTACCTACCATTGTCCCTTTAGATTCATGACAGATGCTGCCCGCCGAGAACAGGAGTCCCTGAAGAAGAAGATCCAGCCCAAGCTCTCGCTGACCTTGTCCAGCTCCGTGTCTCGAGGGAACGTGTCCACGCCGCCACGCCACAGCAGTGGGAGCCTTACTCCCCCCGTGACCCCGCCCATCACCCCCTCCTCGTCATTCCGCAGCAGCACACCCACCGGTGAGTGGCCAGGCCCTGCCTCCTTGAGAGTGGGGGCTGGGGAAGGGTGAGAGAGAGAGAGTCTGTTTGTGTGTGTGCTGCGGGCTGGGGCTCAGGGACCAACAATGATTCAGACCCACCCCAGTGGCCCTTTACTAGGCCGTGTAGTTTGCTGACTCATTCATCTGCTCATTCTTGAAGAACTATTTATGAATTACTGTTCATGATCTGTATGCGATAATGGTTTATAGATACTTTGCAAGCCCTTACTGCTTATGACGTGTGAAGTGCGGCAATGCCTTGGATTTGCTTCCATTGGGGGTGGGAGGGGAGGAAAAGGACAGCCGTGTGTTGATAATTGTTGAAGCTGGGTGATGAGCACACAGGGGTTCCTTGTACCACTCTCCCAATTTTTGCTTCTTTAGAGTATTTTCCATACTAAAATGATGATTTAATTAAACACTTAGACTGCCACCCCTGTGCCAGGCACTGAGCGGCAGTGGCGAGCCAGAGGAGACCCCATCCCTGTCCTAAAGACATTGGGGAAGATGTTGGCATTTCAGGGGGCCCACGAGCACACTCTTGTCTTCCCCTCCCAAAAGCGGAAGTGACTGGAAAATAAAACAGCAGTCAGAGGGAAAGGTCAGAAAGCTGAACTACAGAACCGAGTTTGGATTCGTAGCCATTGGGCCTCTTAGCATGTCTTCCCTGGTTTTAACGTCCTTCCCCATCACCCTTCCCAGCTGACCCCAGAGCACTCACAGACCAGAGCACATGGGGGCTCCGCCGCCCCTCTCCCCAGTGCAGAGAGCTGGCAGGCCGCTGCTCCTCCGGGGGCAGGCGTGAGTGAAGATGGCAGAAAGAAGCTGCCCCAGTCCCTCCTCTTCTGTTTCCCATCTGAGAAGTGGGGAGTGTGTTTTTCCCTTCCCCACAGTAGGAGTGCAGACAAGCATTAGCCACATAAACACGCCAGTAAATATGACATGGTAACCGTGCCCCATGCTCCGTAGAAGAACTCAGTGCCGTGAGAGCCCCCAGTCCGACCAGGCAGGAAAGGCTCCCCTGCCGGAAGAACAGGAGTCCAGTCGGTGAGGAGGGGGAGGAGGGGTGGCTGGGGAAAAGCAAGATGCCCCAACAACTTTGGGGAAATGGTGGGTCCAACAAAGGTAAAGCGGTTTCCTTAATGCAGGGCCTTACTGGATGTCACTGTTCTTCATGGAGAGACCTCAGTAAATTCCCCAAACCGAGTCGACTCTGATCATGGGACCTCTCCTTCTCGAGGTGTCTCGGGGGACTCTCGGTTGTCAGGTGTTTTGGGTTCTGCCAGGGCTGGGCATCTTGAAAACAGGACAGGTGCAGGAGCCAGGCGGACCGGACTTCCTACCTAAACTTCCCCCTCTGCAAATTGCCAGTGATCCTGCTGCACAGGTCTGGGCAGGAGTTAAATGTCAGAGCCCTACGTGTGCACCGGCATTCAGCAAACGTTCCCCTCTGCCTTCCGGCTGCAGTTTTCAGCCAGTTGCTCCAGGAGCAGGTCAAGGCCATTCTGCTCCAGAGGGTGAGTTTGTATCAGGCCTGTGCTTCCTTAGAGGCCTCCTTGTCCCCCTTGTGTTTCCTTCTGCGAGGATTTGCTTCCCAGCGTCTTCGTGTAACGTCGACCTTGTGATCAGAGGAATGCTGCAGGAATGTAATTCTGCAGTCCTCTTCCCTGAGAATCTCTATGAATATTTACTCACACAGAACATGAATTATGGGGGCAGTTCTGTGCCAGGGTGTGTGTTACATACGACTTAATATTAAACTGAGTCACGGGCAGCACCAGATAGCTGTGACACCCTCGGTTAGTCAGGCAGTCTTAGAGCCCTGTGGAAATCAAGACAGGTAAGAAGTGAGAGTTTATTATTTTTCATGTAATAATGTTTGGAAGAAATGGAATCATTTCCTTTCCTTCTCAGACATAAAGAAATCTTTCTGACACCTTGCCTATTTTAGCAATTTCCCACCGAGAGAATTAATTTATGTTGTGGGAAAGATGTATCATTTTCAATCTGTCAAGATCATTGGTAAGTTATTTGCTGCTTGAAGAATGTTCCATGTAAACATCAAAAATTAGCAGGGGAAATGGTTGCTCAAACCCCAACCCTGGACAAGTTTGATTGTGTGCATTTTTCAATGTTTGAAATGTTATTTTACCTGTAGTTAGAGAGATCAGCTTATTTTGCCTGACTAATGTGGTCTCCGTCACTTTCCCTGCCAGGCTATAAATAATATTCCACGTTCCTACCTTCTAAATGAACTCTCCTGAGTTCATTCTGTTTTCAAGGTGCGTGCCTGGTCTGGAGGAAGTCCTCTCGTAGAATATTTCATTTGCGAAATGTTCTGTACAGTTGAGTCCTGAGGAGGCTGAACTAGAGCCCAGTTTCATCCTAGAGTTCCAGGTGTTTCGTAGGGGTTCTTGGGACCAGGAGTATCGTAGAATGTTTAAGTCCCAGGAGAATGTTCTCATCTCATCTTTGTCATTTCCTCTCCTTATTTGTTTGGTTTTCTTTTAATATGTGTGTGTGTGTGTGTGTGTGTGTGTGTGTGTGTGTGTGTGTGTGTTTTAAAGAAGTATTCACTTCAACAAAGGTTAGAACAGTTAAAATCGTGGGTCAGCAGAGTTTCTGTAAGGACCGGACAGTGAATACTTCACATTGTGCAGGCCATGACACAGGGCCTCTGCTTTCGGCTGTAGAATGACATGAACAAATGGGCGCGGTGTGTTCCGCTAAAACAGAACGTTTTTGTGAAACTTCATTTACAGAAAAACAGGCCAGATCGGGCCCACAGATCATGGGTTTGCCAACCCTGGATTTGAATAATACAGATACAGAATTGAAAGATAAACTTAATTAAAGTCTCTGAAAATAAAGTGTTAAAACCATTCATACCTGTCTCTTTTACAAGCAGTAATATCTGGAGCATGATGACCAAGGAGGAGAGGCAGCTCACATTGGTAGAGTGTTTGCTGTCTGTGCTTATTGTGTACTTTACGTGTGAGGTTCTTAATCCTAACATCAGCCCACTGACACATTATTATTCCCATACAGAGATTAAAGAAATAGAGGCTTCATATGGTTAACTTGCACTAAGCCCCATGTCTACCCATTCCAGAAAGGTGGTCTTTCCAGTATACTCACACCTTCTCTCCTCGTTAATACCCGTATAAAACCATTGTGCCTTCAGTCATCCAGCTTCCCCAGTGACTAGCTTGACAGCTACAGACCCCAAATACAGCAGTAAGTTAGGGTGCTGCAGCTCCCAGAGCCGGAGAACTTACCAGTGTAGTCAGGGTTGTCGCTGAAGGTTGGCATGGCAGACTCCAGAGAGGCAGTTGTTTAATATTCAGTTTTGCAAAATGGTTTAAGGGTTATCTTGAAACTGGCCGCTGGGAGAGTATTCACACCAGTGAATTAGCAAATGCTGCCTCTCAGGGGTTTCCCACCCCAGCCTTCCACTCTCTTATCCTTCCATTTATTTTTTATCAGGTTACTCTCAGTTCGTAGTCCATCAAGGGGGCAGGGTTCTGTGTCTGTGAATAAGCCTAGAGCAAGAATCACTCACCAGTAAAGAAATAACGGCCGTGTCAAACAACGATTGCTCTGCCACCATTCAGAGTGAAGTTCTAGGTCGCTCCGTAATGACGTGGGAAGGTGTTTGTGTTATCAGGTCTATACCTGCAGCATGATCATAGTCCTATTTTTTCTACTCCAGAAAGGTCAGCTGTGGTTGCCTTAGTACGGTAGAGGATGGGTAGTCTTTTCTTTCATCCTGTTTTCTAGAATGGGCTTGTATTACTTTCGTAACTGAAACACCTGTGCCATGCACATAACCAATGGGAAGATACAGACAGGGTGACTCTGAGCCCCCCACCCCCAAAGAAGAGGAGGCTTTAATCAATTTCAGATTAATTTCATTGACATTGGGGGTGGGATGAGGTCATCCTATAGGAAAGGCCTTTCACCAGCAGCTCATTTTAGTTATTAGTGCCTATAGCTTAGTTAAGAAAGTAATTTCTTATTTTCCTCTCCCTACATTTGCCCACTGAATCTCTTAAAAGAGTGTCTCTCAATCAGGCTAAAGGTGGGAATCATCCAGAGAAATTTTTAACCCTTTTGCCTGGGCTCCACCCCTGTGGCTCTTGGTGGGTGAGATTTGGGCATTGGGAGTTTGTAAAACTTCTCTTGGGTTCGTCTCACCTATAGCCAGAGTTGGGAAACCACCACTTTAAAATGTGTGCCGTCTCGTTGTCATAACTGTGTGTTTTCTCACTTGGGTTAGCATATTTCCACCCCTCCTGGAGAAAGGTTACTGTACCCACTGGCTTAGACGCGGAAATGAGTCCGAGGGGACTGAACAGATGCTCGCTTCTGTCTTAATGGAGAAGCCGTGGAGAGAGCTGGCTGGGTTTCTGGTTATAATGGCATTTCACAGTCTCTCCTGGAAAATATTTGTGTATAGATTTTGGCTGACTCCAGGGGAAAAAATTAAAGTATTAAACCAGAGAAAGGCACCCAAGGAAATTAAATTTTTTTCGGTTTGCTTTCCTGTTTAGGCCACCTATAACAACGTGAAGTGCCTATGACTGCGTAATTTAAGTTTCTGCATTGTGTTACTTCACTTCATGTTCCTGTGTCCCCTGCTGTTTAACCTCATAGTAGACCCTTGACATTCCTTTGTGGCTTTTGTAATAAATGATTCAATTGTAAGGATTTTGAAATTTTCAGGAGTTACTGATATACAACAAATAATTTTTAAAAGTCCATTTTTCCCTCAGGATAGAAATTACTCTGCAATATGGTCTGTCAGACTTAAAGAACTGATAGAATTGTGCTTGACATTTAGAAGTTCTACCTGAATGGCAATGAAGTGAACTCTCTCCCCTCCCACCTGCCAGGCCTGTATTTTTAGAAAGCAAAATAAACTTAAATAGGCTTAATAAAGGCAAAGAGAGAAAGATAAAGTAAGGTCTAGAATAACATCTCTCCCCCTACTCACCCAAAAGAAGAGAAAGACATAGGAAAAATCGCAGAGAGATAAATCCTGTCCTATTTAATGGTGGAAAATGAGAAAAGCAAAGCAACATATTTCAGCCTGGATGCATTTTGTGACCTATTATGAATTCCTGAGGCTGTGGTTTGGTGTACTAGCGGGTTCTCCTCTAAAGAGTTGAATGTCTTTGTGATGCCTAACAAACATTCCTGTAACCTTCCTAATCAAAACATGGCCTTGGTTTATGTTTCCGGTTTCAGGAGTTGCTGTATTATCTGGCTTATGTTATGTTCAGGGTCTCCCACACACCCTTTCCTGGCCTGAGGTTTGTTTGCTTGTTTGTTTATATTCTACTTTGCCCTAATCATTGTTCTTCCATATTCTTTCTTGATTGACTTGTAAAACTTTTATCCTTCTTCCTGAGTGTCTTGTGGCTAATTCAGCTTCCTTCCCCATCATCTGATGTGGCCACCTATTTCCAATCCATGCGTGCCACTCAGAGTATTGACAGAGGGAGGATGGCAACAACAGAATGGCATTTCAATGAGTTTTTCACAGCCACAGCACTTGTAAGGAGTGTCCCAAAGAAAATGTTTTCTTGACTTGAAGACAACAAATTAAATCAATGCCGATTCATCATCATCATCATCATCATCATCATCATCATCATCATAATAGATTGTAGACTATAGCACTTTGGAATGCACGGAAACATTCACACTCACTGCCTCATTTGATCCTTATTAACGCTAATGGGACACGGGGCAAGCGTTATTATTAACCCCACTTTAAAGACAAAGAAACCAAGGTTCCTTTAAGTGATAACTCGCCGAAGTTCATGGGGCTCCCAGCTGGAGTGGCCACTGTTCCCCACAGCACCAGCCCTGGCAGCTTTCATTTGACACCACTTACTGAGCAGCTATTTTGTTATGGGCACTGTGCCTGGTGTCAGGACACAGAAACACGGGAGACTTTTTCTAATCCTTGTAGATTAGAATTTACATGTCTTAGTAGAAGCACATTATACATGTGTGGGGCAGACACTCTGGGAACATAACAGGCACAGATGGACTAAATTATCAGCATTGATGGTTAGTAAGACCAAACAGAAATACACACGGTCTCTCTCTCTTTCTCTCTCTCTCTCTGCTGTTTTCATGTGGTTTTAAGTTATATACTCACACCAGAAATGTCTAGACCTTGTAAGACAAATGTAAATTCCAAAGGAATAGGGAAACGGTAAGAGCAGAGAAAAGGGGATCTGGGGACCAGTCGTTTCATGGCCCATGATCATTAGGGAATATCAGCTCAGGGAATTAGTCAGCAGGCCTGGATATGTTGACAAAGGGTGCAATGAAAATCTGGAGTTTTCTGGGCCATCTTCCAACACCTGGGAGCAGGGAAGTGAATGGTGAGAACCTTTGGCCTCAGAGGGATCTGGATTCAAATCTTGGTTCTGCTGGTTGAGAGATAGGTGGCCTTCCACCCCTGTACCTATCTCTTGTGGACGTGTGTCTCATTCCTCCTGGGTCAGTACCTAGCCTGTCATTACCAGGCCGACATCACTTTGATTTGGGAGCCCGAGGAAGCTATACGGCTGCTGTGGGTCTTGCCTTCCTCAGTGGGGAGGAGGAGCAGGGGCAGCTGACGCCCTCTGCTCTCGGAGCCACCTTGAGGACATTGTCTGCTTTTCACGGGAAGGAGAATGTCCTCAAAGCTGCTCTGAGACAGGCACAAGGCTGTGCAGAGCAGCCTCATTCACCGTAGTCCACACTAGTAAGGAGTCCGTCACCAGTAAATGGATAAACAAACCGTGATCTAGCCATACAGTGGAATACTACTTAGCAATAAATAGGAGCAAAGTACTGATAGATAAACACCCCCCCCCCCCCCACAAATGGATGGATTTCAAAAGCACGATGCTGAGGGAAAGAAACCAGACACAAGAGTACATGTGCGATTACGGGACAGGCCAACCGATCTGTGACGACAGAAGTCAGAGCACCAAGGGGAGGGGTGGGGAAGGGACATAGGCAGGAGAACTTTCTGGAGTGGTAGCTATTGAGACGTTGTTTATACAAAGGTAAACACTGATCAGACCCATCAAATTATATAATTAAGATCTGTTCATTGAACTGTGTGCATTTAATCCAGTTGGAGAGAAGGCATTGGTGGCCTGTGCAGAAATGAGGGACTGGGACCCACAACTTCCACCCATTCCTTGACCTGGCAAATACATTTCCTCTGCTGTAAACAATCTTTTAAGAACAAAGGAAGTAAATACATGCAGTAGTTAGAGTGGGAAAATCTCTGGAATTTCCTTCCCATTGAAGAGCGACAGTAAACAGAATCCTTTAGTCTCAGCTTTCTTAGCTTTGGAACATGCAGGAAACAGCCGTGTGGCCACATAGACAACTGCAACATATATTAGAGAGGGGGCAGGAGAGGGAGAAGGAAAGAAAGAAAAGCCAGCTGCCAAACACTGCGTCTGAGGTCACAGTTAGAATTGGTTAAAGACTGAAAATATTTCTGATAAAAAGTCGTAGCATCTGGGCCTTCTAATATCCAAAATATTTTGCTTTCTGTGAGATAGAGAGTGCTTCATTATGTTGAGAATTTTAAAAGAAAGTTTAAGCTGCCCAGTTTCTACGATAGGCAGTCTCTAAATCGTAGCTTCTCTTCAGAGTCAATATTTGCAGTAAGAGAAAGGTATCAGTAATTTACCTTCTCAGTGAAAACATTTCTGAGGCCTACCATTTGAGCAACACCATGCTTAACCATTACCTTTATTTATAAACCTAGGTTTCATTTAACACCATTCACTGCGTTATTTTGTCACCATTCGGTAAAAATAATGAGTCTACAGTTAAAAATTCCCACAAGAAATCTCAAAGGTCTTTACAGCCAGGTTTCACCTAGTGCATTACAATGTGAGGCAAGAAACATCACAAGATAAATTGATTTTAAAGGACACACACCTTCCAGAAAAGAATGCGACCTCTGCATAGCCAAGGAGCAGCACCTGCTTGCATGCCAGCACCCACCAGTGCACCCTTCTCGGTCCCTTCCCTTTGAAAGCAAGCGTCAGACCCGAAATATGAGTGCTGAGGAGAGCGGCCTATGGTAAGCCTGGGGAACGTGCAAATTCCACTGAAAGCACAAGTAAACAGAAGCTCCGCACTCCAGTGCGCCTCTTCTGGGAAGGGGATGGAGGTTAACACCTGCTGAATTCATAGCTGGACCAAATATGTGTCTCCAAAGAACCATTTCCTTTTCCCCACCCCTCTGAAACACAGCATCTTTAAATCAGAGAAGCCCTTTCATCTTCCTGGGTATCATGGCGGCAAACTTCTTTAATGTCTTTTCCATGTGGCTCCAGCTTTAACAATGAAATGATCCCCGGGCACACCCAGCTGCACAACATTAAAGAAAGAATCTGCAGAAAAACGGGAATGCTTTAACGGAGCTCATTTGTTCTTACTAAAAAAACGATAATCAAGGGACAGAATCTCCCTGCTTCTGTCTCAGGGCTTTGTTCGAGCTTCTTGGAAATGCTCTAAAAAGAAAGCAGGGACATTTGACAGGAAAGGAGAGGCTGAGACTGCTGGATCCTTTCTGGTGCCCGAGGTGGAAAGGTTGCTGGTTGTGCCACCAAATTTATGTCGTTCGTCCCTGGAACTGGACACTGCTGTTAATTTTTATTCATCAAACCAGCAACAGGTTGGCTTGATCAGATCAAAGATGTGTTTCATACTCCCCTGGGTGGAACAAGTGATTTTTTTTAAAAACCCTAACCAATCCATGCACTCTTTGCTATGGAGACACACACAGAAATTCACCCACTAGAAACTAAAGCTCACTGGGGGACAGCTGGAATTGGACATCTAATAGTGCCATAACGTGCCATCTTTTCTATCTACATTACCCCATTTATTCCCCCTAAAGGCAAAAAAGGCAGCCAAGGTGTTCAAGGAAGAACACCCAGTCACAGGCCCAAGTCACACAGTCAGGGAGACTGCTTTTCCTCTTGTCAAAATAATTTTGGGTCAAGTAGCTACACAGTGCCCGCCATGGTCTGCTGGCTGAGATGTCTCTTTGCAGCCTGAGTCTGGGGGAATTTTCAGTTTTCAAAAGTTCATTTTTTTTTTTTTTCAAAATGACCATCATTTTCAAATAAGCAAAAATACATATAGAGCATATTTGTCTTACAGCAAACAGTGCAAACGGCGCTTTCAGTGAGCCGTTCGAGCTCCTTAAGCTATGCTGTACCTGTGTCATTAATGCTCCTAGTCACAGTGTGGAGAACAGTTGGGTCAAATCGTAAATTCAGGGAAGGGACCTGGATGAACGCGGCCCATTGGCTGTGCTTTTCCGGTGTCTGTCGCCGGGCAGACCTGTGCGCTGTTCTCCAGGCTGAGCTCTGATGCCAGCACATCTGGGGACCGGCACCAAGCAGTCGATTTAGGACGATGCTCTGGGGACAGGATCACGATCCTGCACCTTAACTAGGCCCCCAAGCCATCCCCTGAAAGGGCCACTTTCTAATATTACACGACGTTCTAGACCATCATTGTGCGGAGAGTCGCCCCGAAAACCACCTTGATGAAGTGAGTTCTGGCAGAGCGCTCAGATGCGGTGAACGATATTTCACTGCTGTTAGGAGGAAACAGTCTTAGAAAAAAGTGTTTAATTAAAGCTATTTGGTTTCAGTAATGTAATGCAAGTGTGTAATTTAGAATAGTCGATGTGGTACCTAAAGGAAAATTATTTTCTTAAGACTAACAGAACTTGACAAATGATTAACTTTTAAAAGCAGAAAATGTTAACGTTGCCGCTGAGCCGCCAGTGAGCTGCCAGAGGGCCCTGGCGTGGGGCTGGCAGTGACAAGCTCGGTGTGGCCCTCCACCACCTGTGGGCACACACCTCGGCCCAGAGGGCTTTTTCCCTAGGAGATGAATAAGCCCCTTTTGGAAACTAAAAACATAAAATTAAAATTATGAAGTAACTGCAAATGTAAAATTTGGGATTTAAAAAAAATTTTTTAATAAATCAGAGTTTCTGGAATAACTATATAATGAGTGTGCATTACAGACACATGAATGCAGCTTTGGTCACTAATATGTGGTGCTTGGCAAGTAAATAGCAAATTAAAAGTTTAATAGAATTCAGTTAACACATTTGTAAATAATCCATAGGGCCGTGTTTCCTAATATGAGTAAGAAATATTCCGAAAAGGATTTTTCCCCTCCCTTTTTTTCTTCCCAATGAAGATCTGTTTTCTGGCACTGTCAGAAGAGGAAAGTTTGCCCTGTGCCATGTGGGAGTCCTTTTAGCTAAAGCTGTAAGTGTGGCATATGGATGAACATTGTCATCTTAATTATGTCAACCAAGGAGGGGGAACTGGAAACGAATTATGCTGTACACAAACTTGGAAGCAGCTTCATCTCCATGGTCGTCGTGCCTCTTAAAAATAGCGTCTCACAGCCTCCTAGAGTTTTTGTTCACACTGTCTGTGTTTTCTGTTATACACGAGTGTATTCGGGAAGGTGACAGAACTGAAAAGTGAATTGGTCTTTCCCCAGAACATTGGGCCTCGTTCGTCATCTTCCGGAAGATGGCAATCTGTGGCTTCTTCAGAGAGACATAGGTTCTTGCCTAGAAAGTGTTCTGAGAGGCCGGAGCTTCTTAACCTACTTAAACCACATTGTTATTTAGGAGCCCAATTAATAGTTGTTGTGAATTCTTCTCATCGTCAGAGGAAGAGGCCCAACAGTCAGCACCGTGGGCTGGTTCTTTGCAGCCTCGTGTTAAGTCTCCTTCCTTCTCGCCAGCCCGGGCACCGTGACTTGAGGTTTGCTCAGGTGACCGGAGCCCTTGGTCCTAGTTGAGTACCAAATGACAGGCAGTGTGGTCCCTAAAAATCTCTCAGGAGAGAGATCGTGGTGATACGGGAAACACACAAAGGGCAGGTCAGGTTCCCAGAGATTTGTCTTGCCCTCTGCTGGCGTGGTCCAGGGGACCGAGGGCAGTGTGGGAGTGTCGTGAGTATGAAAACAGTAACTCAAGACGCAGGTCTGTGAACTACCCGGAATGGCCTCCGTTTATGCAGTGACAGCAGCAGTATTGCTGTAACATACGCATTTTCATGGTCTTTTGGATTCAGTATAAATGTCTTTAGAATATTCATAAAAAAGGGGAGGCCGACAAAGACAAACTGGTAAAAGTAATTGTGTTAAGACTAGGGAGGCCTCAGACCACTGCGGGGTCTGAGCTCAACAGCTGCCGAGAAAGGACAGAGACTCTGGGCTTCGGGTGGAAGGGGGCATTCCCTTCGCTGTTCCCTTCGGAATGACCGGGATGAGGGAGCACAGCGCTCTCCTCTCCGCTGTCCGGTGTGGGAGGATTCTTGGAAGGGTAGCAGGTGGGTGACGCAGTGGCTTCACTATGTAAATTGTTATTTCTTAACACCCCTGAATTCAGGAGGTGCATTACTGCCCCAAAGCCCTCCCAACGGAAGAAAGCAGGGGAGGAAAAGCAACGTGGCAAACTGTATAATATCAGAACTAGGTAGAGGTCATCTTGGCTACCATAATTTGCAAGTTGTGACCAGCATTTGGGGAAAAAGTAGAAAATAGGTGCTTCACACTTAGTGAAGATACATATGATCTGGGGAAACTTTTAGTTTTGTGTGCCTGGGGGGTAGTTTCTAAGTTGCAATGTAAAATGTTAATTTTTTACTGGAGCGTGGTCAGAAAACGTGAAAGCCAGTGATCTGGACTCACTCCTTCCTACAGGTTAGTGTCCAGCTTCCTGGTTCCCACTCCAGCGCTTTTCCCTCGGTCGCCCTCCAGCTGCAACAAAATACTGAAAGTTTTTCCATAGTTCTGCACTCACGAGACCTCGCTAAACCACAGCCCGCCACGCCATCTCTTCTGGGCCTGCAGATCCCGGGACGTTCCCAGACCCCCCGCCCTAGACTGAGCGCAAGGTCCTTTCCTGGAGCCTGACCTCAAGGAGGGAGGAGATGCTTTTTCTCTTTAAGTGCAGTGGAAACTTCTGCATTTAATCCGCTATTGATCTTAGATGTTAGGTGAGCGTTTAGCATGCACAGCCATCACCAGGACCGTCAGAAGGTAGTACAAGGGGGCGGAGACCCAGTCTGCACCCTAAGGAGCGCAGGGGGAAAGAGCAGAAACTGTCGCGACACCCAGGACGCCCTGGGGAAGCGGCCTGCATCCGTGCAAGGTAAGGAGAGCCCAGCAGAGAAGGCCGCTGTGCGGGGCAGGCCTGCTCTGCGGGGGCGTCTGGGGTGACCCTACCGGAACTTGTTAGCCGTCTGGTTGTGAGACTGGGGGTGCAGGCCTGACTTCTCTCCACGGAAGGCCGTCGTTCCCTCCCAGGGAGCGGGCTGACCAGAATCCGAGGCCCTGCACACAGGTGTTTTTCCTTGGCTCTGTCCTGGGGCTGGTGAAAATGACTTCTTCCAAGCACCGAAGGAACGCATACAGCCACCTACCTCTCCCGGTCCCATAAACCCGAGGTGAAAATAGTTGTGAGTTCCTCTGGGTTTTAGCACCACGCGTCTCTGATATTTTTGGAAGCATTTTACCCTGTACCTGGTTTAGACCAGTGTATCTTTACACGCTTGCTTCTGAAGAGCTGAAGCTGCTGAGAAAGCTGGAATCTTTCCTGTAGGAAATAATAAAGGGGCGAGATGGTCAGGGTTTCCTCCTCGCTCGGAAGGCTTGGCCCTCTCAGCGCTCAGGGCAGCCTTCAGTTCTCGTTCTCCCTGCTTATCTTTGTTGCTGTTGTTAAGTCATGCATAGAGCATTTTATCTTGTGTGTGTGTGCTCTGTTTTGTTTAACTTTTATTGAATTTCCTGGGGTGACACTGGTTGACAAAATTGCATAGGTTTCAGGCGTACAGTTCTATAACACATCATCTGTGTACTGTACTGTGCATTAACCACCCCGAGTCAAGTCCCCTTCCGTCACCATTATCCTCTTTAGAAGCAGATCTTACGCGACAGCATGGAGGGACCTGGAGAGTATTATGCTAAGTGAAATAAGCCAGTCAGAGAAATGTAAGTACCAGAGGATTCGCTTACATGGGGAATCTAATGAACAAACTAGGGTCCCTGCTTGTCTTGTGTTGACATTTCTCACTAGTGCCCTTGTTCCCCCTTCCTGTTTTGTGTTGACGGGGAGGAAAGTGTAGTTTGTGATAAAGTGGGGGGTGCTGGCTTTCCAACCACAGCCTCTGCCAAAGTCTGGTGCCCTCTGGGAATCTGCCCTTGGCAATGGTAATTAGTTGTACAGGACTTCTCACAGTAACCTCCCGAAGGAGCGATTTCACCAAAGAGTAACCCTCTTGTCTGGACCATACAAACCCGTAAAGTCGTCATTGGCCGGGATTTCCAAGCTACAAAGCCGCAATAGAAGGAAAAGACTGCCACTCATCTTGAAGGACTCGCGAGTATAGAGTGCTCATTGTGGAAGCCTGCCCTTCCCACCGGTGCGCCACCCTCCCTCCGGGAAAAGCAGTGGAAATTCCTGCCGACTCCATCCCCTCAGGAGCGACACCCAGCTCCTGCTGTCCCCTTCATTGCCGTCTGCACAGGCTTGCCATCTCCGTGCATTTACACCTACGACACTATCTGGGATTTTATTTTTACAACTTTTTTTTTTTTTTGAGAACGGTCCAACTGTGCCTTTAACTGTCTTGCTTGCCAAATGATTGATGAGTGAGGTAAAAGCAGTTTAATACATGATATGTTCAGAAACTAGGCTGGCAGAACTTACCCAGGGAGGGACCAAAGGGCTTCAGGCTTCTAATGCAGCGCTCTTTCCCTTGAAGTACTTGGCACAGTGCCGGCAGCCGTGGGGCCCCAGCACCCATGAGGCTGCGGAGTGTGGCCGTGTGCACTCCGGAAGGATGGGCGGAAAGTGCAGGGCAGGTCCAGGGTCTCCTAAGAGTGGAGAAGAACCAGATGACTGAACTCGACTGAGTCCATAGGCTTCACTTTTCAGAAATGATGTTTAAAGCAGGTTATCTTGGGAGCCAAACAAATCAGGAGCTCTGATTTATGAAATAGTAACTGAAGCGGGTTGAAGAGTGACCCTCTGGCCCCTACTGCATCTTGGCAAGGGGCATTAACGTTAGCTGTGGTGTGCTCACCTGAAGGAGTGAGAATGGCAATGTTCATCACTGGAGGGGCTAGGCAAGGTGCCCAAGGCCACATTACTCTGTGAGTACGTTCAGTGGGTCTTAACCTGGACTGCCTTTCTCCAGACCATTCCCCTGGTTGCTCTCCTCTGTGAATACTGGAATGTGAATTGCGATTCATCCTGACGCCCATCAGAAGCCCTCAGTCAGTACCTCCTGTGCTCCTGGGGTGCCGGTTTTCCCGGCGTAACTGGGAGAAGTATTCTTGTTAGCACACAGAACAGACATTTGCGTACCTATGACACGTCACACATCTGCGCAGAGATAGGAGACATAAACCCCAGTCCTCTGGTGGTTCAGAGGCACATGGTGACACCCACACAGGATGCTAAGCTCCCTGATAGAGACGAGCTCTGCGTGTGTGTAGGAGGAAGGGCCCGCGAGCCCAGCTTCAGGTGTGGAGACCGGGCGGCCCTGGTGCCCAGACCGAGTTTCAGGGATGGATCTACCGTAGATGAAGAAAGAGGAGAGGATGTGCAAGGCTGGCTGGTTCAGATGGTGGGGAGGGAGGGAAATGCCCAGAGGACTAGAGTCTGCCCTGTTTTCTAAGTGAGGTGGGAAGCCACTGGAGGAATTCAAATGGGGGAATGTCGTGGTCTGCCTCACATTTTTAAAAGATGCTTCTGACCCATGAATGCATGTTGGAGGGTGGGATTGAGAATGGCTGACGGGTTGGGGGCACCTATGCAGCAGTTCAGAGAGATGACAGACAGCAGTGGCATGGGGATGGTGGGGCGGAGACAGGGATGGACCGGGAGGTTTGGGAGGTGGCCCCTATGGGGAAGACGACTGCCTCCTGGGGCCTTTGCTGGAGCAGCCAAGTGGGTGGTAGCACCATGTCTAGACCTCTAGACCGTGGAGGGCCAGCAGCAGTTTTTCATACGCAAACAAGGACCCTTTTTAGAGTCAAGACCTGACCTTAAACCTCCAACTACTTCTGTCATGATAGACTATATTTCGGTAGTTTCCCAACTTTTCCCAGTGACCTGGGTGCATCTTAAAAATGTGGCCCCCCTGGGGCCCCCCCTAGCTTTATGAGTCAAATTGCAGGGGCAGAGCTGGAAACCAGGGACTCTCAGCAGCTCCTGGTGATTCCAGCACCGCCAGCCAGCACCAGCCCATGGACTGTTCTGGCTCATGCTCACCGAGGACAGTCGGACAGTCCTACCCCGTACCGTCTCTGCCTTTTGTCATTGCCCTGCCCCATGGGCAGTTTTCCCAGATAAGTCACTCTGAAATAAACATTTGCTGCCTGGCCTCATTCAGGCTGTGCTTCCTTGATGTTTTGCCCTTGATGCCAGGCATATCCTAGCAAGTAAGGAAACTTGAAAGAACGGTTTTTTCCCTAAGTGGCAGGAATGTTCCCATGTAGTAATGTCTTTCATGAGACTCAGATGTCTGTTTGAATGATTGGATCCCATTTATTGGAGGATTGGTTCTGGAAATCCTGTGAGCCTAAACTTTCTTGAGAGATTTATGGCACTTTCCGCTCACGTGCAGGCCGGGAATAACATCGCAGCTCCCTCAGCAATTCTGATTTTTATTCCCAGGGGTGGCGGGGGGGCGGTGGCCAGGGAAGGGAGAGGTGGGCAGAACCAATGCTGCATTGAAAGGAAACGGTCCAGACTTATTTTCCGAAACCTCTGCAAAACCCTCACGTTCTGTTCTGAGGGTATAACAATTTATTGCCCTCTCTCCTCTCCGTGAGGATTTTCCAAGCCTCATCTCCTGCACCCAGGTGGATTCCCTGGGCTGGGAAGGGGGCCAGAGCTGGCTGGGGCTCAAAGACGCATTCCTAGGTGAGGCCAGCCCCCTCGGGCAGTGGCCTCAGACCTTCAGCAGACAAGGCAGTGAGGTACTTTAGATAAGCTCATTTATGCTGTTTTAAGATTTTTCCAAAACAATGTTAAATAATGAGTCTCCATGAATTTTCTTTTGCCCTGACCAAAAAAAGGGTCTAATTAAGATGGCCATCCCACTGAGAACCCAAGTCTGGCCAACCTGCTCAGCCAAGTTACACGTTGTACTGATGCAAGTGAGCATGACTGTTTTTAGTTCATGTGATAATGGCTGCAAAGTCTCTGCGTCTGCTGGCAGCAGCGTAGGAGAAAAGAATCAGAGAAGGTTATACTGACTAGAATAGAGACAGCGCAGACCTGGGCCTAAGGACTGTTGCTGGAAGACCCCATGCTGAGTGCTGGCGGGGAGTGCAAGGCTGAATTCACAAGAAGCAGCTGCACTCAGGAGATGAGGATCTCATTGCAGAGGGGCCAAGTGTGCAGATCAGGCTCCTGCAGGCCCCTGAACCATATACTCAGTGTTGTAACGGACAAGGGAAGGAGAAGTCTCTCCTGCTTGGGAAAGTAGCGTTTGGAACAGGTCTTCAAGGATGTGTGCAGGTTAGGGCAGAGGGTGGCGTGGACATAGCGCTGTGTATTCCAAGGCCCCAAACCTAGCCAACAGCAGGGACGTGGTTTGGGGACCAGTGGAGGTATGCACACCAGTTAGGTTGGTGTATTGGGTCCAGGAAGCGTACAAATAGAGAGAAAAACCTAAAATGCTAGCTAAGGAATTTACTTTTAATAGAGTTGGCAGTAGGGAGCCATTTTTATTAAGAGAAGGAACTAATGCAATCAAAGAAGAACGATATTATGGATTAAAGCTATTCAGGGGCCTGTTAATTTGGCAGCGGAAGAAGGATAGATTGAAAAGCTGGTAGGTCAGGGGGTTATTTCAATAGCCGGGTGAATGTGTAGAAATAGATTGATTTCCTCGATGAAACTGCGGCCCGTTGAATGGGCAACGACTCGACATGGCAGGCCCCTCCCGTCGACAGAACCCTGCCCAACTTAGGACTCGACAGAAGTAAACCTTGTAGACATTGGAATGTTTATGTTCGGCCCAAAAGGACTCTGGTTTTTTTTTACACAGCTGTAAAGTGTATTTAAGTCCCAAGTATAAAACACTTCTCAACTACTGTTTCATAGCTCCGTAAAACGAGGCCGCATTGCGTAGGCGCGCCCTGTAGCCACCCGCTATCTTTGCATGCAGACCTGTTTCCTGACATTGTTGCCCCAGCGGAAGAGGCTCCGCCCCATGTAAACTACCTTTTTTTAACAAGCCACCGTCAGAAGAAAAGCCCCAAAGACAATACGCAGCCTCCGCAATTATATTTTTAACGCAAGATTACAGATCTAACTAGCAAGGAAGCGAAATCGCTTTAATTATGAATGTTTTTCATTGTGGTTGTGAGTGTAAGTCAGTAACAGATGTTCATTCTCCCCAGCTCAACTGTTTTTAATTCTTTCTTGAACACGGAGAACAAAATCTTTAAACATTTGCCAGAGTTCAATTAACATCGCCGGCTGAAGGTGGAAAATGCCCTACTTTGTTTTGTCTCGGCCGAATACCTGCTCGGGCCGCCTGTGCCACAGAGCACCGGGGAAGGGTTCCAGCTGGCACGGCTTTTATTACCGCAAAGTTAATTTGCAGGATCAGCCTTTGGCAGGAGGGGTCTGCTCGACAGTTAAGATATTTATTTATTTACTTTCTTTCGTTATAAATAAAATTGCACTGTAAAACCATGCCGCTTAATTGCAGGAAACCCGGTGCATGTCTGCCGTTGTTGTTGTTGTTCTGCACGTGGTTAGCAGCGTGTGCTGTGTTTATACAGCGCTGCAGAAGTCCCGTGTGAGAGCATGTTCACGGCCAAGCTGTGTGACTTGGTTTATCATGTTTTTCCTGTGCTCTGTGGAACAGGCAGCTGTGCATTATTGAAAGGCTTTTATTTCTGTGGGTAGTGAAGGGGGTTTTTTGGTGGGGGGAGGCGATTATGTAAGAATGCAGAATGACTTCCAGAAACTAGGGGTGCTCGGTGGCTGTAAAGCCTCAATAGCAGTTTATGCAGTGACATTACGACGACTTGCTTTAGCACCTCAGAAGTACTCGGGCTGCATTTTCTGAGGTGACTCCTGCTGACAGAGCATCCTCGACATCCCTGTGTCTGCATGACAGGGTCATGCCTCACCATCAGCTAAGGGACAACTGTCTGTTCATCTCACTTGTCTGTCCCTGAGCCCACCCCCAGAGGTCGGGGCCATCATTTCATCCCCATTTGGGGTTTGGCTTCCTAAACCTCCATTTTTTAGAAAAATGTAGTCACATAAAACATTTCTCGTGGATGCCAACACTTAAAACATTACGCCTCTGACGTCGCTCAGAACAGACATTTTTACAAATGCCAACCGTGCAGATCGCGGGCGCCGATGACATTGCCCATTCCAGAGGTGTCCTCATGTCTCCCTGCAGGTTTGCTGAAGGTTGTTCATTTATCCTCATTTAGGCAATTGGAGAAATACTTGCTTTGTAGTCTGTGCTTCATAGATCGCCCCATTAGGAAATCTGTGGATGACATATGACTTAAGGGGACTTGCAAAGGGTCGTTTGTTTGTCTTTGGATAAAAAGGAACGTTCTCGTTATAAAGCAAAACAAACGCAAGGGGAAAAAAGTAGTTTAGGAGACCGCAGTGGGAAAATGGAGGTAAACTAAGGGTCGTCATGATCGCATTATAAACATCACAACCCTTTGGCTCACAGGATGGACTCTGTTTCTTCAAGGTCAACCTTTATGCGTCCAGGCCAGGACTATTAGAAAAGCGGACCCTTTGGATATAGTGGGGGCCACCGATCAAACTCCAAACCACAACAGAGGAGGAGGATGGGGCAGTGAAGTCATTCAGTGATGTGATAACCTAGGACTGAAAATTCTCACCTCCATTTCCCCCAGGACCCAACTTCTGCCTTGACATTAGAGGGGCAACTGAAGGGAGTATTGACATCCTCTATGCCTTACATATTCATGAGGCTGCATCTCCATATGCAAGTCATGCCTGGGGGACACATTGACTTAGAGCAACGTGGGAAGCATTGCTGACTACCTGTAGTTTTTCAAAAGAACTGCTCTTCCACCCTCCCACTCTGTACTAGATGGGACCTGGTCTAGATGGGACCCAATGGTGGGGGACGAGGTGTGTTCACCGAGCCAGCGGTGTGTGACGTGGGAGATCTCTGGCACCTGGCTTGCAAATGCCAGGTTTCCCCTTTTTTTGACCCAGGAAGCCCCTGGTAGGGCACTGTGGCAAAAGAGGGGGGGTCCAGAGCCTGGGCGCCGGACTTCCAGCCCTGCCCAGACCTTCGCTGAGTGAGTGACCAGAGACAGGTCACCTCCCCAGGCGTCAGTCTTATCCTCTGTAAGAGGGGAGGTGGCCATAGAAGTCCTTTCCAGCTTTGAACTTTTATTATTTTATGACCCAGTGATGGCATTTTAGCAAGATCAAGCTTGGGCATTCTTAAATCAGTTCAAAAGTATGACCTAAGGCACACTCAGGAGTTACGGGTGGACGAGAAAAGTGTAAAACAGAGTCCAGGCTCTCTGGGCACTGAGAGCAGATGTGAAGACAGACAGGAGGACAGGGGAGGGCAGAGCAAAGGCAGAGGAGGGACACGATGGGGACAAAGGGGCAAAAACCTCCGGGAAGGGCCCGGCGGGGAGGAGCTCATGGCGGCTGGGACGGCTTTTTCATTGAATTTAGAGAGCTGGGACCAGTTAGTGGAAGGCCTCAGAAATGAGACACAGAAATCCAAAATAAAGTCTTCCTTCACTTGGCTCAGAAAGTCAGATCTTAGTAGAAATATCATTTCCTGACTCTAAAAGGAAAGAAAATGGCCACCAGGAGGTGGTGTTTTTTTGTCGTTGTTTTTTTACGCACAAAGCCTACTTCCTACCAGCATCGTGCTGGCCCGTCATCTCCTGGAGAAGATTCTGGAAAACATCTCCTCGGGTCTCACGAGTGGGGTCGGGGGGAGGAAGCCCAGCTGATGCTGTGGTGCTAGCATCCCAGGCTGGTGCCGTCAGGACACAGCTGGCCGAGTCTCCAAAAGCTCTGGCGAGGCCTCGTTTATTATAGTAAAGCTTCCTGCGCAGACTGGCTAGGGGCAGCTCAGGCAGAACAGAACTTGAGCACATGATGATTTGGGAGTCGACCTGGGAAGAGATCCTCGTCCCATTTCCTGTGGGCAGAGTGACGTGTCTTGGGTTATTTCTGTTGCAGCTCATCTGGGGACCGACAGCCCATAACTGTTCTTGTTTTCAGCTTTCCATGGGTTTCTAATAATAACCCTTTATCTGGTTAGGAAGCCCTGGGAAAACCTCTTGTTTATTGCCATGCGGCATTTACGGGGCATCAATCTGTTCAGCACGATGTACTGTAAACAGTCTGAGAAGAGACAGCCTGCAGACGCAGGGTCTCCAGGCTAACAGTGCACAGGTCCAGAGCGCCCCTGCAGCTGACCAAAGAGGGGACGGGCATGGCGGAAAGCAAAGAGCGCACCAACCTCTATTCCGAGCAGGGAAGAAAGACGTCATGCGGTCGGCGCCTGTGACCGGCAGCCCAGGGTCCGTGCTGAGCCTGCTCCCTGCCAGGCACCATGAGAACCTTTTCCAGAACGGGCCAGTCCTATCCGCTCTCAGGGAGATACTGTTCCAGCCCTCATTTCCAGGCAGGGTAACCAGGGCTTGCAGGCGGGTTTCCTAAGATCCCACAGACCAGATCTGAGCCCCGGTAGTCTCACCTCGGGGCCCCCTCTTGTCACTGGGCATGGCAGGAGTTGATGCTGCTAAGTCGCAGCAGTGAGGGAAGCTCCAAGCCACTTTGGACATCAACTGTGCCCATCTTAAAGAAGAATCCAGTCTTCAGAGGCAGTGCCATCCTGTCCTTGTCACGGAACACACGCCAGGACAGACTAGGGCAGGGGAGTGGGGGAGCCAGCTGGCCAAGCCAGAGCACGCCAGTCCCCATTCCTCTCCGGGGAGGAAGGTGGGAAACCAGGGCGACTGAGAACAGCATGTGGGGGGTGTGAACCTGGAGGTGGTGACCAGGCGGCAGAATCACAACCTCCTCCAGCTTCGGTGAAACGTAGGCGGGCCAGAGCAAGCCGCGAGGGCAGGGGAAAGGATAGGAGCCAGCTCAACAAGGGCCCTCAGAGCTGAGCCAGGGGGCAGTGACCCGCAGGGGCAGGAGCCAGCAGGGCCATGTGAGTGCCCATGAGCAGCGGGCTTGGGCAGCTTCGTTAACCTGCACTGCTCCTGGGGTCCTGTCGCTGACCTGCGGTCTGTCATCCTGATTGACTCTTGAATTTGTAAAGCCACATGTGTCCGCTCAGCCAGTGAAGTTACCCATGCTGATCGTGCTACATGGCAGGCCCTGGTTGCAGTCCTTGCCTGCACGTGACCTCATTTAATCCTCTGATGTGCGTTCTGTGGCGAAGGGAACTTGAGTGAGCTGCCCAAGGTCACTGGTCAAGTCACTGATGGAGCCGCTGTTGGGACCCAGGTACCAGGCTAACAGCATCCTCTGTGGCTGTGGGAGGTGTTGCCGAAGAACTGGAACTAGTCCGGGAAGTGTCGTCAGAGTCCCTGGATGGTCAGTCACACTAAGGCCTTGCCCTCCAGCGCCTGCCCCAGTGACCGGGCGGGCAGCGGCCTGGTAAATCCGCGGGAAGGAAATGGAGCACGCTCTGCGCAGCCGCTGCTCACCAGAGCCGTCGTTATCAAGCCTGGAGCAGAGGAAATCGGACTCATTTTTATAATGTACTTGAAACCATCTCTTTGGCTGAGAAGTTCTTGCACCTGCAGCTTCTCCCCATCACTGTGGCCAAGGTTGGTCTCACGCGTAACGTCCCCCAGATGTGTCGGCCAACGCGGCCCCGACCATCGTGAAGCCAAGCCCACTCGGCCTGTGCTGAACGCAGAAACGACGTCACCGCTGCTTTCAGGAAGCTGCCCCGTTAGGAGGCCAAATAGCCTTCTTAAAACTCAGAAGTGCTCTCATAAACTTGTTTTTCATGCGGCACAGGCTGCAGTTTCCACATGGGACAAAGTGTGAAACTAGGCTTTTATGGGAGACCTCGGAGATGTGTGTGAACTTGCAGTGACTCGCACGGCATTGTCCCCAGAGGGGCCGCGTCCTCTCCGCTGCAGCGCGTTCTCGCGGCCCGCGCTGTGTCTGCGAAGCGGCCATCACGCCGATGTGGTGGAAACCGGCTTTTGCTGCCTGTCCCTAATTACTTCTCATCTTGATTATGGCAACATTTTTCTCAATTGCTGTCATCCTCTGCTTCCCAGCCCTCCTCTTTGAGCTTGTTCTTGGCATGGAAATCTTCCTCCGTCTGTAGGTTTGCACCCTGTAAATATAGCACATTGTATTTCACAGTTAGACGGGAAAGCGCCATACCAGGAACCAGCCCTGGCAAGTTGCCCTAGTGCTGCAGAGAAAATCGGCACTTGTTTCCAACAAGACCGTCCTCTGCGCCCCTTGTTTCCAGACTTCACGTTGTTAAAACAGGGTGTCGCCCCAGGGAGCTGCCTGGGCTCCTCCTCCTGCACTCTGCGAGGGCCGAGGGCCAGGAGGTGGCATCGAGGCTCTGTCCCCCCAGGTCTCAGGGTTGTGAACGAGTTCAGGAAAGTAAGTTCAGAAGGATCCTCCTAAGTCAACACTCCCCCCACCACCCCCGCAGCACTAGAAACCCAGTCCTAATCCATTGTACCGAAAACGAGTTAATGTGGCACCTGCCGATGTGTCAGAAGTGAAACACTCTGTACACACCAGACCGTGCCGTCTTCACAGCAGCCCTGTGCAGGTGGCCCTGGTGCACCCTCCAGCAGGAGGTGCGAAGAGGTAGCACAGCCCACTGAGGCCAGCAGGGGGAAGAGCGCAGCCAGAATCCAACCCAGGCAGCCTGCGCCCCAGTCCTGCACACCCACCTGCTCACCCGGCCTCTGGCCAGGGCTGGGCTTGGCATTCCAAGTGGTGCTGACAGGTTCCCACAGAGGGGTGGCGCTCTTGTGCTATGCACATCCCGCAGATTGGGACCCCCGTCCCTGTCATTGTGTTAAGTGAGAGTAATTCCTAAGTATTATACAAAAATATGTTAGTTATGCACAAATACCTATGCGACTGTGTCACAGAACTCTGTCCTTCTGGGGCACAGGGCTCTGCCTTGGACATGCCTCCTTCCACAAAGATCAGCTGAGCCTGCCCAGGCCACCGTGCCAGGGTCCGGAGGCCACGGGAATCAGGAGAGGGAGCCCTGCCTCCCACAGCAGTTTCCGGTCAGTGTCTCTATCCATTCCCAGGCCTGTCCCTGTCACAGGTGAGGCTGTCGCCCTGCCTCGGTGCCCACCTGACGCTCCCCAGTCGGCTTGCCTTCCCGGTTGGATTGCAGGCTCCTGCTGGCTGACACAGCACCTTCCCGTCTGTCACCAAAACCACCTTCCTCTTCTTTCTCAGCCCGTTTTGCATCCTATTTAAGGGTCGGTTAAAATTGTTGGATTATATTTCCCCTCCTGTCCTTGTAGAAGTTCTATATAAAACCAAGATGTTGATGGCCACACATGGCTTTCAGCTTCCCAACTGTGACGCGTAGTGAGAATTGTGTTCTACGTGGAGACACACTCCCGAAGTGGGAGTTTCCTGAACACACTGCACTCTGATTCCCGCCAGTCCCTTCTGTCCTTTCGTATGTGAGATGCCAGTCATTCCCCATTAAATGGATGTCGTGACCCACTTACCGGGTCACAGTCGGCCCTTCGAACACACTGTTAGAAGTCGGTCCTACGATTTGCCCTTTGCCTCAGGAAACCTTCTTGTCACGTCCCTATGAATCCTGAGTGGCACCTGGAAAGCAAAGGGGGAAGAAGTCACTTGGCTGTCCCCTGAAGGCACCTACAGTGAGGCAGGGATGGGGGTGAGAGGCGAGGCACGCGGCTGAAACCCGTGCAGCACCGAAGAGACACTGTCCTCTTCCTCCTCACTCATCCTTTCCTGAAAAGTAGCCAAGATACGCGGACAATAAGGGAAACGCTCTTTTCCTGTGGTTTTAGGGCCTTTTCTTCCTCCTCTATCTGAGATAGAGAGTGGGAAATGAGGTGCCCAGAGAAGTGTGCCCGGCTGGGGCCTGGGGGTGGGAAGCCTCCTGCTGGGGATGAGGAGCCCGAGGCTCAGAGCCGGGAGCAGCGGCTGGGTTTGAGCAGCGGGCGGGTTTGACTCCTAAGTGAGTAAGTGAGTAAACGTAAGTGGGGGGAAAGCTTGGAGATGGAGCTTTGAAGTCTCCTGGAGAAAAGAAGAAAAAAGGCACAGCAGTGAAAGGTTAATGAGAAAGAGGCCCGTTTTTTTTCTAGGTATTTGCTTCTTTTCCTCTTTCCCCGAGAATGTGCCTATTCAAATACAGGATTTCTTACTCTTGCTTTGTGGAATTGTTTTGAAACCTGAATCTCTAGTTTTTAGAAGATGCTGATTTCAATAGCCTTGATCTTGACCTCAGATCAAGTCACCACCCTGGGAGTTAGGGTGACATTCTTCCCACTTTTCTGGTGGAGCAGGAAGGAGCTGGGAGGGAAGTCACAGCCTCTTCCACACAAACCTTAACCTGTTTAACAGTGACGGCAGTCTTGTCATGGCAACGGTCAGTGCCTGTCCAGGCTGTGCTCTGCCCATGCATCCCTGCCCACATCCTTGACCTTCACAAGCCTGGCCTGCTGCAGGGGGTGGGGGTTGGCCTCAGCTTTCTTCCAGTGTGCCGCTTTTGGTCTGTGTTCTAGCAGGGAGTGCAGCTGCCTGTAACCATGTCATTAACCTGTGATTTTCATTTCTTTGTCAAAAACCAACCCAGAGCAAGGTGACAAATCTCATTTGTCATTAAGTGGCAGGCCCTGAAGCTCAGACACTTAAGTTTGTTTGGGTCTTCACTGTGCCTTCTCCACGAGTCCTGTGCCCCCAGGTAACAGTGCCCTCAGGTAACATCGCCCGGTGGTTAGAAAGCTGGGGCCTGGGGTCAAGAGGCCTGACCCTGCCCTACCCTTCCTTAGTTTGTTCAGTGAATATGCCTTGAGCGCCTGCTGGGTGCTAGGCCCTTGCGAGGACACCAGGAGCTTACTTTCCTGTGGAGAGCACGGGCAATCACAAAAACGAGATCACATAGAAAGTTCAGTGTGCAGTGCGGAGGCTACTACTGAGGGGCGGTGGGGGGTGGGGGGAGATTGTACCTGGAGAAAGATGGCTCTTTCAATAGGCAGGTGATCAGGGTGGACTTACAGGGCGGTGGCCGGAGGAGGTGACCTTTGAACTGCACCCTGGATGCTGAGGAGGAGCCAGCCCTGGGAAAAGCTGGGAGAACCATGTCCAAGGAGAGAGCCATGCAGGAAAAGGGCCCGGGGAGGGAGGTGGTGATGAGGTCAGCAGTTCAGACGCCCAGCGCCTCATTCAGAGCATAGAGGGCGGCGGCACTGAAGCGACCCCAGCGTGGGGAATGAGGACGAACGAGCACCACAGAAGAGAAGGCCGGACACATTACAGGCCGGACGTGCCGTACCGCAAAGAAAGTCATTTTAAATGTTTGGTTTGAAGAATACTTTTTATTCTTTTTATTTTCCAATTACAGTTGCCATTCAGTATTTATTAGCTTCAGGTGCACAGCACAGTGGTTGGACGTGTATGTAACTTACAGAGGGATTCCCTCCCCACCCCAGCAAGACCAGTGCCCACCAGGCACCATACTTACACATACCTATGAACTTACACACAGCTACTACAAAACTGTTGACCACGTTGCCTGTGCTGGACTTCACGTCATCGTGAGTACCATATTAATGGGTTGGTTAGTGTTGGAGTTAAATTGGAAGTGTCAGGAGTGAACTCATGGTCATAAAGAGAAGTCCTCACAGCTCTGGTGGCTCAGCACCAGCCCTCACATGGGACAGTCTGACCCCTCACCCCAGCACTCGGAGTTGGGGCTCTCTGCTGCCCCCTTTCGAAAGGAAAGGAGAATGTCTTGGAGCCGGAGAAATCCAAGGCAGGCCTGGCACTTATGTGGTTTCCAGATAGATGTTTCCAAGCAGCCAGGGAACATCCAGTTCCAGATTGCAGTGTGAGCACACACGTGCCCCGTGTGTCTGGGGGAAGGTGTCTCGGGAAAGGAGGGCAGGGGGAGAGAGAGAAGTAAGGAGCAACAAAACCGAGTTCCTGATGGGCTTGGACATATCGAGTGGGGAGCTGTACTTCCCTGTAGAGTTTGGCGGGATTATAGGCAAGCAGTACAGCACGCTGGCCAGCAGGGTGCTGGGCTGCCAGGTTGGAAGCCTTGCTCTGCTTCAGAACAGCTTTGTGGCCCTGGACAGGTCACGTTGCCACTCTGAGCCTCGTCTTCGGTAAAATGAAGCTAATGGTGCCAACCTCGTAGGGCGGTTGTGAGGGTTAAATGAGGGACTAGATGCACAGCGCACATGGCGAGCCCCGCGTCGGTGTCAGCTGCCCTGGCAGTGCTGGTGCTGGCAGTGGTGCTGGTGACGCTGCTGCTGACGGTGGTGGTGGCGGTGGTTGGCGGTGGTGGTGGTGGCGGTGGTTGGCGGTGGTTGACGATGGTGGTGGCGGTGGTGGCGGTGGTGGCGGTTGATGATGGTGGTGGTAAGGAGAGAGAGGATGCAGATGAGAAAGACAGCAACAACATAGACTACAGAAACGGGGTTCATAAACTCCAGGCACAACAAAAACGTGACCATAGTTCACTACCTGGCCCAGTATCGTGATGGTGCAAACCGTGACTACTAGTGAAAGCTGTATTGTAATGGATTTTACCAGGAGAAGGGGAGTGCAGGAAGGGGTTTGTAAGGTATTGGTTCGCCCAAATAGTTTTTTCTGTAACACGGCTCTAGTGGCATTTAGTCGTCTTTAACTCCCTTTGAAACAGTTTTGTTAGACTGTATTGTGATAGCTGTTATATCAGCATGCATTTAAAAAGCATCAAAATTGGTGAATTTTTGTATAGCCATTTTAATACTGAAGATGGAAGAAAACACTACATTTTTGGCATATTATGCTTTATTATTTCAAGAAAGGCAAAAATACAACCGAAACATAAAAGGTTTGTGCATTGTACGGAGAAGGTGCTATGACCAATCGAACGTGTCAGAAGTGGTTGGCGAAGTTTCTTGGTGCTGTTGACATTTTGGCCAACTGAGTCTTTGCTGTGGGGCTGTCCTATGCACTGGAAGGTGTGCGGCAGCACCCCTGGCCTCTCCCCACTAGAAGGCAGTAGCGGGCTCACCACAATGAAAAATCCAACCAGCCCGTCAGCTTCGTTTTAAACCAGAGGGGATGTCCTCACGTGGTTTGCCTCCCTGCTCCACTGGCTCCCACGTGGCACTTCAAGAAGCCACTAACACAGCCACTGTGCTCTCAGGAGGCCACTTCCATAGAGTTTTTGTCTCTTTTTCTTAATTAAGGTCTGTGGGTTTTCTCTTAAGCTGTGAGAAGGCTTTCCCCTGAACCCTTCAAATATTAGAGTGAGGGGTAGGGTGTCAGTGCAGAGCGGGATTTTTCTGTGTTCTGTTCGAACAGCCCATCCCACTCGGTTGGCACTTGCCGGGGTTCAGGGGTGACCTACAGAGAGGGGTGGGGGTGGAAACGAGAACAGGCTGAGGAGGGGACGGATGGGCGTGTGTCAGAGCAGAGCCGCTTCTGGCTAAGCACCCTGAGCCACAGGGCCCGAACAAAGGAAGCCCCCAGACTGCCCACTGTGACCGGGGGCCATCAGACTCCTGAGATGCTGAAGTGAGTGTGGGGTTCAGCGGCCCGTTCTGACTCCACGCCCCATGTTCCCCAGCAGAGCTGGCCAGGCGGCGGCCCTGGAGGGCACCTGCCCACCTCTGCACCTGCAGCGGAGAAACCAGGCCCACCCACAGCCGCTGGCCGTGCTGTTGGTGACAGGGCAGCCTTCGGGCCAGCAACACAAGCAACCATGGGTGCCCCATGCACTTCTTTGTTTAAACAAAAAGTGTCCTCAGGGGAAGAGTGGATGAAATAATCTGCTCACGTGACATTTTGCTTATTTATTTACCAGATACCAGGCATTCTAAGTGCTTTCATTTTTTGTAATCCTCACCCGAGGATATGTTTCTTGATTTGAGAAAGAAACATCAATTTGTTGCCTCCTGTATGCATCCCCACTGGGAATCGAACCTGCAACCTTGTGGTGCACAGGATGACGCTCCAACTAACGGAGCCACCCAGCCAAGGCAGTGTTCCAAGAACTTTTAAAAATAGGAACTCAGTTACTCGTCACAAACCTTACAAGGTGGTGGTGTTGTTAGCCCATTTTACAGGTGAGGAGTCTAAAGCTCAGAGAGGTGATGCCACTTGCCTGGGGTCACCTAGCTCTCCAGTGGCGATGGCAGGGGTTCCCGGCTGGGCCCCGCGGCCTCACCGCGCCTCGATCTGCGGGTGCTGCAAAGTTCAAAGCCAACATGGCAGCTGTCTTGATATGATGTCCCTTGGAGTTTTGCTAACAGAGATTCCCAAACCTTTCAGTATTATCTTTTTTGCTTGATAGCACAATAGGCCTTTCTAAAAATATTATTTTACATACAATATGTACATATAGTGTATGAAACGACCTTACCATGTGCAGCAGGCCCCCCTGCACCAGGTGTCTGATAAGCATTAATTCTAATTCTTAAGTGTAAGGAAGAGATTCGCACCCATTTCACAGAAGAGAAAGTAGAGGCCACGGGCTGTCACTCAGCTAATGAGAGCCAAGGCATGAACCCAGGTCTGTGCACTTCTCTTCTTTGTTATAGGGCACAGTTAAGTATAAACAGGTCCTTCTTGCGCCCCATCCAAGGGAGACAGTCTCACAGAGCAGCGCCCAAAGGACTGGTGAGGGACTGATGACTGGGGGAGTGGCCCACTTAGCCAGGGACAGGGCCAGTTCGAGCCTGTTGTCCCAGCTGTGGCTTGGATGGTAAATTGTGTGGGCGCCTTGCCTGCCCCCCTTGGGGCTGGCAGCCACGTGGTTTCCAGGCGCCTGAACCCACAGCATGAACCCCTCAGGGTCTGGCCCCTTTGATCCCGTGGAGTTCTGAAGTTTTCTTTTCGGCTGGGCTTCGTTAAGCCCTCCCTCCGTCTGAGCCCCCCCACCCCACCCCACCCCACACCACACCACGTTGTAAACAATGTTGCGTGGTTCTTGGTGTTCAGGTTAACAAATCAGGCCCACGAGATGGATAAAGTAGTCATTCAGACCTTCTTCCTGCTGGAGGGGCTTTGTGAAGCAGCACTCACAGTTTCCTAACACACGGTGAAGGACGCCAGTGTGTGCGTGTGTGACAATGCACTGCCCTAACCAGTGCCCCACAGACGAGCAGGTTCCGGTTTGCAGAGTCAGAGGTGCAGCGTAGACCCCCTCCTCATCCCCCCTGAGTGTTTCCAAAGTGATCTCCCTCCCGGGGGCCACAGCCAAGCATGGCAGGGTTTACCAAAACCCACATGTAACACCAAAGCCTTGCTTTTGCCAAACTGCTTTTTCTGCCCCACCCGAGAGTTTCAAAACAGGGTTTGTATTCCGTCTGAGCGGTAGATGGTGACGTCCGTCTGAGCAGTAGATGGTGACGACCCTACAACTCAAGGAGGCTGAGAGACCCCCCTCAGAGAGGGGCTGGTGTCGGGGTCGAGGAGCAGCATGGGAACAAGGGACCTCCCTGAACGGCTAATGAGGCTACCTAAGCTCTTGAGCCTCCCGGGGCTCAGTTTCCTCATGTGTGTGACAGTGGCAGCCAGGCCCACCCCACAGGGCTGCCGGGGGATTTAAAGGGGGTGATGTGTCTGAGGTGCCTGCAACCCGAGATGCAGTCCAGCAACTTGAGGCCCCTTCCTTCCTTCCTGCATCCTTTTAAGTGTTTAGCCTCAGATGCCGGTGTCCTTGTTCCAGGCTCAACTGGCTCTTCAAACAATCTTATTAATGCCTATTAAAATGAAACCCAATAAAAGTGCCAGGTTTTGGTGGTGAAATAATTGATGTAGTGGAGTGAGCCCACGGAGCACCCAGGCCGCCCCTGGAGCCGAGCGGCCTCACACCTGGGGGGTGGATTTCACAACCAGGATTGCTGCCGTCTAAGTCTTATTAACGTTGTGCTGTGATGCTGTTTATTCCACCAAGCTTGTAAATGCATTAGGACTTGTCAACATATTATTTTACACTGTTTATGATCTGTGGAATTACGTCCTTCAGGGTTGTATTATGCAAAAGCTCAAACTAAATGGCTTTGGGCCTCATTTAAAAAGAGCAAAGGGACTGCTGGTTGAAGCCGTTTCCCACCCCGCCCTCCAGAACAGAAGTTAGGGAAGCAGACCCTGACCTCGGCCTTGAGCAGAGCTGTTGACCTGAGCAGCACCAGGGAATTCCCTGCCCCGTACTCGCTGTCTGAGGGGCGGGGCAGCCCTCCCTACCTGGCAGACAGTACCAGGCAGTTCCCTGGGTGGGGACAGGCATGGTCGGCAGTTGTTTGGTCTTCCATGATCTGGATCTGCATGCCGACCCTGACAGTTTGACCTCCGAGCTCTGGGCATTCCTGTCCCTCTATGCCCAAGCTTGTGGTGACCCCTTTACAAATTTCCTCATGGTCTTCCCAGCTCAACCTATAGAGAAAGAGATCTCAAATTCATTCCCACTATAGTAATAAATACCTACTAGGGGTACATTGTCACCCCATCCCAGATTCTCGCAGTGGCTCAGCCAACGAAACATGAAACTAAGGGGCCCAGTGCTGTCCGGCTGAATGTCAGGTGTCAGTTGCATGCTTGTGTGCATTGGGGTGGGAGGTGTTGTCCTTATGGATTACTTCTGGTTTCGGCCTCGGAGGTTCCCTGGCAGCTTTGCAGTTGCAGACCGACCTGCCCCAGACCCGAGTTCCAGCTCTCGCTCAGCTGACTCCCTGCCTCGTGGGCGGGACTGCCCATGTCTTCCCACCAGGGGTCTCGAGAGGTTTGCTGCCCTTCTACCGGGAATGCCCTCTCCTGGGGCAGGAGGAGCTGCCCCCCCACCCCGGTCGCTGGTCTGTCCTTGGCCCCTCTGGTCGCCTGCAGGCAGGCCACTGCCCCTGACACTCCTGCCATTCTGTGACCTACAGGCAGCGAGTACGACGAGGAGGAGGTGGACTACGAGGAGTCGGACAGCGATGAGTCCTGGACCACGGAGAGCGCCATCAGCTCCGAAGCCATCCTCAGCTCCATGTGCATGAACGGAGGGGAGGAGAAGCCTTTCGCCTGCCCCGTTCCTGGATGTAAAAAGAGATACAAGGTAAAAAAAAAAAAAAAAAAAGTAACACTCCCTGCGGCATGACCTCTTGGGAGAGGGCAAGCCCCTGTCAGGCAGCAGCCCCTTCTTCCCTCTGAAGAGAGGGACAGCGCGGAGACATGGCCCTCTCCTGCGGAGGCTGGGTTTCCCCCTCCCCTGACCTGCGTGGGGCCGTGAGTCAGGATATTGTGGTAGGAGGACCGTACCTCTGATGGTCTCCCAATTTGCGTCACATCAGTTGGGACACAAAATGTCACCTGTGTATTTGCCGGACCTTCCCCCGTGCCGGGGCTGGCTGCCCAGGTGACTCCCAGAAGGCCATTTCCAAGTCTTCAGGGCTTGGCTGAGAGCCCTTTGGGGAAACGCTGTCGGGTATTTGGCTTCCAGCTAAGAAAGGTCTTGCTCCCTCTCCCCGTGAGCAGGAAAGGAGATCAGGAGAAAAGGGGCTTCGATACTTTTCTCATCACACCAGCAGCTTGAGCGTCCTCTCGGAGGGCCTGACCATGGTGCCACAGGATGCCGGAGGCGCCCCAGTTTTTATTTACGAACTCACTGGGACAAAACACTGAGGAGCACCCACACCAGTCAACTGTGGGCTCAGTAGGCACTTTTTTAAAGATGTAAAGTTCCCCATGTTGCAGCTCTTTAAAATTCAGCGGAGACAGAAACATCAAAATATTCTGCACACCCGAAGCACCCGGTGCAGCTGACTCCCCACCACTCAGCTGGCCGGCTCTTTTTTTTTTTTTTTAAGGCTTGGAAAATGCGTGGCAGCCCAGGGCTTCTCCCATTGCCCTTTCTTAAGTATGTTTCCGAACACTGAAAATAATCTGTTTCAGTACTCTTTATATCGGTGGTCGGTACAAAAGCTCAAAGCATCTACTCTGTAACTGTAAAACCAGCATCCAGGGACTTCAGACGTGCTCTTTTGAAACTAAAGAGAAAAGGTCCCCCCAGAGGTTGTGGGGAGTCCCCACAGCACATCCCAGAACCAGGCTCAGGAGGTGGGACTCCCCGGGCCTGTTAGACAAGCTCCCTGTTCCAGAGGGCAGCTCTGCATTGCAGAAAGAGGTTTCATTTTTCGTTTGGTCTTTTATTTGCACATGGAGGAAGTCTGACAGGGAACACTGGCATTGTGTGGGGCCTGCTCCCCTGGGGCCGGCTTTTCTCTCTGCTTTCTGGACCCCGGTCCCTGGGGCTTTGCCACCTGGCCGTCTCCTCCCCAGCGCAGGAACTGTGTGTGTCAGGGTGCCCTGCATGCCCCCGGGTGAGAAAGGAAGGACCTGGTGCCCGGCTACAGCCCAGACTGAGGCCGGGACTGAGGCCGACGGAAAACAGAGACACTGTGCCCCCGATTCGGGCGCAAGGGAACAAGGTGCTCTCTCCTTCCCACCTCCACCTTTGCTCCTTTTCTTACATTCCCTCCCTGAGTCGTTTCTATTTTCTTCTCATTATTCCTTTGCTTTTTTTCTCGGGTGTCTAGCAGTTTCCTCCAGTAGTTGTCTGCATCCCAGTCGGTGGGGCTTCCCTCGAGTCTCCATCTACGGCCAAGAGGAAACAGAAGCCGCCGCTCCTGTGTCACTGACAGACAGCAGGGTGGTGGCAGGCAGTGGCAGGCGGCAGGCTGGACTCCCAGGAGGGAGGGGGGCTGCTTTCCTGGGCCGGGATGCACGATGGTGGCGCTGCTTCTTCGGAACAAACGGTCCAGGCGAGCGCGCCCATAGTCAGGAAGCTTCCCCCAGACTCTGTCCACTGGGAAGCTGGCGGCTGCGGGGCAGTGCGGTGCTGGGCGCAGGTCTCTGTCTGGGCCTGCGCTGGCCCGGAGAGGCGTTGGGCAGCTCCTGTCCGGGTGCCCCGGGCGTGGGCAGGACTGAGCGATGGTGCGGTCTCCAACTTCCCTGATTTAGCACTGACAGGCCCACGGGAGGGGACCGGCCGCATAGCTGGCACTCCGCACGCACGCTGACGCCTTAGCCCAGGACGCCGGCTGCGCACATTTGTCAGGACACCGCTCCGGTGCCGCCTCTGCTGAGCCGCCCTGGTCAGTGCTCCGACCGACTCCCCGCTCAGAGCACTGCGCTCTGGGGCCTGCCCACGCGCTCTGTGGCAGGGGAGGAGGTGCCGGCTGACCACCGGAACCCCTAGCGGCAGCATGCCTTCGTTCTTGGGGACCCGCCACCCCATTCCAGGCAGGGAGCTGTGGCTCCCATCTGCCCTGGTGCCACCCCCACTTTTCCTGACTCCAGGCGGTGGAGAGGGGGCACCCCAGCCTTGTCGTATGTGGGCGTGAGTGTGAAAGATGGGATGCAGTCAGTGAGGTTTTTTACTTCGGTAATTTTTATGTTAGTGGTTAAGATTAATAGCGTTTTGCTACTTTTGAGAAATAGACAACAGACCAAGCCCTCCTCCTGCAGTTTCCCTGAAATCAGAGCGCTGGCTGCACAGTGCACGGAGGACACGGGCTGTCCCGGCCACCGAAGGCAGGCTGGCCGCTGCCGCTGGGCACCCAAGCCAGCAGGTGTGCCGTCCCGCTTCCCGGAGGGAGAACCAGAGTCCCACCTGACGTGCCCCTTCCAGGCCGGGGGGGGGGGGGGGGGCTCCCTTTAAGTCTAATAATAGCACCACCCCCGCCCTCAGCTGCTGTTTTTCCACTGTGCTTCCCCATCAAATCTCAAGCAACTTCACCCTCTCCTTAATGCAGAACGCGAGGGCCGGCAGGAAATGGAAAGTCATGGTCTTTCTGTCGAGGGCCCACATCACATGCTGCAGGCCTTCAGGCCGGAGCACCGACAACAGAGGTCACACACAGTTAGGGATGCGATAACCACGCTGGGTGTCCGAACTTGAGGTTTCGTGATGCCACTGGAGTGGGATTTTGAGAAGATCCCCTAAGTAGTTGTCCAGCGGCTGGCCCAGGTCCTTCATCTGGGCAGTCCCTCCTGGCATGGAAATGAACCAGAACCAGCCTGTGCTCGGCCCACCACCCAGTCCTGGCCCCACCTCGCCCCACCCCTCCCTTCACACGCCAGCCCCACGTCAGAACACGGCACGCCACGGGCAGGCGGCAGCTCTCTGCAGAGCAGGGCTCCCCGGCCGTCCCAGGGCGTAGGATGCTTCAGACTGCCAACTGGTTGCAGTAAGGAACGAGCACCCGGCACCTCACAGGAGGCGCGTGGGTGGCATTGTGACGGGAAACGCAGGCTCTGGCCCCCTGCATCCCCGGGTTCCCAGCGCAGCTTCGTGATTCTGGCAACTCACCTTCCCCGAGTGCCAGTCTCGTCTGAGACTTGAGTGCCGATTCTGAGACCGCAGACAGCAGGCACTGGGCAGGAGTCTTGGACGTCAGTTACCTTCTGTGCCCTGTTCAAGCTCAGTTCCCTTTCCTGTTGTCACAGGTCAGAGGACGTAAGCCTATCACTGTCAGCTTGCCTGCCACTGTTTGATAGTTTTTAAGGTCCAAACTCATTTTGAGATGTCTGCAATTGGAAACTTGAGTCTTTTTAAGCTCCTACAGTCTTAGAAAGTGGGAGTTCCCATTGCTATGTTTGGACAGAGGGAAATCCTGAGTCTGGGTAGAGCTTGTGCTGACACTTGTGATCAGGGCATGCTTTGACACTCGTGAACGTTTCCACCCACAGCAACAGAGAAAGAGGAAAGGCAGGCCGTTCTTCGGCCAGCCCTGGGAATGCCATGTTTTCAGAAGGGCGACTGTTTCCTGGGTTTTCCAGATTAGTAAGGCTGATGTGTGGAACTGCCCGTTTCCCCCACAGCCAGACACACATCACGTCTGTGTCCCAGCCTGGGAGGAAGCGGAACCCACCCACCGGAGTCTGGGCTTGTGCTGCTCCCAGCAGCTCTGGGTCCTGGCTGGTGCTGGACCGGCTCCCCGTGGCTTCCATCATTTCCAGTTTCAAAACTGCCCTCGAATAACTGGTTGTGCCATCTCAGGCCCAGGTGGGGAGTGTCAAAGCTCTGATCCTGTTGGGGTTGCTATGCCTTTGAGCCTGTTGGTCAAATGTTTATTTTTGATCTCCTGTTTTCTGACAAAGTGTGAGTGGAACTGGGGCACAGGGGTAGTGGGAGTTTCAATGGTCCATCTTGCAACAAGTTCCCTGTGAGAACGAGGACACAGAATGTTTCAGTAACTCTTCGCCCACAGAAAGGGATCCTACTGGGTGCTCCAGGAACAGCTCGCTCAACCTAAGAAATGGGATATGAAGCAGGCAGATGCAAACTTGTCATTTGTGAGCTGGGAGACTAACATACTTTCACTATTTCTTGGACAGCTAAGTCTCTCTCTGATGACCATAAAACTATCAACTGTGTTTCCAGTAGCTTCAAACCGTTATTTTAAGGTTCTGTGGTTGCCTGGCTCTAGCTAGGGAGTTCTCACCTGGGTCTGTCTTGGCTGCAGCAAGATGCCAGGTGGGGCTAGAGACACAAGTCGGCTTCCTTTCGGGCCTGGGCTTCAGTGGGATGGCTGGGACGGCAGGGAGGCTGGCAGGGCCTCTGTACCCATCTCACCATTCTGCGGCTGTCACTGCCCTCTCCGGAACCCACTGCAGCGAGCTCTTACTACCTCTGGAAGACTAATGAGGGGCTTCCTCATCCTGCATGCAGGAGGGACAAGGGCTGCAGGTACAGAAGGCCAAGAGCAGGTAGGTGTGCAAGGCAGAGGGTCCTTGTGATTCGACTCACTGGACAGCCTTCCAACTGGGAGCACCACCACCTGGTCTCTATTTGGCACACCTGGGCCCGACAAAGTCAAGCAGGATTCTCTTCCGTAGGACTTCTGAAAGGTACTGATGTGATCTCTGAGAGGGAAATGTTAAGTGGTAATAAGCACTGAACACGTTTTGTTTAATGGCTCAACTACTCTAACAATGGTGATGCAGGTTCCAACAAATTCACTCACTCCAATGCCAGAGACTGTGCTCGGTGCTCGGGAAACAGCATCAGCCGGCCCGTTCTCTGGGAGCTCAGAGGGCTGCACGTGGAGAGAAAGCGGTGCCAGAATGCTGAGTCGGTCACAGGACTGAGCTGGGGAGCAGGGGTGGGACCCAGGGCATGCTTTTGGAAACAGCCCCCTCCTCAGGGGTCTGTGTGCAGTGACTTCACGTCTCAAGCCCCCTCTTCCCTTAACCCCCATCTGGCAATTTTGACTTAGAAATTTTTCATGACCTGTGCTCTAATTTAATCACCTCTGCCATTTATTCTTTCTTGAATCTTCCACCAGTCACTCCAGTTCCCTCAGCCAATTTCTGCACCTTCTAATGGGATGAGCACTAGTAATTTGTTTAACCTGGTAGCTCTGTAGAGTGAGTCTAGGCAGCAAGTTTTACAGAGAATGTGCTAATTAGCTAGCAAACCAATGAATAGAAGCCCAGAGAGGCCTTTCATGTACCGTGTAAGATTTGTGGGCCAATTTGAGGTCTGGAACTCTGCTGTTGCTGAGATTTCCATGATCCGAAGACTCTCCGCGTCCGCTGCAGGCCCAGGGTGCACTACGTGTTAGTCTGCTCAGCAGTACTCACTCGTGGGCAGGCAGCTCCGGCCCCGGCAGAGATGCCGACTTCACGCAGAGTCGAAAATGGACGAACTCTAGTACAGTGTGGGGTGTCAGCTGTCAGTCTGTACTGGACTCTACTGCCCTAACCCACCTGCTTTCCTTAGGCTTTTCCCCAGCCACCCTGAGGATGTTTTTATACAATTGCCCTAACTTTCTTCAGAGTGGAAAAGGGGTTTGGAGGGAAGCTAGTTCACAGGCAGAGGGAACTGTGCCCCTGTCCAGTCTGTGAGTCTCATGTCCGCATTTTACGTAGAACGTGAAGTCAGGGCTTTCCGTTTCAGGCCGAGGCAGTTCGGAATTGCCCGAGCTGGCTGTGTGAACAGCTGCCGCCCGGAAGCACACTGCGGTCTCCCCACGGTGTCCCCACTCCAAGACACCGTATGGCTCCGTCTAATAGGTGATATTCTTATCTCCCCCACAGAATGTGAACGGCATTAAGTACCATGCCAAGAACGGTCACAGAACACAGATTCGTGTCCGCAAACCATTCAAATGTCGCTGCGGTAAGAGTTACAAGACAGCTCAGGGCCTGCGGCACCACACAATCAATTTCCACCCCCCGGTGTCGGCCGAGATCATCAGGAAGATGCAGCAGTAACATGCTGGTCGTAACTGTGCCAAGAAATCCTCACCAGCAGTTGCCGATTTTGAAAACAGCCACCTTTTTCCAGGGGAAGCATTCAGCAACCCTTTAAAAAATTAAATGCATGCTTTAAACTTTTTCTGTAATTTTGGAATGATGTATCTTTGTAGAGTCAATGATTTTGTACATTTGCACATGTAATCGTCACACCATTTTCATTACTTTGACATAAGGTGCTAAAAAAAGCTCTAGGTTCTCAGCACATTTACCCCAGAACAAACTATGGTGGAGGGCGTTTGCACACTGTTCCGCTGTGTTGCAGTGATAGCAATTGGGGGGGCGGGGGGGGCTGCACTGAGGTTTGTTTTTTTTCCCCCAAGACTGTAAATGTGATTGAGGTTCTTCAACACATCAACTATGTTCAAACCAAAATCATCATCAAACTGGTTACCATGCCTTACATAATGGAGTTAGAATTTGTGATTAGAAAGAGTTTAGGTAATGGAAATGTAAATTAAGAAAGAATGTTTAACATAATATGCTAAAAGTATTTTCATATTTAAATAACATACATAAAAGGTGTGCTTTCTGTGTCTTATCTTGCAAGTCCTTTGCCCTTTGAAAAGCTAAAAATCTTGCCGTCTGACTTACCCATTACCTTAGTGTTACAAACAGCAACTTCGTGCATCAGTCTGCTCAGTCCTCATCGATCTAGCACATTCGAGTGCCTGGCGGGGGCAGGGGTTCGATTTGTGCAGACTGGGATCTGCAGACCAAGACACCCGTTCAAAGAAGTGCTTTCCCCTGAGATCTGTTAGGAAACATTCTGAAATACTTACGTGCAAATTGTGTGTGTACATTAGTTCTATCTTCATCCTTAGGTGAAGTTTTAAAGCACTTTGTAGTTCTCTATTGCCAACAGAGTTAATGTTTTATGTGTTGCCAATTCTTACAACCACTGCCCTAATAAACCTGTGGGTTGCAAACAAGAATTAAAATCCCAAGCACGGTTCAAAGAGGAACATTTTTGTTCAGGACCCTATTGCTCCTTCATGTTGTGTTTTTAGACTTTTTTTAAAGGCACTTTTCCTACCACATTGGAGATGTCTGTATTCCATTGGAAATGTCTGTTTAGCTTTATAAAACAATTTGCTGAAAAGAAATTGAGCCTTATTGACAATTAAGTGCTTTCTTGCAGCAGGTGGTCAGGGTGACTAATCTGTGACCTGTCGGAGTAACCTACGTCTGGACCATCCCCGAGGTTTTTCTCACCAACGGTACCATCATGCCTTGCGTGTTCTTTTCTCCCAAGTGCTATTCCTTAAACGCGAGTTTACCAGTTGCCTAATATGCAATAAAAACCGCTCTGAGATAGCCAACTGCTCACGAAACTGGTGAAACGCCAAGTTGCGTTGCTGATCACTTTCTTCCCATGTTCTCATTCGATTCAAGTTTCCCACTGGGAAGCAGGTGTCCCTCCTCAGTGTCTCAGACATGTTGAAAAGATGAGACCATTCTGTTAGCCAGATGAGTAAGCTTCTATATGCTTAAGTTGTCACTCACTCAAATGAGGACTTCTTAACTTTTTGTAAAGACACTGCCCTCTAAAAATTCCCTCGGCGCTCTGCACAGTGGTCTTGGTCCTAAATCTGCAGTGCTGTCCTGTATGGTTAACAAGGGTGATCCAGACAGGGAAAGCCACTACTTGGTGCGTAAGAAGGTCCTACTTGGCTATTTCCTCTCTACCTATAACTGACCAAAATTTTTTGTAGGCTAGCAATTAGCTTCGCTCGTTCTAGTGCAAGAAACCGCAGGCTGGATGAGTAGTTCAACAGCTAAGCAGTCATAAAATAGTCATCGTGCATGTTAACATTTCTTTCAACTGTAAAACAAATTCCAGTTTCTACTTGCTTCTTCATTGTGACAGTATTACTAAGCAGGCAAGGATGGGAATATTTTGTTATACCGTGTATAGTGAATGTATTGTACTGTGTCTGTGAAAACTGTGCTTTAAATTATATTTTCATATGTTTTGTTGGGGACAGAGCACATTAAGTTTGAAAGTGACAGAGGTTTTAGAACTGAAGGCAACTTTCTCGAAATCCTGTCAAGAAAAGCTGCTTATAAATGTAAATGAAATCACATTTAAAATAAACCGTCTCTGACCCAAAATAAATGTGGCTCTTCAGTTCCCATGGTAAACTTTTCATAATGTCTGCTAACGAAAACACTACCCGCTCAGTCCCTTGTTCTCCCTTAGGCTGCTCCCTCCACTGCCCCCCTCCCAAGTTCAGCTAACGCATGCAGACTGTGTTTTAGGTTTTTGCCTGACAACAGAGCATCAAAACATGGGAGGCAAAAATGATAGAACTGTTCAGGAGAAATAAATCCAGTATTTATTTAACTTGGAAATGTCAACATCCCTCTACCAGCAACACAAGATCCAGCTGAACCCAACAGCATCAACGAACTGTGGTCAACCTTCACCGACCACAGTACAGTGTCCAAGCCCACTCAGACCATTCGCAGAGAAAGACCACTGTAAGCCGAAAGACACACTGTAACTCCTAACAATATAAACCATACACAAAGCATGCTCTCAGACCACAATGGACCTGGGCCTATTTTGATGTTTTCCAGCTGGTGGCAAAAAGCTACTCAAGTTCTAGACTAGTAAAATGAACAATCCCATTTTACTGGTGGTAGTACTGATGCAATGAAATCGCCTCCATCACTGAACATTTTCTCTGAAATAACCTGCTTATCATGTGACCGACCCGTACTGTGGCCCCAGGTCTGCTCTGTCCTAAACATCTGGCCTCTGGCTGCCTGATGCTGTTTTCCCCTTGAACTCGAAGACCTTTACAGAGCGTTCCAGCAGCAGGCACGTTCTCCCCCAGAAACGAACACAAGCAACAGACTGTGCACTGCAGCTCACACGTAGCACCCCAAGGGCCACCACACTGAGTATTAGCTTAATATCTTAAATAGCTAGTCTGCTTTTGACAAGCTTGAATATTTTCAGAATAAAATGCCAATATTTAATATTAACATTCATAGTATATGAGAAAGGAATATAGTTCAAAAACCTTTTTTAAAATCTGGACTAAAATGTTCAAGACACTAGATTTAATGAAAAACTATCACAAATAAATTTGACAAAATTACCTCCAAAAATGTATCCTCTTTAATGTTAACGAGAATACTAGACACAGCAGAGACATAACAAACATACTGCTTGGATCTGAGTTGGTGTGTGACATTTTTAATTACTGAGAATGATATTTCAAAGTTACACTCTCCTTAGGAAAAGGTGAAAAAGGACAGGACACGCTCTCTGTGACTTTACGCCACAAACCACTACGCAGATGTGACGTGAGACAACCGTGCAGGCTCCCCTGGTTCCACTTCCCCACGGGACGGGTCAGAACCTGACGATGCTTCAGTAGAACCGATTAGTAACACATGCTTCCCATTCATTCCTAAAGCAAACATTTCCAACGTAAAAAAAAGGTCTGCTGTACTGCAAGCATGTGCTCATTCTACACACGGCTCCATTTCTAAAGCGAGTTAAAGAAAAGCCATTTCATGGGCAAAATTATGCAATTGTCTGTACTCAATGAATTACTTTGCAAGACTCGTGATAAATGCTTTTTATTACATAATGTTAGTAGTCATGCTCAGTCACCAAGGCCAACAGAAACTGGCATATATTCTGCTAAATAACACACTATAAGTACATATTTTTCCAGTGCAGCAACATTAAAATAATCCTTGTTTCCTTAAGTCGTGTATTTTGCAAATTGGGGAATAAATAAAAATACAAACACCCAAGAACATCTTTTCTTAAGCAGGTAAGAAAAAGAGGTTAGAATTCTATTTGTCAATAAGCCAAAGGCTGGCCCTACCCTAGTAACACCCGACTGCAAGGGGACCCCGGTCAGAAAAGTACCATAGAAGGTACAGGGAAGTGATCACCTGTGCGCTCCCTAGCGGTCTGCTGGAGATCATCTTTTTGAACTGCTAAGCTGTGTGGTTAACTCATAACATAAAGGAACTAGTCAAAATTCAAAACATTCTGATCGAAGTGGGTCTGCACATGCTGCTCAAAGCCCCGCTGGTCGTAGTCGGGCGGGAACTGCTCGCTGCACATGGGGCACACCTTCCAGTGGCTCTCCACGTGCTCCTCGAACTTGCTCTGGTCGTAGTTGGGGGGAAACATCAGCTCGCAGAGGGGGCACTTCTTGTGAACGTCAAAGCTTAGAGAAAGGAAGAAATGAAAGAATTACATATTTCTAATAAATTTCTAGCAATAAAATATCTTTCAGGAAACGACAAGCCTACATTTATCTAGTTTAGCTGATATTCACAGTAAACAACTTACCTTGAAAGTCCATTTATTCCAGAAACCCTTTCCTCCGCCTAACTGCTGGCTACTGCCAACTGCGAACCATCCACAAAGCCTCACAATTGGTTCACAATTGGATCAACAAAGGAAAACCTTTTTTTCACTAAAATCTCCAAAATACAATCACATTATGTCAAATGAGGCTGAGTGACAAGAACTCTTCAATTTTTAACTAACAGAAGACGCCTCCTGTGAGCATGTGAAAGCGGGTGACTGACTTCCCAGCAGGGTCCCCTGGCCAACCATTCCGGACCTGCAGCACTGGCTCCCGAAGGGTTTCGTGCCTGGAAGGCATGTGCTCCCCACTTCCCTGGGTCCCACCCCGAGAGCTTTGTGTTCAGAAGGTGTGAGGTGGGTCCCTGATCACATGCATTTCTAACAAGTTTCCAGGGACCGAGCTTTGAGAACCATGTTCCATATAAACCATATTCTCCACAAGAAAGAGAAAAAATTACCTGGAATCAAAGCAAAAGCCTGTTCCATGCCCATGCAAATGTTTACTTGGTCGATCGGGAGCAGTGGGCACGTTCTCGGCCTCCTAGTAAAAAATAATTGTGCAGCTTTTAAGGAAAGTGAAACTGAACATTAAGTTCCTTAATTCAATCAAGCATAGTATAAAGAAAATAAGATTACTCTTTTAAAAATTTTACTTCTGTTACCATTTGATTAGATTTCCACAAAGTCAATTTTTTTACTAAACATTTCATTATAAATTAAGTGTTACTGTCTTGAAATGAGCAGGATCGAGTGGAGTGGCAAGTGCACCACACCTGTACACGTGAACAAGGTGGAGACTGTTAGGCTTTTTTGAACCTACATGTAGGTAACTTTGACTTTTTACTGTTCCATAAAAACCTCAACCCTGCCTTATTTTCCCTATTACTCTCACTTGGTACCTGAATTTGCAAGACAGTGCCCTCTTCAACAACATACGCCCACTGCACAGTGTAGAAAAACTATGTGAATACAAACTAGGCCCACATATCGGTCTGCACAGACACTGGGGCACACGCACACAGGAAGCAAACCCAACTGGAATGCCATGTGAAAGCGGAGCACCCAACTACCAGTCTCAAAAGCCTGTAGTGAAGGAATGAAACTCCAAATTAAATATCTGATTAACAGATTGTCAATGAAGACCCCTAAAAACCTATAAATCTGAGTTTCAATGTGAAAGAAACATTGGCTTGAACTCCCAGGCCCCGACCCCAGTGGTCCCTTTTCAGAGACCTGTCCATGCTCCATCAGCAACCCGACAAACCCTCCTGTTAATCAGGAGCAGCCTCATCGTGGCAAGTGCCCGTCTGCCTCCTTCCTCTGCACAGCTGTGAGCTGCTCACACGCGCTGACCGGACAGCACACAGACAGGCGGAGCTGGCCTGGGTGAGTCCTCTCGAAGCTGGGCAGTCACGCTTGCCCCAGAACTGCCCCTCATGGGGTAAGGAGTCTGTCGTGGACGAGGTACCAGGACAGTGTCGGCGGTATGCAACTCGACAAGAACAAACAAACTGAGGGGACCTTTTTGGGGGCAGGGGGTGGTCCGTGCCTCCTGTTCTGATGATGACCCTCCCGAACGCTCAGAGAAAGGGCTTGAGAGGCTTTTTCTCTCCTGCTCATCACATGAGAAAACGCTTTTGTTTAGATTCATGATTCCCTTAGGATATACTTGGGAAAAAGAAAAAAAACAGGATAGAAAATGAGGGATTGGGGAAAATACAACAAGTACTTTATATACTTCAAATGTTAAAAGTCTTTAACTAAAATTCAAACAGCTTTTAAGTCTACAGATAAAAAAAGGAAAAATAATGCAGTACATTTAACCTGCTAAACCTAAGATGACTGAAACACGGAAACTGCTTCAGCAACTACATATCAAATAATGATAATGAACAAAATTCTCTCATTTTTCTTTGAAAAAAGAAAACCATCTTTGAAATGGTATTTAGGGAAATAGAGTTCTGGTCAAGATAGAGGCATAGGTAGGTAAACACGGCTCCCTTCTTCACACAGCCACAGCAAAAATTACAACTAAACCACAAAACAATTATCGCCCACAATCATCAGAAAGTGGAGCTGTATGAAGTCCCACAACCAAGGAGTTGAAGAGGCCCCTCCAGACAGGCTGGAGAGGCGGAGACCTGGAACCAGCAGTCCCACGCCCACATGTGGGTAAAAATCAGGAGGGGTACCTCAAGAGCAAGAGATCCCAGAACCCAGGGTTCAAGTAACCGGGAAGATAAATCCTCACAATTTCTGGCAGCAAAAACCAGTGGGAGCTGGGGCAATGGAAGAAACTGATTCTCAGGTTGTCACTTCTTAAAGGACCACAGAAGTCTTAGGACTCATACAGACTCACTCCCTCTGGGCTGCAGCATCGAGGCAGCAGCTGGAAGGGCGCCAGTGGCATATGGGGAGAAACAGAAGTATCTGGCATCAGGGTGAGCACCAGGGGACAGCTTCCTCCCAGACAAAACCCCAGAGATCAGGCAGGGGCCATTGTCCCATTCCTGAGCCCTCCACACAGAGCCACAGAGAGTTGACACCGTTATCTGAGACTCCATCAACCTGGCGCATGTGGGTTGCCCAGGCCTGGCAAGTACCTAGAGCCCCACCCCATTCAACTGACAGGTGCGCTTTCCTACAACAGGCCACACTACTGACACAGGGAGTCAAAGCAGCTCTACCTAATACCCAGAAACAAACACAAAGAGGCTGCCAAAATGAGGACACAAGGAAACATGGCCCAAACGAAAGAACTGATCAAAACTCCAAACAAAATGGAGATAAGCAATCTCTCAGATGCAGAGTGCAAAACACTGGTTGTAAGAATTCTCCAGGAACTCACCGGGCACTTCAACAGCATAAAAAAGACCAGGAGGAAAGGAAGGTCACACTAAGTGAAATAAAAATCTACAGGGAATCAACAGCGGAGAGATGAAGCCAAGGGTCAAATCAATGATCTAGAACATTACGTAGAAAAAACATTCGATCAGAACAAGAATAAAAAAGAATCCAAAAAAAAAATGAGGGTAAGGTAAGGAGCCCCTGGGACCACTTCAAACATACCAATGTTCGAATCATAGCGGTGCCAGAAGGAGAAGAGTAAGTGAATGAAAGAAAAATGAACACTTATTCAAAAAAATCATGAAAGAAAACTCCCCTAATTTGGTGAAGAAAATAGACGTGCAAGTCCAGGAAGCAGCGAGTCCCAAACAAGTTGAACCCAAACAGGTCCACACCAAGACACATCATAAGTAAAATGACAAAGGTTAAAGATGAAGAGAGAATCTTAAAAGCAGCAAGAGAAAGCAGAGAGTTACCTACAAAGGAGTTTCTATAAGACTGGCAGCTGATTTCTCAAAAGATACTGCAAGAAGGGCAAGAAGGGACTGGCAAAAAGTGTTCAAAGTGATGAAAAGCACTGACCTACAGCCCAGATGACTCCATCCAGCAAAGCTATCATTTAGGATGGAAGGGCAGATAAAATGCTTCCCAGACAAGGTAAAGCTAAAGGAGTTCATCATCACCAAGCCATTATTATATGAAATGTTTATAAAGGGTCTTATTTAAAAAAAAGATCAAAACTATGAACATTAAAATGGCAATAAATTCACAACTTATCAATAATTCAATCTCAAAAACAAATTACACAAACAAGCAGAACAGAAACAGAATCATAGATACTGAGATTATTTGGAGGGTTACCAGTTAGGAAGGGGGAGAATGGGGGAAAAGGTGCAGAGATTAGGACATACAAATTGGTAGATGCAGAATAGACAGCGGGACTTCAGGAACTATATACCTAGGTAATGGAGAAGCCAAAGAACTTATATGCATGAGTCATGGACATGAACTAAGGAGAAGGGATTGCCTGAGGGAACGGGGGTACCATGTAGAAGGAGAAAACTGAGACAACTACAATATCATAATCAATAAAATATATTAAAATATTAAAAAATGGTATTTAGGAAAGTAGTGAGAAAAAATAAAAAAGGAAGTCTTGATATTCTACCTTTCAAAATTCTTGACAGACATATATAATAAAATATAACTTTCTAGGAGCCAAAAATATAATGGAAATGTTCTGTTTCATGATGGCTAACAGCTTACACCAATTTACAGCCTCCACAAAGCAGTGAGCTGACAGCAGTTCACCGCGAGTTCGCGAGTTAAGATGCTGGACTCAGACCACCTGTCGGACGGGTCAGCCCTGCCTGTGACACACTGAGGAGGGAGGAGAGCAGTTTACACTGAGTAGTCCCAAGTCACATATACACTGACTATGATGGCCTTATTATTCTTTGTCTTTTATCACCTGTTACCTAATAAAACAAAAGTGGGACTCGAGTAGAACTCCAGATGTTATAAGTACGTTCCCACGAAATAAGAAAACATATCACCTGCTCAGAGAACAGTTCAAACCCAGAAAGTATGTGGTAAGTTCTGTAAGCAGACAATTCATGGTCTCCCATGACACTGACATGCAGTGACTAGTCCAGTATCACTCACAAATACGACACTCGCCCACCAAGGACAGCTGGTCTCCCAAACCGTACGAGGTTAAACACAACCAGTCAGGGTGGGAGGTGAGACTGGTAAGGCAGGCCCACTGTCGGCAACAAAAGCAGCTACTGGTAAAAAGAAAAACAAACAAAACTTGAAACATCAATAGTATTTCAACATTGGATCCCACAGCTTTATATCTTAAAAGAACATGATAGCATGCTTAATGCTGACTTTTAAATTAATAAACTTAAGCTATCAAGGTTATGTTCGATGTTCTTTAAGAAGGCACAGAATCATGTATTCTTGGTTAGAAAGATTTCCACCCCAAAACTACTAAATTAGGTTTCAGAACTGAAAGTTGTCAACTGAAAGGAATTTTGAATGGCAGGTGTGTAAGTATCAGTACCTAGTATTTTAGTTAAACTAAGATAATCTTCTAAGCAAATTTTATTGGTAATACCATACTGAAATCTACTTTGAACAGTTCCAAATAATTAAATCTTTTGTAATTTTCAACAGCATTTTAATCTCTGCAGAAGTCTAAAGCACCTTCCACTGTTCACCTATCCTTCGACCCATCGGCACAGCACTATTTCGATGACAAATTGGTCGTTAAGCAAATGAAACAAGCTACGGTAAACCGCTCTACTTGAAATTCAAGCACTTCTGGGAGTATATCCAAAGAAACCCAAGACCTTATTTAAAAGGACATATGCCACCCCTATGTTCACTGCAGCGTTACTTACAATAGCCAAGACTGGGAGCAGCCCAAGTGCCCATCAGTAGATGAGAGAATAAAAAAGCTGTGTTACATTTACACAATGAAATACTGCTCAGATGTAAAAAAGGAAATATTACCTTTTGTAACAGCATAGATGGACTTGAAGAGCATTATTTCAAGTGAAATAAGCCAGTCAGAGAAAAACAAGTACTATATGATCTCACCTATTTGGGGAATCTAATGAATAAAATAAACCAACAAACAACACAGAAACAGACTCAGAGAACAGACAGCTGTCAGAGGGGAGTGGGGTTGGGTGAAAAGGTAAAGGAATTAAGAAAAATAAAAAACAAACCCTCACAGACAAAGACAACCATATGGTGATTCCCAGACAGAAAGGGGGGTGTTGGGAGGTAGAAGAGGGCAAAGGGGGGATAAATGGTGATGGAAAAGGTTCACTTGACTTGGTTCAGTGAACACACAATGCAGTACACAGATGATGTATTTTAGAGGTGTACACCTGAAACCTATATAACTTTCTTAACCAATGTCACCCCAATAAACTCAATTAAAAGTAATGTACTGTGATGCTAAAGGCGCCAAAAATTAAGTTTGGGAACCTCTGCTTTTAGCCTATTTGATAGGTTGACAGGTGGTTAAAGACCACAGCCTCTCTAGCCAACGTGATGAGGCTCAAATCCTGGCTGCACTCTTCCCAGCAGTGAGATACGAGGCGAGCCAGTTAAGCTGCCTCACAGCACCTCGCTGTAGAGATGGCAGCAGCTCCTACCCCCAAGGACTGCTATGATACATTTGAAGAGCTAAGCATTAGCTGGTACACACAGCTACAGAAACGTCTGTTTCCATCACCATCACCATAATCATGTTAGAGCTATTGCCAGTGCAATTATTAGTTAAGAGGGAGTCATAAAAGGTTTTAAGCTAACGGCTGACCAGTTCCTGGTCCAGAGGGAGGAGCTATGGCAGGTGTGTGACTGGAACAAGCTGGAAGGGTAGGCTATCTCAAGCCTGACTCAAAGACGCTGGGTCCTGGGGCTGCTCATCACTCCCAGGGCAGAGAACCAAAGAAAAGGAACAGGTCGAGTCAAATCTGCTTTCCATATTCTAAATAAAATTACTTACTAAAATACTTCAGTTGCAAGTGATCATTTTTGTTGTTGTAATGACAAGAATTTTTTAAAGAAAACAAGGTCTGAAGGTACATAAAAATAAGTTTCAGCTAATGTGAAAAATCCGACTGCAAAAATACAATTACCCAAGGTGTGCCTGTTAAGAGCCCTTCCATCTCATTACTAAATCTAAGCCATGTCAGCAAATGAGCACAAGCCTCTAACACTGCTTCTCATGGGTTTGCAGAAGGGCAAAGCACACAGATCAGAAAGAACATTCTCCTAATTAAACCGCAGCAGATGACTACGAAAGAGAAAGGCTTGTCACATGTAACATCTGTGCTAAGAATGATCAGATTAAATATGCAAAATGTGAGGTAAAGGTATGAAAAAGCAGTAAAATAATACTCTAGACCTTAAATAGGCTACAAAAGTTCTGACAGGTTTCCTAATTATTCCCAGTAATGGACACAGGAGGCCAAAAGGCAGAAGAGAGAAATACATTTTTCTCCATTATAACCGTTGAGCACTAGGGCTAAAATCACATCTGTCTAAACACTGATCAGTTTCTGCAAAGGTTAATAGCAATTAAATGCAGCAAACTATATTAAATGAGAAACAGGTCATGATACCACTGTATTTGCAAGGAGCACGATAAAGCATTTCTTTTCAACTCATCTTAATGCACGGGAAGTTCACAGGAGCTGCTATGCAGAAAAGAACCTATTTATTAAATGAAAGCCCTTAAATGAAATCAAAATAATAATGATGTGCTACATAAACTAATTCAATTATCATCACTATTGTGTTGCTGAGAGATTAAATACTACCAATGTCTAAAACAGCATTTCTTTGAAAAAGAACGATACATACAATTCCCTCTTTTTCTAGCCGAAGCCCACCTTCAAACGGAAAGGAGGCTATAAACGCTAACGTGAGGAGACGCACACTGCGGCCCGGCTCGCTCACTAACACTTCGCTTCGCCCAGCCTAGTGCAGCTACATCAAAAACACAGTAAATTACTCAGTGAAAATTAAAACTAAACTCTGCGACTACAGTTAACAATACATTGTATATTTGAAGGCTGCTAAAAGTAGATCTTAATTTCTCGTAACCATGGTAAAACTTGTACCTGGAAGGGATGTTAAGTAGACTCACACTGATCAGTTCACAAATACACAAGTAGCAAACCACCATGCTGTACGCCTGAATCTAATGTAGTGTTGTACGTCAGTTCTGTCTCAATTTTTTAAAAAATTAATTAAATTGTCTGTTACTATTTTGAGGTCATTCTCCAAATTTAGTATTGTACTTCAGTAAAAATCCCAATGTATAAATATGCAGCATACTAAACTCGCTGCATATTTAAATTTAAACACAAGCAGGTTTTTTGGAAAAGCAAGTAATCAAGCACACACAAAAGCACACTTGCTCTCAAAGCACGCACGACCGTGTGACTTGCTACGCAGGAGAAAATGAAAGGGACAGGCTCAGAACGCACAAACTCGGCTTACTTTACTGTCCTCGGGGTCTTCCAGGCCATCAGGCCGACTGAGGTTCCGAGCAGGCTGGCTGCAGACGACATTATCTTCCAGGCCCCAGGAGGGCGCTCGCACAGGTGGCCTCTGGATCTCATCTGGGTAAAAAGCACCATCTGCTCCATCTGAAAAAAAATTATGCAAGGGAAGGGTGAAACCTGGTACTAGAATCGGAATCTCTGTGCAAAGCTATGATGAACAGGATATAAAAACTATTTTAGCACATCAAAAACAAAGTGCCTTTATTTCTAATCCAAGTGATTTTTAAAAACATGAACTACATGTAATAGCAAATAGACCATTCATTCATGGTACATCACTTCTGGATGAGGCCAGATGGTGTTAAACATTAAAACCGCTCATTATAATGTTTCTATTAGAGTTGACTGTACCAAGGGTTCTCTAATCCCACAAAGACATAAACAAACAAAAAGAAAAACCTCCAATTCGGCTAACCCCAAACCAGAAATATTGTAATAACCTCTGGCTTCCTGTGTTGCGTAAGGATTCCCATACTGCAGGACTGGCTGCGTGTCTGGACCTGCCAAAACGTGACCACTCCGCTCTGAGCACGCGTTGAGACCCTGTGGAATCTGATGGGGACTCTGGGAATTCGGACCTTCCATTTTCCCTTCTGCTTGATTTTCTAGACTCCTTTTAAGTTCCTAAAATTAACAAAAACAAATGTAAGTAAAGCAATCACATATTTTATAACAGGGCAACATTCAACATTTAGCCAAAATTCAACAGTAAAATTACTTCCCTATCACAGTAGTTCCCCTTTATCCACAGTCTGCTTTCTGTGGTTTCAAATGCCCATAGTCAACTGCAGTTCAAAAAAAAGTTAAACGAAATCCATAAACAGTGTGTAAGTTTTAAACTGCACGTGGTGAATCTCACTGCGTCCCATTCCATCCCACCCAGCACAGGGATCACCCGTTCCCAGCACACCCACTGCCGCCCTCGGTCACTTAGCAGCTATCTCCCGGTTACATGACGGCCGTGGTCTCGCAGTGCTTGTATTCGAGCAACCCTTTCTTTACTTGATCATGGCCCCAAGCTTTACCACAGAAATGTGGGTACAGGAGAAATCTCGAAGTACATGTAAGATAAGTCCAATGCCATCCAAGGCTTCAGGCATCCCCTGGGGTCTCAGAATGTATCCCCATGGATTAAGTGGGGGGACTGCTGTATGTTTGGAGTGTACTTTTGGAAAGGCTGGCTCTCAACTTCCCATAAATGCCCTGTCCACATACAACAAAATCAGAAAGCGGAATAAAGCCCAATGTACTCTCAAATTTATTAGCGCCAAGAAAGTGCTTTTACTGAGCTGAGGAAAAATGGAATCTCTTACAACTTAGCTATTAATAAAAATCTATTTAGTCTCTGTCCCCAGTTCCTGGCCCAGGTCCTAAAACTCTTGGAATTTACTGAATCACAGGAGTGTCCAGTTCCTAACAAGTCCTTTTAAATTTGAGACCACCCTGAATTATGCCAACTAGTGGGCCCTCCGATTGTTTCATGGGAGGGGGTGGTCACCAGAAACACCAAGCACATGACTGTAGAAAGCTGGAGATTTTAGCACTCACCCCCATCTCCAGGGATGCGGAAGACTGAGTTAAATCACTTGGCCAATGATTTAATCAATCATACTTGTGCACTGATACTCCAAACTGAAAACTCTTATATTACACAAGGTTAGGGGAACTTCCAGTTGATGAAAACATCACATGTTAAGATTACCATACGCCAGCCCTGGCTGGTGTGGCTCAGTGGTTGAGCACCGGTCTATGAAGCTAAGGGCTGCCAGTTCGATTCCCAGTCAGGGCACATGCCCGGGTTGTGGGCCAGGTCCCCAGTAGGGGGCACACAAAAGGCCACCACACATTGATGTTTCTCTCCTTCTCTTTCTTCCCCCCTTCCCTTCTCTCTAAAAGTAAATCAATAAAATCTTAGAAATTAAAAGAAACAAAGAATGTCATATGCCTTGGAGCATGGAGGCTTGGTGACACCCCACCCCCACCCACCCCACGCATCTCTTCCATTTGGCTGTTCCTGAGTGCTGTTCTTTGTAAGAAAAAGTAATCATAAGCAGTGTTTTCCTGTATTTTGCAAGAATGACTCATAGAACTCAGGAGAAGGGGGAGCGGGGAGCCCGGTGGTTGAGCCCTTAGGTGGGTCTGCAACCCTCAATGGGCCTCAAAGATGAACTGAACTGTAGTAACCCCGGTGATGTCAGAGAACTGCTGCCGGGACACAAAGGAGAGCTAAGGACGGCTCTTCCTCGTTACAGAACACCGAGGGACCCATAGGGAAGAAGCGATGGATTTGAAAAATCGGAACGCTGCAGCTATCCCAGTAACGTCATCCAACCCAGAGGTCTGCCTAGCACTCTGAAAGGCTTTTTACCACTCGTCACTTCGGAAAATTACCCCGGTCACTCAAACTACTGATCAGTTCACCTAGTTGTGTAGATCTTTCAAATGCTGACACACTTCACTCAACAGCTCTTTAAGTCACACCCCTAATACCACACCCATCTCATTAGTCTGTGAACACTGGGAAGTACGGAGCTTAAGGGAGCAGATAAAAGGTTCCCAAAATTCTAGTTTTACTTAAAAGACTGAATTTCATCATTGGCAAGAGATACTATCAATTGTTTTTCCTTAAAGTAACAGGTTCACCTCATGTTTTTTAAGTAATCTCTACCAAATATCCCAGTCTGAACAACCCAATTTTGTCTATTAGTCGTTCTTTAAAATAGAAATAATGCGCCATGAAAAGAGAGGCCAGTCTAGCCCACAACTCCAGCAACTGCCCCAGTGCTGTCCCTTACGACAACCACCGCACGACAACACTTCAGTAGGCAACCGAAGTGCTCTGGGTACGGCCCATTTCATCACACGGAACACTGAAAGGATGTGGACCCCAAGGGTGAAACATCAACAAAACTAACGATTTCACTGCTTCATCATCTTAGGTGGAAAGGCCTTTTTTAAGAACACTGTCAATGCTCAGTCGGGACGACACAGTAACTGCCAGGGCACTGTGATGCCACTGCTGAGACGCACACTCACGTGTCAGCAGCTTCCCCACCAGTGTTTGCACACCAAGTGTGCTAGGTGGGGGAAGTGGCGAACCAAGTAATACTGTGGTATTACGAAGAGTTTTATCCTTATAAACTTATAAAAGGAAATGAGAACCCTGCGCCCATAGTACACAGGTAAGCATTTTTACATTCCGAAGGTACGCTCCGAATGTTAGGTTGTGTTATAAATCATTTAACAACTTCTAATATGCTTCCTATTAGCAAAATAAAAAGATAAATACATTATTTATACTTGTGAAAATTTTTACTCTTTTCCTAAATTTAAACACTGTAAAACTTGTTTTATTGTTAAATATAAAATATGTACAAAGACGCCCTGGCTGGTGTGGCTCAGTGGACTCAGCGCCGACCTGTGTGTGAACTACCAGGTTCCTGGTTCGATTCCCACTCAGGCAGGGCACATGCCTGGGCTATGGGCCAGATCTCCAGTGAGGGGTGCCCAAGAGGCAACCACACATTGATGTTTCTCTTCCTCTCTTTCTCCCTCCCCATCTCTCTGAAAATACATAAAACCTTAAAAAAAGAAAAAAGTACAAAGACTAAACTAAGTTTCAACACTTAAGCATTTTCTCATATTGTATTTTAAAATACTCAACACAAAATACTTTCATCTAGGAGTCTCAACAGTGTCTTTCTTACTCACTAGCTGTTTGTTGGATACCACCCTCACGTGCACTGTAAAGTCTGTCTCTTCACAAAGCTGTATGACCATTCGGTGTCATACAAAACACATTTTAAAGTGCACTGCTCAGTACCTGCTCCCGGGAGAGGCTCTCCAAGTGTGAGGTTAGACCATTTATCTCTTTGTCTTTCTCTGCCAACTGAAGCTAAATTAAAAAAAAAAAAAAAGTAATTAATCATTTTCATTATCTACTCTCTCCTTATACTTCAAATTTTAGACCATTCTCGCAAAACAACTGCTCTTCCCACATCCATGTGTTTTCCTTGGTCCCTGCTCTTTGACATCAGTTACAGGTCAGCACTGACCCAGTTCCCGCGCTCGGAAACTCCCCCCGCGCTCACACGCAGCTGCACCCACACTGCTGCCCTCCCGAGCCCCGTGCGTCCGCTCCTTCACAGTCACAAACACTGGGGCTCCGCAAAGTTTCTTCTGCGGCTTCTCTTCTCCACATCCCCTCTGAAAACTCCTTTCTTCTCTGTTTTCAATGCTCATCCCCATTGGAATAAGTTGCAAGTACTAATTCATGTGCCATACTCGTTCTTTCTTAAGTTCCAAATCTGCCTTTTTAACTGATGGTCAGACATATTTTCACTGCTGTCTTTCTGCACTGCAAGGGCAAAGTAGCCCAAACCTCCTCCTACTTCTTCTTCTTCCTCTTCTTTTTTTTGAATTGATATTATCAATCCCAGAGTCCACTGTAATTGATGCTAGAAAATTAAGAATACTTCCCCTTTCTCCCCTTCCCTCCCAGGGGAAGAGGAGAAAGACACCTTCCAGTCTCTTAGTCATTCACTCATTCATTCAACTGCCCACTGTTCATCTATTACAGCATCAGCACTACAGACACAAATGAAACTACTCTTCAATGGTTTTTCCCATAACAATGGGTTTCAAAGGTTTCCTTGATAAACTCGTATCCTTTTCAACAGTAGATGATCAAGGAAGGTACCCAAGGAGGTTGCCTTTATCAATTCATCCTAACGCTACTTCTTACCAATTTTCTTACCTTCAAAAATCCTTCCCACCTATAATCCTCTCTGTCACACCAAATTGTTTTCAAAAAGACCCACTCTAGTTGGGTTCATTTTCTCCTTACACCCAAATTCAGCTTCGACCTGTCTTTCAAGTCTCGTCGACTCCACCACAAACATGAAGGTCGTGTTACTCGACTGCAAACAGCTCCCAGACAGCACCCTACACCCCTGACCTCCGAACCTGTACGAATGTTTCCCCACTGCCTCAGAACACTACTGCTTTCTTTCCTCAGCTCCGCTTCTCCTCCCCTCCAGCTCGGTCTTTCAGGTCTAGTTTCTCCATAATGTCTAACTCTTAAATACTCAATTAGAAACAGTCTTACAATACTTAGGATTTATCGTTCACGTAAAACTTCAGTTTGCCTAGCTTGTATGAGGTTTGTGTCTTCACAGTGAAAAATAAGGGAAAGGGCACTAAGCGAAAAGCCAAGCACCTTTATGACCTGTGTAACCTTAAATACGTTGCTTAATCCGATGCTCATTTTTGTCACTAATGAAATAAAAATATGATTTGGATCCCCACTGGGTATGACAGATTACCTAGTTGTGAATGTGAGAGTCCTGAGTATCGCCATTACACTTCTCCCACTCCCCACTAGGACACAAAGTCCTGAAGCACAGCACTGCAGCTTACTTACAGGCACAATCGCCCACGTAATAGCTAACACAGTCCTATATACATGCAAGGTCTATCCAGAAAAAGTCCAGTCATTGTTAACATAATGAGAACAATTTGCATGACATAAATATAACCTGGCAGCCAAGGAGAGTGGACTGGACTGAGCATGTGTGAACAATGATGACTTCACTATACTAGTCAGTGGGGGTGGTAGATACCGTTTAACAAGCATGTGTCCTGTGTGGCTGCTGGTATTCAAAATGACTGAGGAAGCAGAGCAATGAATCTGCATCAGATTTTGCAGGAAGCCTGAACATTCCTCTGCAGAAACTATTCACATGATTCAGAAGACCGCAGCTAAGGGCAACTGGTGGGTGGCAGCTTCATCACAATCACCCACACTCATGCATCACATCTCGTGAAGACTTTTTTGGTGAAACATCAAATCATGCAAGTGACTCAGCCCCCTACAGTCCAGATTTGGTGCCCTGTAACTTCCAACTTTTCCCAAAATTAAAAAAACGACAGGGCAGCTGATGGCAACTGGGAGAACTACGTGAGGTCCCAAGGTGCCTACTTTGAAGGGGCCTGAGACATCACTGTCACGTGTACAATGTTTCTTGTAGCTGCTTCAATAAACACCTCAACCTTTTGTACCACGTGGCTGGATACTTTCTGGACAGACCTCATTTAATAGGCTCCAGTAAGTACTTACTAAGTCATTTTTTATCAACCTTCAAAAATAAAACTTCATATGAATTCAGTATTCAGCTTTATAAATAAGTTGCCGGCCATTAAAAACAATATCCACAAGGATCTCAAAAACAGTAATAACATGAAATAAAAGTTTCAAGATTATTCTGCCAGTAGAAGGTAATGAAAGGAACCATCAGTAGTTACCTTAGCCACCCTCTCCAGCCCTGTGAAGGAACCTAAAGTAATTCTTGATGTCTTTAAGAATTACATTTAAAAATTAGGTATAGTTAGTTATGACTTAGCAAAGTTAAACAATTTAGAACTCCCTGTCCTTTATTCATTCACACACAAAAATATTCCAAATTACATAGATGTATCTATCTTAGAATATGAAGATTACGCTTTATTCCTTAGAGGGAAAAATACTACTCTTCTTATTAATTAGTTAGCAGCCTGCTGCTTTTTCCTCTAACATTCTTAAAAATACCATTTACCAGTCAGGCTTGTTTACTGGCTTATGTTACATGTATTATGAAAAATGTATTCTGCAGAATTTCACTTAGGATCGTAAGAAACACACATTGGTGATAATTTTAAAAATTTTTAAATTTTAAACATTACTGATCGTATCACTCCCACAAAAATGTCAAGGTCCTAAAATAACTTTACATACACATACTTTTTTTTGGGGGGGGGGGGTTTGGGTGGGATAATACATGTTTCTTTTTAGGTGAACAAGAGACTAACAAAATGATGACTGTTAATCTTTAAATACTAACAAAATTAAGAGACATAATTTTAATAACCATCTGAATTCACAGAATTAAAGCCACAATGGCAATGCATACGGGTATCCATCTTCTCAGTTTATAGTTCTTGAACTATATGCAACATAACTAAATTCATAGTACATTTTTATTTATACACAAAAATATCATCCCATTATCCACATTAAAAATGTACATTTGAAATTGTACATTAGAATGATACGTATTATATGTAACACATTTTCAAAAGTACCGGGAACTATGTATGCTTCAAATTATACAAATACTAAACTTACTTTGTAATTGTCCTCTACTTCAGCTAGTTCTAGTTTTACATTTTCAGCAATTTTTACTTGTTCTTTCCATTTCAGCTCCATCTTTGCAAGTTCATCAGCATATTTATTGCACTTTGTTTTCTCATCCTAAATAAAATCAGTAAATTACCAAAAGATTTTAAATCTATATACAGCCAATATCTACACAAACATGTGCTAAATGTTTATTTTAACACTGTTGTAACAGTATAAAAACTGAAATAACCAAATGTCAGTGGAAGATTGATAAATCATTTTATATATAATGGAATTAACAAAGAAAGATGTCAAGATATATTAATTGAAAACAGCAAGTTGCAAAAACAGAATAAACAGAGTAATAGTACTTTTGTTTTCAAAGTTGCTTTCAATTTCATACGATGTCTACGTGGTGTCGTGTACAAAATATAAACCACACTGTTAACAGCTCTCATCTCTAGGGATCGGGACCCTGACGGTATTTTCTACCACCTCTACGTCTGTCATGCTGTGAGCTTCCACCACAGCCATGTGCTACTTTTGCAAAGGGAGGTAATAAAATTGTATTTATAATGTCACTGTTTCCAGACACTGATAAATAAAACCCTGGGACTTCCTGGCGAAGATAATCTCTAGGTTAACTTGTTACACACTATGACCCAGAATGTTAAAAAGGAGTTACAAACACAACAAATAGGTAAATAGGTCAATTTCATTCTGAATGTTTTTGTTCAAGGTGAAAGTTTTAAAATATGCTTTGTCAATGTAGGAAACAAAGTCTTTTCACCAAAGAATGCTAGATCAACTACACTACACCTCACACTACACACAAAAATAAATTACATAAAACTTGAGACTAGAAAACAAGGTAGGAGAAAATCTTTACAAGTTAAATTAAGTAAATGTTCCTTAGAACATAGAAAGCACAAAACATAAAAGAATAAACTGGTACTCTATACTTCATCAAAATTAAAACTTTTTCTAAAAATACCATTAAGGAAATAAAAAGGCAAGATGCAAACTGGAGAAAATATTTACTACACATATATGAGACAAAGCACTTACAGCCAGAATAAACAACTCTTAAATTCAGTAAGATAAACAACCCAAGCTTTAAAATGGCAAAGATCTGTACTCTTGCAGTAACACAAAGTACCAATATAAGCAACAATACCCCTAAGTCTCAAAATAATTATGCTGAAAGAGGAAAAGAAACGGAGCACCAGCCATAAGATCCCAGGGAAAGGAACTGCACAGAAGGCAGGCTCCTCTCTAGGCGCAGAAAGCAAGCCAATAGCTTCCCAGGGTGGGGACAGAGAGGGAGGAGTTGCGAACAGGTACAAAAACACCTGACATTGTAAGTTGCACAACTATATATGGCAAAAATGATCAAACTGCAGACTTCAAATGTGTGGTTTTTAGTTTCAATGGAACATTCTATACTTTCAATACTAAATGAGATGTTTTAATATTCATCCAGAATTGTTTTACACTTAAAGAAAATAGTTCAGTCCCTTATAAACAACTACTCTGAAGTAAAGGGTAAATTCTTCTAATGAACACTTCCACAGAAAGTAAGGTCATCTGAGGCAACATAAACACTCAGTTTAAAGTCTGATTAAAAGATTTCATTAAATTAATATCAATTAGAAGGGAGTATTAAGTCACTCTAGTAACCTTGAGCTGATACGTGAACGTCTCCAGCTCTAAAAATTATCCCTCTCTTGTCCACATGCAGAGAGAAACAAACACAAGGATGTATTTAATTATACAAAAACTACATACACAAAACACCCTTTCTTCCCTTCTTCAGATCAGGTAAAAATGAGAAGCATTTCCCTTTGTCCTTTAATTACTCTAGAAATGAATGCTACCAAGACAGTCACAAAACTGAAATAGTTGAATACAGTTTAAAATAATCAAAATAAGTAACACTGTTAGACAACAACTCATTTGATTAGTGTTCCCCCTTTTCTACTTTGCAAATACTGTCACTTTAAGATGTGGTGGAAATCTCTGCTATTATTAAAGGTAGAATGAGCACCTCTCTTTTATGAAGTTCAAACATTTTTCATGTTATCCTTACAATAAGACAAACAATAATATTCAACCTCAATTAATCACTTGCCCATTATCAAGAGAAGGATAGCAGGTGAACAGAAATTTTAAGCTCATGATTTTACAAGAAGGCCTACATAAAAAGGTACACAAAATGACCACCTCTCAACATCTCAACAATTAAATGAAATATCAATATATGTGTATGCAAAAGAAACCCTAGGGCACTCACCAATCAAAACAATACAGCAAACAAAGCCTTAACACTTGATAAATCTTTCACTCACAGGGTTGTTAGCTTACCTGCAAGAGTTGTTTACATTTATTATACTTTTCTGTCTTGTCAGCAATTTCTTTGGTCATTTCACAGACTTGCCCTTTTGTTACAATGTCGAAATCCGACTCTGCTATAACAAGGCAAAAAAAACTAATTATTAAAAATTAGTTTCCTCTTATTATTATTTTCCTGATTAAGAATAACTTAAAGGTCAGGCCCTGGCTGGCGTAGCTCAGTGGACTGAGCACGAGCTGCAAACCAAAGCATCACAGGTTCGATTCCCAGTCAGGGCACATGCCTGGGTTGCAGGCCACGGTCCCCAGCAAACGCACATTGATGTTTCTCTCTCTCTCTCTCTTTCTCCCTCCCTTCCCTCTCTAACAATAAATAAATAAATAAATAATTTTTTTTTAAAGAAAACTTAAAGGTCAATATACTGTGAAATACAGTTAATGGAATACTGAAGGAGAAAAACATGTTTAAAAATATCCATTCATTCACTAAATAAACAAAGGACAATAATATAAACTCTGAGAATTTCTTAAATGTTAGTTTGGCTAGAATCAAGTTTGAAAGGACTGCTATTCTTCTTTTTTTAATTAGCTGAAAATAATTCTAAAACGGCACAGAAATTTATGTAACTGAATAGACAGGATTAAGTAGGAAAGCCATACTCTTTGAGAAAACATTTTAAATCCTTTTTCCAGTCCTTCATTACTGTTTCCTAGGTTTTTATTAAGCAAACGCTGTACAACGCCATGCAGACGCTACAGAGGACGCACAGAAATGGAAAGAGAATCCCGTTCTGCAGCAGCTGAACCTGATTATTAAATATTTAATAGTATAGGAAATTTATAAGACATTTAAAGAGTATAAGACATCAACTGCCCAAACACTACACAAAGAAATATACTTTTATATACTCTAGTACTTACTTTTATTGCTAAATCATTAACATAGTGTTAAAAAAAAGACGAGTAAAATCCTAGAGTTAATTCAAATGTACATGCTGTTCACATTCTGTCTCTCTGATCTGTTCTATAAATTAATTAAAAATTCACCTTATCCAGTAACGACTAAACTGAGGACAGTGCCCTGCTGACCCAAAGCAGTCGAAGAGAAAGAGATGAGAGACACCAAACAGGGATTTAAAGTTATTCCTCCTAAAAGATTTAAACAATTGAACGGCCAGAAATGTTTGAAAATTCCATAGATTTTAGTGGAATGTTAATTAAAAATTCAATTTTTCACTCTTGTCCTAGAGCCCAATGAACACCAGGTCATTTAACACGTGAATACTCTCATAAAGACAAACACTAGTTACTAGTTCACACTCCTAATTCGCACACTCACCACACACATGACTTTACCGTACTTCTAGACCCTTACTTTCCCTTCGCCTCAATTCCCTCATTTGACTTGATTTCTATGATGTCTATGAACCCCCTAAAATTCTTACTCCTGAAACAAAGCAGTAAAAGTAAGTTCAAATACTTCTCACAGCAGGACACTACACAAAAAGCCTGAAAGGTCTTTACCTGCAGGAGAGGCAGCAGTAGCTGGGTCTGTGTTCATTGAGGCATCATTCACTTTCTGCTGATTCCCAATTTTCTTTGTAAAGACATTATTGTTATTGGCCTATTCAAAATGTTAAAAAAAAAAAGCAAAAGCAATGTTAAACGAATTGTATTTTCTCTCCTGAGTCATTACGTAAATAATCACTATCAAGAAGTCCTGAAAGCCTACAACGCTGTAATTGCCCTAAAAGCCACATCACTTTACTCACATTACAAAAAAGAAAACCTTGTTTTTTTCTTGTCAAAACATTGATGTTTCTTTCCCTCTCTTTCTACCCCCTTCCCCTCTCTAAAAATAAATCTTTAAACCAAAACAAAAAACATCAAAACACCACCAAAACAAGCCATTCACAGAAATCTCACATTTTCTACTACAAAGTCATAATATACTTAAAGACTTAAAACCAAAATCTATATACATGTGGGTCATACTTCAAATGTAATGTTCCTCCCCCCCAAAAAACCCTTCCTACGTTATCTCATGCACTCCTTGCTTCTTTGGTTTACTTTCAGATTTCAAAAGACTGACAAAATATCACCTATGTCATAGAGTCCAGTACAAATAAAACTGTCTTTCCAGTAAATCTGGTTGGTAAAGAGAATTGTGGTATCATTTTCAATTTCAGGTTTCAAGTGTGTTTCTTCCCTTCCAAGACTCAAATACATAAGAAACCTTGTATTTGAGCACAATTTGCGGCCCACATTAAAACACAGATAAAGACAGAAACATTATCTTTGATCTTATTAAATCTGCCTACCCACTCTCAAGTGCAATGCAAACAATTAGCTGAGGCTTTTTCACTCTTCCTGACCCAGTGGATACAAACAGGAGGAAAGAACTCATCAATGACAATTGATTAATGGCGAGTCCCACTGTGGACAGGCGTCATTGCCACACAGAGCGATCCAATAACATGCATTGAACATTGAAGTGAAAAACACACTTATCAACTTAGAGGAAAATGCTGAAGAAAAGAGGGCTCTTTTTTCTCCCTGCTCTGGCCCTTGCTTCCTTTGTTGGTTCTCCAACAAATAAAAATTCCAGAATTAAAAACAACTACCATTACCGTGTTAGAACAATGACTTGAAACCAAGGAAAGATAAATTATATTAAAAAGGATGATGTTAGAATATTGTAAATTTGATATGCAAACAAAAATATAATAAAAAATATTTCATTAAGTATGAATTCAGTTACACTTACTGATTGCTCTGAAAGCTTATTTACTTGTTTTTGGAGCCTCTGGCATTCTTTGAACTTTTCTTTGTAATGATCTGCTGCCATCTGAAGACGGAGTTTCAGATCTTCAACTTCTCTTCTCAGCTCATGCTCCAGTGTGTCCGTTTTTTCCTGAGAGGGAAACAAACAAACATTTCCTCTGGGAAAAAGATACAAGTTTTCTGTCATAACGTAGCAGTAAATTAAAATTTCATTTTCACGTATTTCTTTCTGGCTGTTTAAATTTGTTTTGGAGTTCTGGCTACAGAGCCTTATTGGTTAGCTCTCCTAATAAGCCCAGCTTCACATTCTTTGGACTAAGATTCGTTAAAAAACCAGAGAAGAATAATCCACCTCCTGAGGAGCAAGTATTACTCTGTTAAATAACCGTGATACCTTTTTATGCAGCTCGTTAATAAGAAATTCCAACAAAGTAATATATACCTGACATTAGAAAGTTTAATTAACAGTAAGAGAGCAGCTTTTACTAACCATTAGGAATTTGCTTACAGCAGTTTTTATTAAAACTTGTATTATTTTCAACCCAGGAAGTTTCAATGACTGAAAAAAATTAATGGAAACTTGAAATTCTCATCAGGAATCTGACTTGATTTATTTTAACATAACTCATTCTCATAATGAGTTCTGATGAAAATAGAAACTCACAATTAACCTGCTTTACCTGGTCTTTTTTTGCAGCAGTTAGTTTCAGCTCAGCCACTGCGTCAGCTAACTGCTTCCTGACTTTCTCATTCTCCAGGCGTGCAGTATGCAGATCTGCCATGGTTCTATCTCTCACATTTACCGCGTCACTAAGTTCTTTAGTCAGAAAGACAACCTCTTGGCGAGTTGCCTGAATCTGTTCCTCTGCTTTACGAAGTTGCTCCTTTAAAATAAATGTATCTTCCTGAAGAAAGGCAAATATATAGATTTGTAATTCAAACATTCAAGTAAAAAGCAGAGACAGGAACAATTTTACTCAATTACAGCAGATCCAAATTTTTTTAATTAATTATTACTTTTCTACTCAGAACTTAAAGTATGTAAATCTCAAAAACACTTAAGATGTGGCTTTATTTTAGAGTCCCCACATAACCATCCTACACACTGGGTATCACTACTGCCACTTTATACATGAGGAAACTGAAGTACAGAGAGTCAGGTGACTCGCCTGGTGTTCTAATGGCCTGGCTAAACTGATACCTGAACGAAAGCTCTAGTCCCCCACCCCAGGTTCCCTCCAGCTGGAATTAATTTCAAAAACCTCTTTGTAACTCAAAAAACTATCTTAAAAGATGTTTCTTACAATCTAACCTAAAAAAAAATATATATATATATATTAATAGACCATTACATATTACGAAAATACAGATTTAAAATTTAGCTTTAAAAAGTATTGATATGCAAATAGCAAAGATGAGACACTGAAAATGAAAAGTAATTAAGCACCTCTTAAAACTAAAAATATCTTTAAAAAGTTATAATTGCCATAAAATTTATTTCCTTTAATATTAACTATACATTATGAGCTCAATAAATCTAGTTTATTCAACTTTTCTATTTTCATCTCTGTATTAAAAATAATGTAAACTCAGAAAAAGTATAACCCACTTGGTTTTTAAATTGGTAGCTCCTTACAAGAAAATGTAAATGATTATTTATGTAATGTTGGGGTGGAGAAATCTTTGTAGGTATAGCACTGTTAGATCTAATTACATAAATACTGTCAGTTTCCAGATGTCAAAATGGAAAAAAGGAAGGGGAAAAAGGTATAACACTCTAGTATAAATGATTTTTCTAATCATTTAAGGAAAAACTCCAAAACATACAGCATGACGCCCCTTTTTTAAGAAAGAAGAGGATCACAAAGAGTATGCACATACACACATGCCCATATGCTTATTTTTGCAAAAAGAAACATAAGAAGGACAAACTAAACACCGAAGAAAATGTTTACCTGCAGGTACAGGTTAAAAAGGGTTTTTTTTTAAAGGAAGAGACTGAGATAGCAGAGTAAATTTTTTGTATCATTTTGACTTTTGTATGATGCAACTAATGTACATATTTAAAAATTAAGTCAAAAGATTAGGATTGCAAAAACAAATCTTAAAATACAAATAACAAACTGAACTGTATTGTAAATTCGTAAGTATGTTAAAAATTCATTCAAGTAACTTTGAACATGGTACCCTGTACATCCTTAGTGAAATACACACTAAGAGCTGGAAAAGATCTTAATTTTATTCAGAAGACTTATCGTTGGAAGTGACACTGACATAATCTGAATCTACTGGTGTGTAGAGCTGGGTAGAAAACATAAATATAATAATGCTTTGGGAAAAAAAGGTTCTCACACTGGTAGAAGAGATATATAAATATGAAACAGAAAAAGGTAAGGAAGAACTCCTAAAGTACTAGATTTGAATTGAACATATCAATATAAGTTAAAGGTTTAAAGTATCCAATGAAACTACAACCCCTAGTAGCAACAGTATCCAGTTCTTGGTTTCAAAATACCATTCCCTACTGGAAAAAGAGCTCCCTGGAAAAATGGCTAATACCTGAAGATGTAACATACAACTGAGCCACAAAACAATTAAGTATTCAAAGCATTAAGGGGGTGTATCAAAAAGACACAAAAGCAGGTTTGAAAAGTTTCCCCCTGGCTACATATGAGATGATTTGAGTATAAAAAGAACGATAATGATAATGTATAATACACTGAACAAAAAAGCCTCCAAAGACCACAGCGATATACCGAAGGGAAACAGGACAACAGGGAACTTCCTCTCATTATAAAAGAATCTACCTACTAACAAATGTGAAAGGAAGGACAGATTTTTTTTTTTTTTTTTTTTTTTAGAGAGGGAAGGGAGGGAGAAAGAGAGAGAAACATCAATGTGTGGTTGCTGGGGGTCATGGCCTGCAACCCAGGCATGTACCCTGACTGGGAATCGAACCTGCAATACTTCAGTTCGCAGCCCGTGCTCAATCCACTGAGCTACACCAGCCAGGGTGGAAGGACAGATTTTTAAATCACCCTTCTGCAGTCATTACTCTGACAGCTGACGCAGGTGAAGGCTGAGGGGTGAAAAATACTGAGGGGCCACTCAGCGGGGAGTCAGCAGTTCACATGATCTCAAGTGCCACCCCACAGATGACTCAAAATTCCCAGAGAGAGAGGCACTGACACAATGGACAGACAGGCAGACGAACTTCAAACAAATGAGTAAACCTATCATCACCAAGAATGAAACTGAAACTGTAACTTTTGCTATGACTGCAACAGAATGTATGACCAACACCTATGCCTTTTCTTGAGGACATAAGCATTCACTGTTCTGTTCTTCCAACTTTTCTTACAAGTTTAAACGTCTTCAAAAGAAAAGGCTGGGGCAGAGAAGATTAAAAATAGAAACCATCATGTATTATAGAATTGTACACCTGAAACCCGTAACTTTATTGACCAATGTCACCCCAGTAAACTCAATAAAAAAACAGAAACCACCAGACTGTATACATTTAAGAGAGAAAACGTTTTCCAGCACTCCAACACACGCTGCAGAAGCACTCACCTTACTCGCAGTGGTGAGCAAGCAGGCCCTCTGCATGCTGTCCTTTTCGGCCAAGCAGAACTGCAGTCTGCTGATCTCTTCTTTGAAATGAGTGATCATGCTTTCTTTGTTTCCATCTAAATTCTTTAACGTCTGGACTTCTGACACAAGTTTAGTGTTTTCTATTTCTCTATTCTTCAAATGTACCTGTAAGAGTACTTGAAAATGTCAAGAATATTCTAACTCCATAACCCAAGTCAAAGTTTAAAATACCATCACTATTCATCTGCGACCCCAATACGCTTGAGGGATGGGAAGACTCACTACACTCACAGCCAAGTGGTTAGCTGAGCTTTTTTGCTTTAAACTTTCCACAAAGACTGGTAATTCTAAGGTCGAACACTATTACTTGATCTCTAAAGTCTTTGCCTTTGATTTGATGATTTTAAGTTCCCTTTTTAAAAAATTGCAAATGGATTCGATTCCCAGTCAGGGCACATGCCTGGGTTATAGGCCAGGTCCCCAGTAGGGGGCATGAGAGAGGCAGCCTCACGCAGATGTTTCACTCCCTCTTTCTCCTTCCCTTCCCCTCTCTCTAAAAATAAATAAATAAAATCTGTTTTTAAAAATACAAGTGGCGGGCTGCGAACCAGGCATTGCAGGTTCGATTCCCAGTCAGGGCACATGCCTGGGTTGCAGGCCATGTCTCCCAGCAACCGCACATTGATGTTTCTCTCTCTCTCTCTCTCTCTCTCCCTCCCTCCCTTCCCTCTCTAAAAATAAATAAATAAAATATTAAAAAAAAAAAGATTCTATAAAAAAAAAAATACAAGTGGATTTGGTTGTTCTTCGGGAGAAACATTATATTACAGGCATATTCAGATGTAAAGACATGAGATTCTACAAAACATCTTAAGCAATTCATTTTTTGCTTGTGAAAACTACTGTATCACTTACTTCCTGTGTGTGCTGAAAAATATATTTGTTGATTAATTACCCCAATAGATTTCCCCCAGGAACTTTGGCCATGGATGCTCATTTGCTCACAACAGATATACAAATCAAATTCCATTAACTGGAATTATAAAGAGGACACACACAGTTTCCACTAGAAAGGATTATCTTGCTTTGGTTAAGAGCACCACAGATAAATGAATTAACATACTTCTTGTACTTTACACTTTAAATGTATGGAATGCTGAAAGACTAATTTCTGTTCACAAGGACAGAATATAACTCTGGGTTCTCTGAAAGGCTCAGCAGCCCACACCTTTGCAGCATCACTTTAAAACACCACCTAAGTTTCATAGTCTTAAGCTCATGAAAGTGTTTTACCAACTCCTCTAAATTCTCATAGGGCAGCAATGGGTCATATGATCCAATGGGGGCTAGAGGAAGGAGAGAAAAGGATTCTCTCTGGAGCTCACATGAACAACTAGGATGGGAAATTCTGAAGTTAAGTGTCTGATCAAGCTCAGTAATTGAAAGGTGACAGGGTTATTATCCTCTTTCCAAACTAAGTCATTCTAGGTATCACGATACTGGCTTACTTCTCAATACTAAACAGTGTATCTTTGAGGATTCACTTTATTGCTGAATTAAAATGAAGACACAAACATCCTATTAATCTTATTATCTCCCACTGTGCTAACAGAAAAACAACATGGAAAGCACTTAATTATCCAGAGAAATAAAGCCCAGGTCTTCTGGCAACAAAACTGAAACATTCTCACTGAAATTCATAACATTAAATTAAAAATTATTACAGATGCTAAATTTTCACTTAGTTAAAAAATGCTTTGTAATTTAAAAAACCCGCATTTGAGGTAGTTTGCAAAGACATCATATAAATGGTAATCCTAGTGCATGCACCCATTCTTCCTCTGTATTATCTATTTTGTTTCCCCCTTTTACAAAATCTTGTTAAAAAAGCAAACATTTCTGCAAACTTTTTCTTAAAGTCAAATCATAAAATCACCCCACAGTGAATCTTCAACTATTTTTCTTCCTGTTTTGAAGCGGTAAATACACACACATGCACACTCCAACCTCAAGCAGTTAACTGTCCAATTGTCATGAGAAACAGACTGGTTTCCACCCACGACAAGCAACACCTCTCTAACCACACTCTGCTCTAACGTACCCCACCCCACAGACTCAGCATTTTTACCTTTTAAAAAACCACCAGCACCAAAAAAAAGGTAGGAACAACCCAGTGGCAATACAACAAATCATATTCTAGTTTCTCAGTACAAATAGTGACTCTCAAATACTAACTATATGCAGTGTTATGTTTTTATTTTTAATCAAATATGAACATTGTCCCTTTCTAATCTAATCAAGAGATTAGATACAGCCAGATTTATCCAGACAGTACTGATAACTCAGAATGTTCCTGAAATTCATGTGAAACTACTATCAGGAACTGCTTATGAACCACTCAAGATAAATAAGTCCCAATTTGCATCTACAACATTACTGACAATTAGGACAAATACTTCAGAATCATTGAAGAAGAAAAGGAAGAAAAAACACAAAAGGTAAATAAGTATCTGTCATCAGTGAGAGTATCCTTTTTGAAATGACAGTCCCTGAAGACTAGTCCAAAAGCCAAACTCTTAAGACGTTGCATTGCGTTCACCATTAAAATCAAGCAAGACTCTCCTTAAGGTCTGGTGTTCCTCGGGAGGAAAATAACTGGTTATATACATTCTAATGAACAGGTATCCTGTCACCATTAAACCTCTTTGAATTATTATACACTATCTGCTAAGTACCTAAAATATCGGAAAATTAACTTCCTGAAAGTTAACTCCTCACCCCCTTGCATGGCTCCCACTCTGGCAGAAGTTGGTTGCCATGTTGTAAGGACATGTCATGCAGCTACTGAAGAGGCCACACAGCAAGAAACCAAAGGGTTTCCGGCCAGAAGTCACATGAGTGAGCCACCTTGACGGCAAATTTTCCAGTTGCCACCAAGCCACAAGGTGACTGCAGCCCGAGCCAACACCCCCAAGGGCAACTACACAAGAGAACCCGAGCTGTAACAACTCAGCTGAGCTGCTCCCAAGTTTCTGACCACTGAGTAAGTGCTGGAGTAACTTCTTACACAGCAGGAGATAAAGCACAAAAACAGAAACATAAATTACCTTATAAAGCTCCTTCTCATCCTTTTCTGTCTTCAACTGATATTCAAGTTGTTCTCGTTCACATTGTGCCTTCCTGAGTTTGTCCTTCAAACTGAGTTAAGGTAAAGTAACATTAACATAAAGAAAAAAAACTTTATTAAATATAACATTTTTAATACATAAAAGCGTCTGTTAAAAATGTCAGAAATGCCCTGGCTAGTGTGGCTCAGTGGACTGAGTGCCGGCCTGTGAACCAAGGGGGGTCGCTGGTTTGATTCCCAGTCAGGGCACATGCTTGAGTTGCGGGGTCAGGTCCCCAGTAGAGCGCGCGCCAGAGGCAACCACACACTGATGTTTCTCTCCGTCCCTTCCCCTGTCTAAAAACAAATAAATAAAATCTTTTTCAAAAAATTTCAAAAATACCTGTCCAATTCAGTTTCCTTTTCAATTGCTTTATTTGTCACTAACACAATGTCTTCCTCAAGCTTGACAGCTTTGGATGTAGCATAATTGTATCTCCTCTTAAGTTCTTCATTTTCCATTTTTAAATTTTCTGAAACTTCAGTAAGTTCCTTAGAAACAACAATAAAGTATTTTGAGAAACATAATTAGTAAAAAAAAATGCATCTTTAAAAAAATCTATGTACTCTTAAATGTTAATCCTACCTTTGTGCCATCAAAAGTTTGTAAGACTAAATACTAGACCTGAAATGGTAACATTTACATATTAATTTACATATACTGAATTAAACTATTTTTTCCCTGCATTTTTCCCTACATCCTGTTTGTTGATTTCACTAACTTCTGCACCAGAGGGTCAGGAAACAAAAATGAGGGGGGAAATTTTTAATGAGTCATTTTCACTTTTCACATCTCACTTTTCAATGTTACCCCAATGACAAATCAGGTTCCATACGACAACACCAAGGTTAACACTCGCTTCTTTCAGCACAGATCACTGGTCCAACTAGTAAAGGTACCAACAAAGCAGGGTTCCTGCCACTGTGCCTCAGAGGTATGAACAAATATTCAAAGGAGTCAAAACAAACACAGAAATTTAGCTGAATGCCCTAAGAGTCAAGGCAGGCACATATGATGAGATTTTATTAAATTTTAGTATTTAACGTACCTGCTTTAAAAGTTCAAATAAAAAAGTGGTTCCTTAACCAAAGAGAATGTCCTGCACCTATTGCAGGACACTCCAGCTGCAGGACGCCGGGTGTTCCCCATGTGTAACTGGGAGAAGAGCTACAGATCTTCAACTGAGAAGGCCAATGTTCATATAGGCAGAAGACCACACATATTTATAAGGAGATTTAAAATTGTACACACTGTTTACCCTCTAACTCCAAAGAGCAATCCCAAATAGAATAGGGCAAGAGAAATCTTTTCAGAATTTAAGCCGTCTGACAGCATGTCTGCAGAGGTGTGCAAAATCAACCACTGCACTGGAGTAGTAAAATTGTGGAGAACCACTGCACTAACGGTTCAAGTAACAATTACTAACTACCCTAGGCCTTGTTAAAGAATAATGGGACAGACCCCATCCTTAGGGAACAATAGGTCAATCCTGTCGACAGACATTAAGTACGATGTACCTGGTTAGTTATAAGTGAGATATGTAATCACAATCCGTTTAAGTTTGTCAAAACTAACAAACTACTTTCCTTGAGAAAATAGTGAACAAACAAGTCGATGACTAAGTCATAGCTTTCTTCTACCATTCTTTTCAGCCACTAACTAAAATCCATTTGTGTCTCTACTGTGATAAATCACACTGTGTTATACTTACACTTCTTTTTCTTAGCTCAAAAAAATGCACCAATATTAACTAGATGTTTTTAGGGTAATTTGTAAAATTTCTCACATCCAGGATTTCAAAATTCTGTCTAATACAATATCTCATTTCACTGAATTCTGCTTTTCGAAAAAGTAACTAGTTTATTCTATTTTCTCTTATTCAGTGTTTATCATGCCTAATTGTATTTCCAACCCCTACCCTCAAAATCAATCAAATACTCTACAGTCGGATGTTAAGCATCTAGAAATAGTTGTCAGGCACTACTCATCAAACCTTGTACCAAAAATCCAAAATTTCAATCATTTACAACATAAAAGCAGCTGTGACAGAAGGCTGACAAAAACTGACCTGTTTTTTTGTATAAATATCTGACTGCTATTTCTTTTTTAACACAGGGTTTTCGCTCACTTTAACAGGTTCAATTTTTGGAAAAAGTGGGTTTCAGACCATGCACTGTTATCAACTCCTATCAGTTACATAAGACACAACCAACCTTCTGCTCTGCCTGAAGTTGGTCACATCTGTCTTTTTCATGGTTAAGTTCTCTTTCCACTCTTTCAACTTGTTCTCGAAGTTGCGTTGTTTCTTTTTCCAGAACGGCAATTAACTTTAACAGTTCTTCTTTTTCTTTCATTGTTTTCTCAATTTTCAACTGTAAAATAAAAAATTTAAATTTTAAAAAATGTTTTATTGTATTTTTCCACTACCATTTACTGTTCCCCATATGTTACAAACTATTTTCCATTTCCAAAAAATGGTAAAGAAATTCACAGGAAGAACTGTTACACATACTTTATGTCAGTCAACCTTGTTTAGCATTCAGGTAAAAAAGTTCCTAGATCATAAATTTAGACCTTCTTTTGGTTGGGCAAAGAAGAAAAATTGAAAGTACAAAATTTTACTTGGTACATAATTTTATTATGAAATTTCATACTAATCACTTTTCAAATCAGCACTAAAAATGAAGCATAAAGTTTCATAAATGACTTGACTCTGGGCTTTTCTTATATTGAATAATAATAAGAAAATGTATCTCTCTTCTTGAATGAAAATTTATGGAAAATTGTTGAATCTATTAAGAACTTCCTTATGTTATATAAGGCCTTCAACTATAGTGTTACTATTAAAAGGTTTGGTTCTGTAAGATATTATGTAAGGTAATAAATGTCTATATATAATGGCCTGTATTTAGTTAAACTAAAACAACCTTTATAAGTAAATGCAAATTTTAGTACTAAAATGCAGACTGTAACAATATAACTGACTATCATGGGAACATTTAATAGTTACTCAGTTTAGGGAAATTTAAATTACAATATACTAAAAAATTACTAAATGAAGAGACCTAAAATGGTTAATACTTCTCTTACAATCAGAAACTGCTGATGCTAACAGGGGAAGACCGCACATTCAGAGGTAAGGCTTCGCAAAGGGGGCGTCACTAAAACACAGTGCCTTCCTACAGTAACAGTACACCCCAAGCCACTTTTCCAGGGGCATGGAAACAAACTGACTAAACTCTAAAATAGCTTTTATGAAAGTTGAATGGTGAAAATTTTTAGAATGACCCTTCTACCTTATTCATCACACCAAATGAAAATAACAGGAATAAATATCCTCAAAAGAGAAAACCTGATTTATTCACTGAACTTCTTTCATGCCTTACCTATTTTTTGAAAGATTATTTTTGCCTCTAAACTTTCTGACAGCTTAAAAATATAAATACATCTTGATACAGTGCAAGGAAACATTATAAAAGAGCCACTTTTCCCCAGTAATTCGTTTAACTGGCATTTACTAGCTGAAGAGTTTACTAAACCTTATGTAGACATGTTTAAAAGAAATTCAAATTAGATAAAACTGTATGAAAGTCAAATTTCTGCCCTCAATCTTTCAAGCATATAGTAGTTAAAATTTTACAATGAACACCCATACACCCATCACCTAAATTCATTAATATTTTGCCATGTTTATTTTATCTCCCTTTATATTCAGTACTTAAGTTTATTTACATAATGGGTGGAGGGGGTCAGGGAATAAACCATTTGAAACAAAATTGCAAACCCTTCACCCCTAAGAACTCAGAGCAAGCACCTCCCAGTAAATTTCCTCTTCAACTACTGCCATTATAATAGCTAAGAAAATGAATAATTTTATAACATTGAGTGGACAGTCTATAGTTAAATATCCCCCCTACCTAAAATACCAATTTTTTTAAAAAATCAAGGATCCAGTCAAGATTCACATGTTGAAGGTTTGTTTTATTAATCACTTTTAATGTCAACTGTACTCTAGGTAATGTCTCCTTTGTACTGATTTTGTGCAGTTTTAGCTAAAAATGATTAAAGATTTTGATGAATGTGGAATTTTTTTTTGAAATCCTCACCCAAGAACATGTTTTTATTAATTTGAGGGGGGGTGGGAGAAACACCAATAGGCGTCCCAACCAGGGATCACGCCACAACCTCGGTCTGTGCCCCGACAGGGGATCGACCCCACAACACTTGGGTGCACAGAATGACGCTCCCACCAGCTGGGCAAGCCAGCCAGGAAGATGAACATGGAAACTTAAAAGGCTTGTCCAAAAACTGGTCAGAATATAAAAACATCTTATCTTAAAATCATTTCCCTAAGAGATGGCAATTTACATTTTCTTTGTAAGTAGGAAGAAGTGAAATAAATTGAACAGTATCCCAATCTACTTAGAAGGCGTGCACGAGAGATGCCGGAGCCAAAACGCCCGTTCTCCTCTGCAGCCCCGACACCAGGGTGGTCTCCCAAGTGTTCGGAAACATTGCAACGTAAACTAACTGCATTCTTCTTCTGAGCTGGGCCTGTCTCAGCATCTCTGACTCGCATTCAAATACCAGCCTAAAAACCTTGATCATCGAGCGCTTGTCAACACAAAATGTTTTAGGCACCCTATAAAAGTTACATTTCTTTATTTAAGATAAGAGAAGAATTTCTGGAAGGGGTGAGGGAAGATATGGAAGAATTCACAAGAAATGACTGGTTCCTTCAAGTTGTCTTAGTTCAACTGCCTTATTTAAAAATTTTATCTGTAACTGCTTGTCTTTTTTTCTCTAATCTCAGTATCTGAAGGTAAATAAGATAAAATCAAAGGCATAAAATATTTATATATAAAAAATTCCTGACTATAAATAAAAAGCAATGACCTGTCACAGACTAAATGTGAATATAAATTAAGCAAATGTATATGCTGAACCAACGAAAGCAGCAGTTTTTCACAGAAATGCAAATGTAACACTCTAGTAGGTATGGGAGAGAGATACTGAGAAATATCTTGAAATAAGAAATGTTCGATTTTCTTCTTCAATAACTACTAAAAATTAAGACATAAGGCATTATTGGGCCATATGCAGGGTCAATTTCTATCGGAGCCACTGCAATGACTCCAAAGTATTCAACTAAAAAAACAGTAATAAACTTTACACCTTTCCTTTTTTAATTGTGGTTAATCCAAGCTTATATATTTGATGATTAGGGAAAAAAATCATTCTAAAAATACTCAACCTCAACTTAAGAGACGGGGATGCTTCCCTGATTCACTGCCGCACTTGGGTAGAGCATGCCCGCAGTACAGTAAAATAAAGTTCACGACCAATGACAGGTTTACTGCTTCACACCCCTTTCCCTCCAGCCTCACCCTCCAAATCTGTACTACTCTACGATTAATGGATTAGGCCACCATCAAAGGAGAAAGGTTGGGGGAGGGAACGTTAGGGAAGCTTTAGGTTTAAATTCTCCCAAATACTGCACAACTACCACGCACAAAATACTGACAGGCCTTGGGGACAGTCCTGGCCACAGTGAACTCAATATAATTGTGACAGAGTTTTAAAGTATTTCAAAAATAACACACTAAGTTTATTTTAGTTAAAGAGCATTTTCTTTTTAGGTTATACTCTTGCATAACCTGAGAATTCTTAAAACGCTAATGAACACATGCTCTTCCACGCTCTGTTGTCAGAAGTATCTACGAGTCACTAGCTCACTGTTGGCACCCACCTCAAGAAGGCCGGCTTTGGTGGTCACCACCAGCATGTCAGAATTCCCTTCATCCTCCAGAGTGAGCAGCTCTTCAACCGGAGAAGACGCTCGAAACTGGAAAGGTGTACTGGCTCCACGAATTTCACCCTTATGGGTAACATAACAGAACTGGTAAAATTCTCCATCATCATTTGGAAGGTAATATCCTAAGAGGAAGTTAACAAACAAAAATTATTAATCTTCCTTGAATAAAATGTTATTTTTATTTAATTTGACAATACGTGCCATCTCCCCTCATTCCCAACCCTGTTCTAGGCATTCAGGGTATGTCTTTCCCATCTTTCGTAAGTTATCCAAACTGGACCATCATCCTTTCTTCCCTTAACATGCCTAAGTTTTCGTATCTCGGATCTAAGCTTACACCCCCAGAATATTCTTTCCACAAATCTTCACTAAGAGCAAAACTAACTCATCTGAGAGAGGGTCAAGTATGGAGTTTTCAAGGACAGGAAGGCTGGAGGAGGAGCAAGGGAAGAACCAGCACGAAAATCTAGAGGGTTATTAGGGGTGAGAACATACTGTTTAAAGAAATCTCCCCTCAACTCATTACATGTAAAAGGGAGGTATTTAAGAGAGGAACGTGCTACCCACAGGAACTGTGTGATGACAGAAAAGAGAATGAGGTCTGTCGATGCTACGTAACAAAATAAGCTTTGGAACTCACTGCACAGCTTTAACTCTGGATTCCAGCTCTACCGCTATTACTTACTTAACCTCCCTGAGCCTCAGAGCTTCTATCTGTAAAAGAGACTCAAAGACGTCCATCTGGGCGTTCCCAAGTATCTACAGATAATGTACTTACACCATCCAGCCCCCTACCTGACAAAGGTATGTGCAGCATTTGTTCCTTCTTTCTGCAACTCAATTGTTATCTTCTCTCTTAAATTTTGCTGGATCACCCTAGCACAGTATCAATCTGCTTCCTCTCCAAAGCTCCCATGGTTTTTTACATTTTAAAAAAAAAAAAAAGGCTCCACAGAATTCCTCGTATTACTATTCATTATACGCATGTTTTATATCCTATACCGAGACCTCAGAAATATTGAAGGCAGATATGTAAAATAAAAATTCTGGAATCCCCCAGAGTGACTTGTAAAAATAAAAAGGAAGTATTAAGTGCTTGTGAAATGAACATACAAAACTGAACGTAGTCACCTTATCTTGGATACTATTATCTACTCAGAAATCTGTAATCACTATGCCTGTTATTCTTTTATATCTTAAAATTTTCAGTCTCATTATTAGGGTATCTATTTCACTTGATTTCATTCTTTAAAAAATAGCTGGCCTTTCTCTTTAGAAAGAAGAGAGAGGGGCAGAAAAAAATACAAGACAAACCCAGATCATCATCTGGTGCTTGAAAGTAAGAAGGCCTTTAAAAAGAACAGGGGAAGAAGAGGAATGTCGGAAAAACCACAGGAGCCCACCTGATGAAATTCCCTATGACCAGTGAAAGCTAGAACAATCTGTGTGGTATGAAAGGAGAGAAGGTTAGCACTCCCCTTGACAAGGATGGAAGAGGCCCTTGGGCCTAACAACACGCATACGGTTAAGGCACTGCCACATACTTCGTGGCATCTAACCACTGTTTTTGCTGAAAGAAAGGGAGCATAACCTTAGCTTATTCATCTTATCACGTATGAATTAAGTGTGGCAGACGGGGGAAATGTAGCAGAGCCTGTCTGTTGGAATCCCTTCTGTGTCCCATGGTTTCTGGGTGACTGAGCAAGAATTTGTTTATCTCATGGTGACTCTTTCTTATCTACCTATGAATTACTTGCTTTTCCTTTGAAATCCCAGGCCCCACCTCCCTCTTCTTTGTCCAGAATGATATATAAGCTTCAATGGCCCAATGTGTTTTGGGGTCTCATATCCCTATATGTACATACAAAGTATGTAATAAATTTGGACAGTTTCTCCTGTTAAAAAAACAAACAAACAAAAAAAGCTAGAACAATCTGAGCAACAAAAAATGATAGCATCAGACTTGATTCCACAGACTAAATATCCATGAGTCCATGGAGAAGGGGACTTTTCCTAACGTAATTCCAACTAATAAATATGCAAAGACTCAGCATACAAGAACATCATTAGGCAAACACAACAACAATAAATGTTGTAAGCAAGATCCAGTGATGGATCCTAAAATGAGTGGTGAAAGTTTGAGGAGAAACAAGATACTTCCTTAGTCTCAGAGTAGCACCTGCATAATAGTCATTAATTACAACAAAGGGAAAAATACTAACTTTACACTGAAAAAAACCAGTAGACACACCTTAACCAAGTGATCAAGATTAGTATCACCAGTAATAAGATATATGGACATCACATACCCCCGATACAATACACTGAGAAGGGTACACTAGTTCTACGGTATTCTTCCTACAAATGTATAACCTCAGTGCAATCGTGACAAAGCATTAGACAAACCCAAAATAAGAAACAAGCTACCCCCCCCCCAAAAAAAAGGAAGAAAGGAAATCTAAAAACTGACCCATACTATTCCAAACTGTAAAGGTCATGAAAGGCAGGACAGAATGAGGAACTGTCACAAACCGGAAGAGACCAAGGAGACAGGACAACTAAACGTAATGTGGGGGTTTGGGATTAAAAACAGGAACGGGGAAAAACACCACTAGGAACTCTGAAATCTGAATGAAGTTCGTACTTTAGTCAAAGGCATTCCACCAATGTTAAATTCTTGGTTTTTTAAATGAATGTGCTATGGTTCATACAAGATGTTAAAATTAAAAGAAGCTGGTTAAAGAGTATAGGTTAATTCTATGTATTAGTTTTGCAGCTCTACACCTAAAACTGTTTCAAAATACAAAGTTTTTAGAAGAATATAGAGGTACATCTGGCAAGACAGTTTTTAAAGTTTTTAACAATTTTGCCCTCCTCACACCTACTACTAAAACTTTTAATCCATGTCTCAGCAGCTTTGCAAATAAGGCCAACAGACTTATTCTTTTTTTTTTTAAGATTTTGTTTATTTATTTTTAGAGAGGGAAGAGAGGGAGAAAGAGAGAGAAAGAGACATCAATGTGCGGTTGCTGGGGGACATGGCCTGCAACCTAGGCATGTGCCCTGACTGGGAATTGAACCTGCGATGCCTGGTTCGCAGCCCGTGCTCAATCCACTGAGCTACACCCGCCAGGGCCCAACAGACTTATTCTTAAAGTTTAAATAGAAAACAAAAATGCAGTCTGACTAAATCAACTCTGGTATTATGACAATAGAAATTCTACAAATTAAATAATCATGGTCTAATTTTAAAAACTTACAAAAATACTAAAGAATGTGGTTCAAATACCATTTGAGAAACAAGATATAGTTATTCAGAGTTGCAATTTAAAACTATCTATAAAAGTCCTGGCTGCTGTGGCTCAGTTGGTCATCAGGTAAACCCAAAGGTTATGGGTTCAATTCCCAGTCGGGACAGATGCCTAGATTTTGGGTTCGGGTACCTGATCGGAGCACACACGAGAGGCAACAGATCAATGTTTCTGTCTCACGTCAATGTTTCTTGCCCTTCCCTCCCCTCTCTCTGGAAGCAGTGGGCATGTCTCCGGGTGAGGATTAAAAAATAACAGTAATAGAGCTACCTAGACGTTGCTCTTATCAGATTAACAACATTGAAAATAAAACAGGAAACCCCAGGCTGGTGTGGCTCAGTGGACTGAGCGCCGGCCTGCAAACCAAAGGGTCACCAGCTCGATTCCCGGCCGGGGTTGTGGGCCAGGCCCCCAGCTGGGCGTGTGTAACAGGCAACCAATCGATGTCTCATCTCTCACACATCGATGTCTCTCTCCCTCTCTCTCTCCCTCCCTTCCCACCACTCTAAAAAAATGAATAAATAAAATCTTAAACAAAATAGGAAAAGTAAAAACCAAGCTCTGAGGTTATTTTATAGCCTGTGACATTAGCAATCAAATTATAACAAGCAAATAAGGATCTCTTTAACAATTACGTTTATGTATTTCTGTTCGTTGTTTTCAGTTTTTCATTTCAGGATTCTCATGACTCATCCATAAAATGGACAAAGTGACTTGGACTGTACTTAAAATCTGTTTTCACTCTAATATTTTATAGGTAAGTTGTTCATGACTCTATTCTGCTTTTTTTGTATCTAGATGGATAGAAGCTTTTAATTCTGAATTTCAAAAGTAAAACAGGATGAATTTTTAGAAACTTGTAAAACTTACTGCACTTATGCTTAGCTCCCATGAAAATGCTTTTAAAGTATAAACAGAAATAAACTGGAGGCTTTTCTTTTCTTTTTTTTTACTGCTTTTACACTTTTTGCTAAGTAACTAATAAACAAATTCATAAATCAATATAACACATTCAGTAAGTTAACCTATTTATTACAAGACTAATTATATTTAAAATAACTCTTAAGAACAAGTATTATAAAATCAGTTTCAATATACTCACTTTAATTTGATTACCTTTAAAAAAGACTATGAATTAAAAGATAAACCTCACATATAATTTGTAACATTTATTAATCCATAAAACATACAGGAATGTAAATCTTTGCCTATATTACAATACAAATTTTATCCTCTGAATATTGGTTTCTTGACACAGTACAGAAGGAAATATTTTTATATACCCAAGTTTCACGTGGTTACATTGCCAATAGATGTTCACACTAAACATATACAGCACGAACCTCAGAATAAAAAATTAAAAAAACCACCAAAATACAAAACACTGATAACAAATGCTGGCGAAGATGTAAAATAACAACTTTCCCTCACTGCTGGCAGAATGCAAATGGTACAGCCACTCTGGAAACCAATTTGATGATGGTTTCTATAAAACTAAACACACTCTCAACACATGGCGCAGCCATCGCAATCCTTGGTGTTTAACCGAGCAAGCTGAAAACTGACATCCACACAAACACCTGTGCGTGAGTGCACGCCGTGGCTTTACCAATACCAACACTTTGCAACAACCAAGATGTCCTCTAACAGAAGAATGATGAACAAACGTACATTCATACAATGGAATATTACCAGAATCCTTTGCAATTCTATGTATTTTATGTGTACTAAAATATTATACTGAAACAGTTTCCATTAACATCACCAGACCAAAAAGAATCTATGGCATAAACAAAACTAAGAATCTGCTTTCATAAAACACAAAGTCAGTACAATTATGGTACAAAATCACTCTGCAACAAATTCTGTGACAGATTTCTAAGATGTTGTTTAAAATCTGTGCACAGTGCCAAACTAAGACAAGAATCAATTTCACATTACTCACTTTTATCCTTGTATAGGCAAATTTCCCTATAAAATTAATGTACTAATTAAATCCGCACAGATACTGAATTGAAACCCTCTATAAATCCTGTCAATCGTCTTCATGGTGTTCGTGCAGAATAGCGGGGTGGGCAAAAGTAGGGTCATAGTTGTTTGTAAGGAAAATAATACAAGAATAAACTGTTTTGCATACTCACAACCGTAAACCTCCTTTTGCCCACTCCTGTATTATTCTCACCTTAATTTGTTATATTATTCTAATATGAACAATAGCATTGTTTTCTCACTTGAAAAAAAAACCGTCAGAAGAACTGATAAGAATCAACCCTCTTCAATGAAAGTTAACAAGCAAAAAGCCTTTGTAATGTCTACACAAAATATCTTGTGGCCTACAATAGATATTTATATTCTTATGACTTTTGTTAAACAGATACCAATTAATTCAACTGTGGTACTCTGGGTATGCCTAAGTAGATAATTACAATGGACACAACATTTTTAATGGCAATAAAATACCTAATTTCATTGGGTTCTGCAGTTTTCAATTCTTACCTTGAAATGCTAATACGCAATTGACTGTTGATCCTTCTACATAATGTTCAGGCATAGGGGACCATAAAAATGTGTAATAATCCCGAGCAGTACTCCACCCAACCTAAAGGGAAAAACATGGAGATTAGTAGTAAGTAGTTTAATATTAGAGTGCTATCTTATAGCATATTGTTTTTTACTGCATCCTGAAGTTAAAACATGGGTTAATATGTTTAAAAATCATTCTATTTTAATAGCATGTCAAATTTTAAACTTTTTTTTGTTCTAAAATTTTACGTATCTATTTTTAGAGAGAGGGGAAGGGAGAGAGGAAGAGAAACATCAATGTGTGGCCACCCCCCTGCACACCCCCTTCCACTGGGGACACTGCCCACAACCCAGGCAGGTACCCTTACTGGGAATTAAACTAGCGACCTTTTGGTTCACAGGCCCACACTCAGACCACTGAGCCATACCAGCCAGGGCTTTTCCTGTATTTTTACTTCGATTCTATCATTCTTTAATCATTCTTTAAAACTCATACTGAACTTATTAGGAACTCTATCGCTAATTTTGGATAACCAGATCTCTCCCTTAATCAAACTGCCAGAGAACAATTCTTGAATGCCAGTTTACATGAGGTTCAAATCTCAGTTCCAAGTTTAATAACCCTGAGTAAGTCACTTCACTCTGGACCTCAGTTCCCAGATCTGTAAAATGGGGACTATAATATTCTGATAAAACATCTTTGTAAAGTATAAAGTAATAAACATATTATGTGTTTATTTCAGTTAAAATTAAAACTAGTCAATACTAGAGAAGAGGGAATAAAAACTAAAAAAAATAAAACCTCAACCCATTCTCTATATCCTTTATCTGACTTCACCCATTTCCCTATCCAACTGGACTTCACAGTCATTTACTCATTTCAGTAATGCACCCAAAACCGCCCTAGGGCCCTTTGTCCTGCTGACTTCCCTTCCTATTCACTACTCACCTCCAACCCCCAGTCTGAATGATACTGCATTGAGAATTTTTCATTCACAATTCTGGGTGCTGAACTTCTCCAGAGAAAGTCGTAAAACTACTGCTCAGCAATCTGATTAATCTGCTCCAATTCCCTAGGACAGCCCTCCACAGCAGTGAGACCAGACCTTCTCCACATGCAAGCCCTCCCCAATGCCTGGTTCATGACCTTGCTCCTCCTTATTGAATACACTCAAGTCATGTTCTAGTCCCAATTCACCCAACTAACTGTTGACAAATTCTATGAGTGCTATTTATGAATTATTACCTACAACCGATTCTCTTTTCTACTTTAGGCCCTTGTTATCTCACTTAGGAAATTACCATAATCTAAACATTCACTCTGCCTCCTATTCTCTTCTAATGGCAAATTCTCTTACGCAGCACTGTAAGGTTAAAGGTCACCTCTAAACTCTACTACTCTCTGCTTAAAAACCAGTTATTCCTGCCCTAGCGAAGTAGCTCAGCTGGTTGGCGCCTCGACCTGTACACAAAAAGGTTGCATGTTTGATCCCTGGTCGGGGCACGTACAGGATGCAACCAATGTTTCTCTCTCTCTCTCTCTCTCTCTCTCTCTCTCTCTCTCTCAAATCAATCAACATAACCTCGAGAGAGGACTTAAAAAAAAAAAAAAAACCCACTACTTCCTCAGACAAATATTAAAACAATCCAAAACATGATCCAAACCAACCTTTCTCATTCCTCTTCGGAAACTGGTATCCTAGGCAAACCAAATTCCTTAACACTCTGTCAAGCATTCCTTCCTCCTTACAGTTACTACCCGGGCACTTTCTCCCTGCCTGCCGTCAACATCACACCAAAGCCATGATGGCAGGCAAGTGCAGTGCACACAAAGTGCTTAAAAACATGCAATGCCAAAACCACGTCGCTTCCACTTCCAGGAACTTGCCCTATGAAATAAGTGGGCAAACAAATAAAGATACAGAGATCTTTATTAAGCATTGTGGTTTAAGAGCAGAGTTTAGAAATGTTCCCAATAAATCCCACATTCATCAATATCACGTGTGTACGTTTTACTAGACACATGCTATACGTGTATAATTATTTATATGTAGCTATATGCCAATATGTTAAAAACGGTGCCTTTATTTATCCAGTCCATTTTCCTGCCAGGAATGCCCTTCCCCGAATCTCATTTCCCTGCTCTATTCTTCCCCCTTTTTTCAGGTAAGAAAAGGAAAAAATGGAAAAAGAAAAAGATTCTGAAAAAAAATTTTCATAAGACCTTAAGTGAAGCTGAACCTTTTGGTCATAGAAAGGAAAGCACGGATTCAAGTTACCAACATTTGTTGTGCACTATCCCACTGTTAAATACAAAATGTTTACCTTAAAAATAAAAATGTTTTATATATTTGACATTTATAAAAATGACCCACTTACAAAAATGACCCTTAATGTAGAGTGAAGACAGAGCTACTATAAGCTACTTGATCAACCTGCTTAAAAGAAAATACCGAGTAGCCAGATAGAACAAATATGCAGGAAATTTTTCTTACCTTGAATATACCAACCCAATCTTTTGGATGTGGATGGATATACGGAGTTAAGGTGTAATGACATTCCAGGTGTGCATTAGGAAGATAACTCTTGGCCACATTTTGAAAGATGACATGGGCAAAGTTGGAAGTCTGTGAGACTTCTTGAAAGGACGTCATTGTGAATCTGAAACAAGAAAATTGTACAAGATGAATGATACCCAACTAAGAAAAACTTTCATCTTTAGAAAATGCGTCATTAAGAGGCCTGCATTCAAAACAATTACAGTGTGAGTCACATCTATTGAGTATCACACATCCTTACGAAACACGTGTTATAACCAAACTGAAGGCTTAAACATTATGGCTTAACATTAGTCACATATCGATACAAAGTCACAGCTAGGCATGACCTTGAATCTACAAACCCAATATATATAACAACATTTAAGAAATGAGTCTGTATCTCTCAGATCAGCCTAGACCTCCACAGGGTTAAATGCAAATTACACAGCTATTAACAACCATAATTTTGAGAAGATATATACTTTTTAATATTGCAACTCCTCCTTAAAAATGATTAAATATAAAAACAGACAAATCAAGAAATAAAGAATGTCTACTATGGCTGAGAAAGTGACATGGGAGTTAAAAAGCTTTTAAATCAGTATCAAAAACAGACTATCAACTCTCCTGGAAAGCCTTGCCCTTTATTTCTGTTGCAACCAAGAGATTCTATGTTGGACCCTTGAACTTCATTATTTTCCTCCCTACTCTGACCCATCCCACCCCTCTCCTAAATTGTTTGTTCCTGTAATGGATGTTAATCTCTCAGCGCTTGCATTCTTCACCCATGCTTGTGATCACGGACCAGTGTTTCTCAATCCTGGCTACAATCAGAATTATTAGGGATCTTTGGGGGGGGGGGAGGAAGACAATGACTAACTATATGGAAGTGGGACCTGGACATGGGCATGTGTATATGCCTTCATTTTTCTTTTAATGTCTTCAAGTAATCTTAATCCTCTATGTGGTCAGGACAAAGAACAACTACTTAGATTCTGACCTAACCCAACAATCTCATCTCTCACTCATTTCCACAGATGTCCAGAACCAGCCTGTCTTCTGGGCTCCTGGCACATGCTTCTTCCGATCTCTCAAGCCCTGTAAAAGTAGCTATCTACTTAGAAGAGCTCAGCCTGTTTCTTCCTCTCTGCCCATACAGATTCTCCCCTTCCATTCTGGGCTCAGTGATCCTACCCTGACTTCCAGTATTCGTGTTTTTCCTCCATTAATTTCCATATAGTTACTGATTAAAAAAATAAATGCATATATTTTTACATGAAATACATACTGTAGAAATCTATTACGGATTCAGTAAATGCTCACTGTCTTAGTGAACAGCAAGCACTGGATAGCAGGTGAAAGGCTAATGTAGACTATAAAAATCTACAAGATACAAATGGTTTTTTGTGCTTTACTTTTGAGAAAAAGGATACAACAGAGGATTTACTTCAAAAAGCTCTCTATACAATGCGCCACAGATGCAGTACAATTAGTGAGTCTACACCACTTGCTTCTAAGTCATAAAGACGGGACTGTGTGTAATAATGGGGAAAACTGGAGAAAGATTTTTTTTGCTTACCAAATTACTCTAATCTGCTTCACAAATCCATGAAGTTTCTACAGAGCAAGCACAGCAATAAGACTCCACTCACATTTTAACAAGCATTAAGTCTTTATTGCTAGGAATATCTAAGACACTGTGCTTTTACAACTGTTCCTTTTGCTGACCTGCCTGAAATATGAAATACTAAGGCAAATTTTTAAGGTTCTGAAATAAGACGCACTTTAGAAAATATCCACTTTTCTTTGTGTATCTTCTCTGCTTCTGTTATGATCAAAGTAGTGCTTTACTAAAACAGTATATTAGACATCCCATAAAGGAACTGTCAAGTTGAACCCCACAGCTGCTGTGTTAGAACACCAGGTTGACTGGTGAGACTCCCCACCTGAGTGAGGTTTGCCCGGATTCGGCACCAAAGAGCCTGCACTCGGTAGCACTCCTCCCCTACCTCCGAACTAACAAAAAGGCTTTATTACCAGCAACCTATTGCACAGAAACACCTGCTAATACTCTCCAGCTGGTAACCCAAAACCTTTAAGAAAATAAAAAATTGCACTTATAAACACTGGGAACTCTGCCTAAAATAACTGAAGAGTTCAATTACTTTGTCTCTTTGAATTGTGTGAGTTAATCTGGGCTCGGGGGACGTCATGATGCTAAAAATAAGTCACTAATGATAATCTCTTTTCAAGTCAGTGGTTTCATAAAGGCCTACCCAGTTTCCAGTTCTGAAAAAATGTTCCCTACTGATTGTAATATACCAACAAGAGAAACTATAGCTAAATCAAGTGAACCAACTTCTGACAGATACAACTACCTAAACTGAGGAAAGTGAATCAGCAATATTTTTCTATGATGAGAGTGAATATTTAAGTTTCTCTGAGGAAGACATTCAGTAAGGAGAAAGTATCAGAATGAGTTCCCATGTTTTCGATTAAAATCAATTTAAGAATAAGACTTTTTTTCTTAAAGTTCAATTCCCTAAAGTAAACTATATCAACAAAGCTGCAATTATTTGTTATAAAACAAGACAGTGAAGTTTAAACTTATTCAACCTCATTACAACAGTGATTTAAAAACCCATAATCCACCCTTACACTTCTACTTCACTGAAGAAGTTCAAGGGTGTAAAACATAGCATGAAGGCACGCACACATCTCGTATGGGTTTATGTGTGTCCCTAGGCTCACAGGCATTAACATAGACTCGGAAAGTGCTCACCATACAGTTAGTAGTCTTTACTCATGATGGACATGTTTGAAAAAAGGACTTACAACCAAATTGAGTTTTTACCAGTAATATAAATGTATTATTTTCATTGTTTTAAATAAATATATTGACAGCAAATTTCATTTTAGACCCTCCCCTCAAAATTCAAGTCTTTGATACAAAACCCTCAAACTTAAATATATTCATGATGCCTATAAATCTGAAGAGTATTAATAAAATAATTTGTGATCATCCTGTTAATAACCTTCAACCTTTAAAAAATTTTCAGTGTGATCAGAACTATAGTAATTTTACAAGTCATTCCACTCTTGTTATTACCTTACTTTTTGAAATTAAATTCCACTATCTTCTAGTCATAAAAAAGTTAATATAAATATAACCTGAATGTAATTACAACAAGAATCAACCCATTTTAAATAGTAAAAATGAAATGTCCAACTCCCATACAGTTCTTCTGTTTCACTCCTTACACAGAAAAAGGAGTGAAAAAGACAAGCTTATAAAAACGTTGAAATTCACTGAGAATATCAAGGTAGCAAGATGATTCACAGGTAGTCCGATACACGACGTATGCTCACACACGCACACCACAGAGACACACACGCCACCCAGTGAGGAAGTAATGTGCAAGGTCACTGCATCACCTTGTGGTAATGCTTGGGAACTGTAGCTTCATTAACATACTGAGAAAAAGAACAAACTGCATCTCAACTGGACAGGAAATATACACACAAGGGGAAGTGGTAACAGCTTTACCATACCAAATGTTTCTTCTCATCCTCTAACATACCTTTGAAGAAATGTACATTAAAATGCAAGCCAAAGCTAAGTGAACATTTTTAAGGAACTAAAAGACTAATTTTGACTGTGAAACAAAGTCTGAAATGCATGCAGCCTGCCATGCCCTTGTCCATGCTTCCTAAATATTCCCCAAAGTTCTAACATCCCTAGAGTTCCTTTTTATGTTATGTTATAAACTTTATAAAGTCTTCGGTTTAAAAGCCAATTTTATTACTTTGGGGATTCACCAATTTTTAAGGAAAAGGATAAATAATATGCATTGGTCACTCAGTTAACTAAAATAAGTTTGCAGGGAAAAGGGAACTCCAATGTTATCCTTCTTCCTCTTGGAAATTTTACAAGCTCCAAACAAAACTTAGTATTTTTCTACTGACAAACCCAAAACATGTAAGCCTTGATCAAATAAAGTAGAAATAGACCATACCAAAAACTCCTATGCATTAAATATACAGAATCAAATTGTTTTTAATTTCAGTAAATATTTTACATAATTTGCCAGTTATAATAATTAGAATTCAAGAGGAAATAAGCTAACTCTGTTATATCATTATGGTGATTTTATTTTTTCAAAGTCCTTACCAGTTAAACATGCTAAACTAATTATAAATGAATACCCTGATGTCTTGGCTTTGATGTGAAAACTCAAGGGGAAAAATGTGTTAGAGGGGACAATGAAACAAGATTAGCAAAAAGTGGGGCTCCTTTTATTTTGTTCTCCTCTTATGCATGTTTGAAAATTTCCATAAGTTAGTAAAACCAGAGCATAGTGGCTGACAAACTCAGCGAAAGTTTTTAAAAGTTTTCAGTTAAAAATATACGAACTTTTCACCCTGGCTGGTGTGGCTCAGTAGACTGAGTGCCAGCATGCAAACCAAAGGTTTGCCAGTTTGATTCCCAGTCAGGGCACAAGCCTGGACTGCGGGCCAGGTCGCCGGTCGGGGGTACGAGAGAGGCAACCACACATTGATGTTTCTCTTCCTCTCTCCCTCCCTCCCCATCTCTCTGAAAATAAATAAATAAAACCTAATATATATATATATATATGAACTTTTATAATATCTCCAAACTTCAATCCTATATGGCACACAAATAAATATCTTAAGGAGAAAATGACATTCAAATAATTTCCAATTATCCATTCTGTAACTCAAACAAACACTAGCAGCTTGTTTACACACCAGAAAAACATTAGCAATCTTCCTGGGAGGCAGAAGGCACCAATCTGTTCATTTGCACTATTACAGGAGTCTGTCTCCAGAGCACTTTACAGGCAAGTTTCTCTGCTCAGGGGTCACTCACACCACTTTTTACATTTTAGATCATTCTAAAAGTTGGCTTACTAGGCCTGGCTGGTGTGGCTCAGTGGAGTGAGTGGTGTGGCCTGTGAGCCTGAAGTTCGTAAGTTCTGTTCCCAGCCAGCACACACACCTGGGTTGCAGGCTAGGTCCCCCGTCAGGGGTGTGTAAGAAGCAACCTATCCACAACTCATGCTGGTTTCTCTCCCATTCTTTCTCCCTCCCTCTCTCCACCCTGAAAATAAGTAAAATCTTTTTAAAAAAATGAAAGTTGGTTTCTAAAAAGCTCTGACCTTGGCCCATATATGTTAGAGGGGAGGGAATTTTTTTTCTTCCATTAAATGTCTATATGTGGCAAAATAAATTTTAAAAAGCCACAAACTTATAGAGCCAAAATTTTAACTAGCAGTATCCAAACTGTAAAAGAATACAATCCAATTAAACTTCACCTGAGATAATTCCCCCAAAGTACAGAAAAGCATCGTTAGGATCTTTCATAACTACTTAACTTCATTAAAGACTGAAACTTAACCGTGGCTGGTGTAGCTCAAGGGCTTGAGCACGGGCTGCGAACCACAGGGTTGTAGGTTCGATTCTCAGAGCACATGCCTGGGTTGTGGAACAGGCCCTCAGTTGGGGGCACTGAGAGGCAACCACACATTTCCATTTCTCTCCCTCTTTCCCTTCCCCCTCCCTAAAAATACATTTTTCCCCCTCCCTAAAAATACATTTTTTTAAAGTTGAAACTTAAAATTCCAAATACCTATTTTATTAAGGTATTTACTGATTAATTCTACACAAATGGCTGTAGCCATAATTGCAAACAGAAGTGTGCAACTTAAGTATATGACAACTAGAAAACAAAAACTACAATAAAATGTTCTTTGACATGGCCAAAAAAAAAAAACACACCTCATTTTTAATATCAGTAATCCTTTAATAAATCAATTCCACCCTTGCTAAGAACAAAACGAAAGCCTGGTCTCAGCCCTCCTCAATTAACCGATCTATCGATTAACTGGTTAATCAAATAATCTAAGTGCTGGAATTGAGCCCCAAAATTATAATTAGTAATTGCTTGTGCACGGTTTATAGAAATTTTGTAATTAGGGAAATGCAGAGTTGAAAAATTAAGTTTTACTTTCCCATCTAAATCCCTCACATAATAGTAATTATCTACTCTGTGAAGCCTAAACCTAATATATGTAGGAAGTCAAATGCCACAGTGTTTTCAAACAAAACTATTGTCAATAGGGTAATAAATGTTTATCAACACACACCTCTCCTAAAAATGATTTTCCGAGGCGAGAAAAGCCTCATCGGGACTTGTCATCACACTGCGACCCTGTGGGGTGTGGGGTGGAAGAGGGGCCGGGGGAAGGAGAGCTGTGAAATCAAGAAAAGTTGCCTAAGCAAAGAAAGATGGGACTCTCTCCGGAAGATCTGGTAAGATCCCTGGGAACCCTCGGCGTAGGGGCCATTAATAAACAGGCAGAGAAAAGCGTTATCTAATTCCGCACTCCAGAGGAGGCAGGCGAGCAGGCTAGCTCCGCCCGCGGCACCCAACGTGGGCGGCGCAGGGAGTCTCCGCCTCCTGCTCCAGGGGCGACTAAAACCAAAACACTAGGGTTTCACTCCGCACAAGCAAACCGGGGCGTCCTTTCCGGACACGACCTAGATACCTGCCCAAACTTACTACGCAGGCAGCACGCACTCCGCCCTCATACAACTCACCCGAGTGTTGAGCCTCGGACAAGTCAGATTCCTCTTTGAGGGTCCCGGGCGTCACTCGCCCCCACCCGCTCCCGAGAACCCACGCCCCACACGCCTCCCCCAAACTGCGAAGGCCTATTTCGGCCTCCCCGCTGTGTGGGGCGGCCTTCTTCCCACTGCACTGCTAACTGAATTCGCCCACATCCCTATCACAACTGCAGCCCTGGAGGGACTGTTGTCCTCAACAGGAAAGTGTCTTTAGGCTGCATCGTCACCACGGAGACCATGCCCGAGACCGGCCGGGCCCCTAGACTGGAGGAGCTGATGGGCGTCTCCCGAGCCCCCAAAGAGCTCCAACTGGAATCTGCCCCGCACAGGATCTTAGGACAGGCCGGGGAAAGCGCTTACCCAGTGAGGAGTTCGGACCGAAGGGGAGCCCTACACAGGCTTCTGAGCCCGAGCCGCCATCAGCCACCTAGCCTCTTCCGCCACCACTGCCTGCCTCCAGCAACCGGCTACACCTCCCCTTAGAGCTCAAAGCCGGCGTTACGTCACTTCCGCCCATGAGCCCGTCCCTTCCGCCTCCCCGCCTGGAAGTGGGGAGGTCGGCTGCTGACAGCGCCTCCTCCCCATCCCAGGCTCCCGCCGCCAGTTCCCCTGCCTGCGGCTACCCGGCTTATCCTAACCGGTCAAAGCCGGCCTTTTCTCTCCGCTGGGTCACTCTTCCTCTTTCTTCGGCCTTGTTCTGGCTCTGAAACCTCGTTGTAACCTAACTGGGTCCGTCTGTTTCTGCATGTTTGACTTTTTAATTATTAGTTTACTAGAAAGTTAAGTAAATTTCCGGTTAAGTGGAAAAGATAGGCCAGAGTTACGTAGACTATTACCATGTCATTGCGTGGATCTTAAAAATCTGTTTAAGCAAGTCCTTTCATTTTATAGGTCAGACTGTAGAGAGCCATAAAGTAAAGGAGCGACCCCAGGGCTAGGGCTGCATCCCCTCACCCCCAGGCTCTGTACCAACTCCTGGTCCTATTTACGAGGTTTTGTTCTCTGTAAAACCAAGGTGTCTCCTAGGAGCTTTTCAGTTTTAATGCTCTATGATTCGATTTCCTCTTGCTCCAGCTGTGGCCTCTTTCTACCCGCATTTCTGTGAGTCGTTAGCTGCTTTTGTTATCTGTTATTTTGTGTGTGTAAATTTCGTCCTGTATTCTCTGTTCAATTATAATTTCTAAAATCACTTGACTGTTACAGTATGTCTTACCTTCCTGTAGTAGGCATTTACTTTGAATCCTAACTCCATGGAAGTGTGTTCTGTTCTATTTATCATATTCCTGGGTTGCCATAAAACCCTGCTAAAATTTGCAATATCACCAGGGAAGAAAATATAATAAATTAGATCATATTAAACGTTGAAGCACCTTTTAAGTACAGACCTACAAAATCCTCTTTCATACACTTTCATGTTCATTTCCATGTAATTAAGATAACAATACCTGCAATAATAATAGATTCTCCATATTTGATGACTGATTTGTTTCCTTTTCATTGAAATCTTTGAACTTGGTCTTGTCTGTACATCACACTTGATCATAGAATTTCAGAAGAACTTTACAGATTATTTAGCCCCAACCTCTTTATTTTACAGGTAAATAAAACTGAAAATATCAATAATCAGCATTACTGGTACCACCTGCTAGTACTGAAAAAGCCTGTCCCTGAAATATAAACATAACAATGAACTTTAATAAGCACAATTTTTCAGAGGTGTCAATCTTTGTATTTTCTGATTACCACCAATTTTCAGTTAATGAAATCAGAAAAACAATATGCTTAATAAAGCCATAATTGGAAAACATTTTTATGCAGGTATTTTTTTCTTCTTTTTGTTATTTTTAATAATTTCATGAATTTTTAGACTTTATTTTCCCCCATGAAGTTATTTGTCTAGGAATTTTAATTTGCTTTAATCCTATTAATAATGATCCCTTGAATTTTTAGACAATGTTCCTCCCAGCAAGATAAATATATACCGCTTCAATATTTGATTGAACTTTTAAAAATTAGCCTATTGTATAGAGCAGTGTACTATGGCTATAAGACATATGGATCCACAATCCATTATATGAAAGCTTTGTGCCAGATTGATTTCAGGAATCTGAGTTTTTCAGACTTTGCAAAAGTATACTTTATGTTACATGACATCCCACAAGGTCTCTGAGGCAGCACTCTATAATCGAGTTAATATTTTTTTCAGGAAATATGAATATCACACTATTTCACAGGAGAAAGAAAGTATACGGTCTTACTTCAGTTCAGATCAGGCTCTGCCACTTGGGCCACCATGGGTTCAGGTCACGTTTTATTGACAAATGAATTCACGTCAGGAGAGATACTGCCACCAAATGTTAAAAAAAAAATTGATTTTCAAAGGTTTTTGGATTTTGAAACAGTGAATGAGAGATGATAGATCCGTTCAAAGACGTATCGCAAAGTAAACCGCCTTCCGCGATATTTCTGGAGCAATGACGATTCCAAGTAGTTTTTAGGCAGTTGTCCTAACCTAACACCTACCATTCATCCTGTGTTTTGGTTGGGAAATATTTAAAAGACACCTTTCCTCTATTGGAACTTAGGATAGCTAAAGGAAGGAAATAAATGAGTCCATGAAAATTTAGGTAACTGAAGTATAAAATATAATATAAAATAAAAATAATAAAGTATAAAATAAGATATTCGGGGATAGGCGAACTCAATATAAGCTTGTGTGTTGGGAACCGCCCTGCCTGGTTTCAGAAGCTGTAACTCCCCGCGAAGGCTAAGGCTGAGAGAGCGACCTTGGACTGTCAGCCACCAAGGAAACAAAAGCTTATCTCCCTGGCAGGAGCGCTGCTTCTGCTCCTTTTACTTCATAACAGGCCCCAGTGCTTGGTCGGTTAGCCAATGACGGGTAAGATTCCCCAAAGGGGGAAATGACCTAAGACAGGCACAATCACATGGGGGGCCCCCAGGGAAGGACCTTGGGGTCTACAGCAAAAGGGGGTGATGGACCCTCGCCCCTTGGCTTTGACAAAGCCTGAGTCCTCATTCCGTCTGCGAGAAAATCTCCTAATCTCCTGGCCGCCTTACTTCCCTTGCTCCACCTAAGCCTGTGCAGCCCTGTGCTGGAAAGGGCGGGTTCCCTGGGTGATCAGGCCTAAGAAAGAATGTGTAAAATCCTGTGAAACCTGCTTTGTTTAGAATCCTCTCAATTAAATGATAAGGGTCCAAGCAAGAAGTAAGTTTGTTCCTCAAAGTTTTACAGTTCTTTAGCTATCTGACCCTGACTCAAAATAGGCCCTCAGAGTTCTTTATAATCTATTGTTTGATTATTACTGGCAATTATAATTGCCTGGCAATTATTAATGAGCTTTACCTGAATTCTTGTGTAAACAAACCCAATAAAAGTCCATTGAGGAAGAGGCTCCTGGCCCTTCTCCTTTGAGAGACTGGCCACCTTTCCTCCCCAAACAGATCATGTCTTGGTAGACTTATTCTCATCTGTGGTGGCCGGGGTTAGGGAGGGAGGCCCTGCAGGCGGAGCCCCGCCACACTTGTGTGAGTAGTACACTTTTCTTGAAGGAGGTAGGCCTACACTGTTCAAGTTAGGGTTTTGATGAAGAAATAGAGGACTTTGAGTCAGTGTATAAGTGCTTAGCAAAGGAGCCAGGTAGGGAGAAGGATTGTTAACAAAAACTAATAATTCCCATCTGCAGAGTATGCAGTGCTTTCCAGGCAGTGTGCTAAACATTCAGGTTGTCTCCCCTCCTCACACTCAAGCCTGTCAGGTCTTACTCCCATTTTGTAGGGGAATGTGGACTCAGAAAAGTTAAATAACTTGCCCATTGTTAAAAAAATTAAACCAAGTCAATTTGGAGATCTAATTGGTTTTATTAAGCAGCTCATGAATCAAGCAGCATCTCATCTGGCAAGTAGAATGGGAAGTTTGTCCAGGCAGAAAATACAAACCTTCCTGTTTGCATAGGAAGTTCAGAGTGGGCTATTTCCGGCAAGGGCAACTTTCCTTGGTGGAAGGCAGGGGTTCTTACCAGACAGATTGCCTTACTAGTGTGGATCAGAAAATTTCAGACTGGTTTCTTTAAGATTTCACTTCGTGGAGAGTCTGAAATAGCAATTAGGTTAGACGGTACATCTAGGTTTTCTATCATGGGCTTTTAGCATAAGTGACACCATTTTGAACCTGGGGTTTTTCTATGTAACACCGTGATCACAAAAAGTGTAAACCCAACTTGAACCCAAATCATCTATGACTCCCAAAATTTATTCATATTCTACCATGTCATGCTGCTTCTTGACAAAGGCTGTGCAAGGTCATTTACTGTGTGTACTCTGGGTTATGCCAGCTGCTCTGGAGAAAACAAAGAATAAAGCATGAATTTTTTCCTGAAGCTGCTTTACATCTAGTTCAGATATTACAATGTGGTATAGTAAAGCGATTTTGTAGAGAATGGACTCTGAGAAGTGCAATAGAAAAAAGGATTCATACAGAATAATTAATTTTGGAATTAGCAAGACTTTGTTAAAGAAACTGGACTCTAAGCTTTGACAGATTAACAGGATTTGAAAATGTAAAGAAAGGGCTTATGTAGAAAGGATATTTAGAAGGGCACAAATGGGACAATTAGGTAGTACAACATGGGCTGAAAATTAGAAAAAATAAGTTCAAATAGGTATATTATAGAGATATTATAAATTTCCAAAACAGGCAAAATAAGCCATTCTCATCTTCTGAAACAATGGTTTTCCTTAGAGTTTGTATGAAAGATTCCCTCTGCTAAAAATTATTTTCTTTAGAAATAATACATCTGTAAATGTTTGCTTAAAAAATAACTTTTTTAAAGATAAGATTTGCATAATTGCAGGTTTTGGAGACAGAAGAGGATTCAAAACACTCGAGAGCAGGTTTGTTTTCTCTTACCCTGTGTGAGAAGGCGGCGTAACGCGCTGCTTGCTCCCTGTTGTTTCCACATCAGTACTCTCCCAGGTGTTCATAAAAACCTCTCATTCGACCTGCATGCCAATCAGCCATAAACTCCTCTTCCCTCCTTGCTGCTGTCATCTGCTGGTCTCCAACTCACTCTTCCTCACTGATTGACAACTGCCACCTGGTGCCCAGTCTTCCCCTCCATTCTAGGGCCCTCTGTGTCTACTTAGAGAGATTGAAATTAAAAGGCCAACATTTTGGCCTTCCTATTTTCTGAATCCCTCATCTCCAATAATCTCCTCCACTCCACCCCAGATACCTATTTCCGTGATCATACCTTGGACCTTGTCATCACCTGTAACCATCTCACCTTCCAAATCAAGCGTTCTGTTCTTCAACAATACCTATTCCTCCAACCCGCTTATTCAGATATGCGCACTGTGACTACTTTTCAAACTCATCAGGATCTTCAATGCATGAAGCTTTCTTCTTCTAATACTTCCCTCATTATCCAACTCAGAGTCCATAGACTGTCATTTCATTAACATTATTTCCAAGACCCTTGGAAGTTTCCTGGATTTCTTTTATCTTGCAAATTAAGTACAATCTTATAACAAACGTATCACAGACACTGTGGTCCTCACATACTGTGTCACTAAAGGTGATGCCTGGGAGTATTATGTGAAAACTTTGATGTTAAAATTGAGTGTCTTAGGAAGTTTCTTGCACTATGGAAGAAACTGTGTAATTTATAACATTGAGATGCCAAACGTGCAAAGGTTTACATTTTAGTGAGACCTTTGCCCCACCTGGCTCCTGTGTTCTTTGTTCATTGTGCAACTGAGAGGCTGCTGGAATGTAAATACTCCCTAACCTCCCTTCCTTATCTTACTGAGAAGAGTAAGAGCCAACACAGTACTTTGAATTCTTAAGGTATTTAACGTTGACAAGGTCTTTTGCTCTGTTTCTCATCACATAACCTTAATTTTTTTTGAGTCACTCGCAATACCAGTAGTTTCTAAAATTAATAAAAGTTATTTAAAGAAAATGTTACTATGAATCTTTTCTAAAGTTTTAATTTTAACAAAGGTGGAATCAAAGTTTTAGGCTGAAAGATGTTTTTATTCCCACAGAGCTCATCCCTCCCACCTTCTCAGGAACACACGACATTACCCTGTATTCAAGCCCCCGTCTCCACAGGATTTTTCCCATTGTCTTTTTGACCTGTTCTAGACCGTTTCTCTTAATTTCTAAAAAATTCCCTTGATCCATATTTCCTTCTAGACTCTTGTCTTCACCCTCACAAACAAACTCCTCACTACTAAAAATATTTGTCTATTTTCCACTCGGTTGGTTCCTGCCCTTCCTTATCCCACTTCCTTCTGGACGCTGCCCCCCATCACACCAAAACAGACTGCACTAATATCATAATGTGCTCTAGACCAGCGGTACCCAACCTTTCTGGCACCAGGGACCAGTTTCCTGGAAGACGGTGGGGGTCGGGGAGGTGCAGGCAGGAGGCAGAGCTCAGGTGAGTGTCAATCACAAACCAGCTCCTAACAGGGCTGGGGGTTGGGGACCCCTGCTCTAAACAGACAAACCCCTCTTTACATCCATGCATAGCCCATTCATACCAACCTGGTTTCGGAGTAGAGGATAAAATTTTGAGATTTTGTGCTAATTATCAATTTATTACTCATTTCTAAATTCATGCTTTTTACCTACTCTGTGAAAATGCATCTATCTAGGTCTTTAAAATATTTCTCCCTTTGCCAGCTGGGGTGATTTAAGCTTTGTCAGTAGAAAGTGCTGGAGAGACATAGCAAAAGGAAAGAATTCTGCTTCCTGGTTCCCCTGCACCCACTCAACAGACTCCTGCAGTGCACATGACCTGAGTGTCCAGCTACCGCTGCCCACTGAGCTTTCCCAGTGTCCAGCTCCCACAGTGCATGGTAGCTGGCAACATCCAGCGCTCAGCAACTCGACCTTGAGCATTCCTGTGCGGTCAGTTTTGTGGTGGAATGCCTGCAGTGAGATCTTTCTGCTCCATGAACAAATTTTCCCAGAATCCCATGGGGCAGATTTCTAAAGGCAAGTTCCACACAGCAGATGTCCACTCAGTTCCAGAAGGTGATTTTCTGGCAAGTTCCAGAGGATGGATTTCCAGCAAATTCCACCCCCTCAGCAACACAGGGACTTTTCTGTGAGATTCTCTGTGGGACTTCCTCGTTTCTTGACCCATAGCCATGCTCTTCCCAAGGTCTGGATCTCAGCCCTGGAGGTACTCTGGCTTGGGCATGCATCTCAGCCATAGGGGTAGTGTCTGCTCCTTGTATCTGCGATTCTTATACTCTTTAGAGTTCCCTTTACTCCATACTAGCCTAATTACTCCAATCCCCTATTATAGTTAATAATTCTTTATATTAAACTTTTCCTGTTCAAATCACTGTGTGATTTACTCTACTGGTTAAACCCAGACTGATACAAACACTATACCCCTTCCTTGTGCTTCACAAGGAAGGTAGAACAGGTCTTGATTATTATTTTTTCTTCTTCTCCTTAAGTAATTGGTTGGTGAGTTAATTTAGTTCTGATCCGCTAGGGTTATTGCACGCAGCCCTTCATTGTACTTCAATTTTGCACTGCTATTTGATGTTAATTATGATGCATAGGGGCTAGAATTTCTTCTGTAACATATAGTTTAGGTTGTGGAATTCAATGAACAATGATTTATTGCTATTGAGCATTGGATTTCCTAGATGAAAGAAGTGCCTTCATTCCAAGAAGAGGCCATGGCCATGCTGATTCAGCCATGAGAACAAATGGAAAAGTGAAATTATTACTAAGTACTTATGTTGAGCATCTGTAGAAAGTGATTTATAATATATTTCACTGGTTAATTGTAAAAATTGACTTTGAGATTGGTTAGTGTGATCTAATAAGTTCTAAGAGCTCAGAGTGGACACAATTCTCTTTCGTGAATTCCTTCTTCTCTACACTTTTCCCAACTTTTCAAGTGCCCTTTCCCAATTGCAAACACCCCTCAGACACCAAGCAATCATGTCTAGGGAGACAAATAAACTGATTCTCAGTATTAATCTCTGTGACTATGAGGGACTTAATGCAAGAATGACAATCTCAAAACAAGACTTGTGAATGTGAAACAATGAGCTGGTCATGGTAGGATTTCATGTGTTGATGAGGAAGATCTGTTTAGGTGAGGCGTCCCCTCTGTACTCCTTGTTAAATCACAGTGCCGCCATTTCCAAGACAAACTTCTTTTACCGTATATCCCCTTCCAACAATCTTTTCTTCTTCTTCCTCTTCCCTCCCCAATCTGTATGTAAAGAACAATGTGTATGACAAGAAAATATATTTGAGATGGCAACCTCTTTTCTTTTGTATTTTCCCCATCTATAGCTTGCCACTTTCCCAATCTTTGTCTCCTATCAAACCCATGGCTTTGTTGACTTGGGGAAGAGATATGGACGGAAATCTTTCTGACATTTGTTTCCAAAATCTCAAGCCTCAAAATGAGGAGAGGATTTAGGCCACAGAGAAAATGGCTTAAAGAGAAGCCACGGACAAGGGGATAAATCTGGAGGCAGAACAGGTAGCATCCTCCTCCCTAACTCTAGAAATAGATTTCTCTGGGCTAAAGAAAGGTAGAATTACACATCTAGGTGGACAGAATCACCCAACCTGTCTAACCCTCCTGAGTCTCTAAATATCCCCTGCTCCATTTTAGTATTAATATTTCCAAATCCTGACAAAACTGGAATCAAAGTAGAAATTGAATTGATGGAATATATCAACACATTTTTTACAGACTTGAGTCACGTGCTAATACCCATACTTACATATTCATTCATCTTGCATTCCTGCTTCTTCACTGATCATTCACTCCTTCCCTCATGCAATGCACTCCACACCCCAGTCCACTGAAAGTTCTGATGATAAGGTCATCAGTAATCCTAGATTTTCCAACCTAATTTTCAATTCTCACACCTCATCCCACAAATTTTTCAAAAAATAGGTCAATATTATTCATATTATTGTCCACTCCTTTCTTCCTGAAACTTTTTCCTACCTCCCCTCTGCAACATAATTGCACCCTCGTCTCTTTCTCTGCCTACTCATTCTTATTTTATTTGCAGGCTTCTCATTTTTTTGTTGTCCCCTTAAATACTGATCTTCCTCAGAGTCCAGCCTCTGTCCCTTTAGCTTTGAATTATTTCCTATTCTTATTACATATTTTCAACTGCCAAAGATACTAATACTTTTGTTAATAACTACCAGATCTCCAGCCAAGCTTTCCTCCTGACATCAGCCCCATATACCCATTATCACGTGGATGTCTCACCAACATCTTCAACTCAAAGTCCTGGCAGGAAATAGATAACACACTAAAGAAGTCATTGAACAGAGTTTAGTGAAGGAATTTAAGAGATTCAATAAGGATTCTCTAGCCACAGAAAAGGAAGCTGTTATCCCCACTAGACCTAAATGGGTTGGGGAAGCTGGAGGAAAGGCTGCCTGATAAAAGCTGTGGCCAGACTCATGATCAAATTGTGGCCAGTCACCACAATCTCTTGCTGATATCACCCAATGACCAAACCCTACCTGAAACCAGAGGTCAAAGGAACCCAGGTGACTTAGTCCACAGAGGTCTGCTTCCCAGGGGACAAAGCAGTAGTGTAAAGGGCAGGGAATAGCTCTAGTAGGACAAATGAAGAATCATTAGCAAATCACCTCAGTGTGGCACCACCAATGACTCAGTCTCTGTAGCTAGGAACCTGGGAGTTTCTCTCAGCTCCCCTCTCTTACTTACTCTAGTATATCCAATCAATGGCCAAATCCTGCACAAGTTACTTTCTGAATGCTTCTCACATCTATCCCTTTTTGCATTCCCTGCCAGTGCTATAGCTCAGGTCTGTGTCTCTTCTTACCTTGATATGCACCTGCATCTCTTATCTGGTTTTTCAGCTTCTAGTTTCAGATCATCCCTTCATTATCCCTTCACATTGCTACTGAGTTTATCTTTCTGAAAGCTTAAACTCTAAGCACTGTAATGGCAGAACCATGCCTTTCTCCCCTCCGTTTTTAATTTTTTTAATTTTAAATTAACTACAATTACAATTACATAGTTGCAGTTTAATTAATTAGAAGAATCATACACCATAATCCCAAGGAAGCTTTATTGATATATTAAGCAAAATGTGAAATCTTCTAAAGGGATAACCATTGTTAACAATTGGGATTTATTTTTCCAGATAAAAATTTCCCCCAGCTTTTTTGAATTATAGTTGACAGATAAACTTCTTTTATTTTTTATTTTGAAATAATTATAGACTCATTGTAAACAAGAGTACAGAGTCCCTGATACACTTCAGCCAGTGTTCTGAGTTGTATTGTGTCCCCCAAAAAGATATGTTGAAATTCTAATACTCAGTGCCTATGAATATGGCCTTATTTGGAAATAGGGTCTTTGCAGATATAATGAAGTTAAAAAGAAGTCATACTGGTCCTATTCCAATGACTCGTGTCCCTATAAGAAGAGGGAAACTCGAACACACGCGCAGACGCACGGAGAATGCCATGTGACAATGGAGGCAGACATTGGTGTAGTGGATGTACAAGCCCCGGAATGCCAGCCTGGGGAGGAGGCAAAGAAGGACCCTCCTTTAGGGCCTTTGGAAAGAGAAGCCTTGCCAGCACCTTGATTTCAGACTGATAGCCTCCAGAAATATTAGAAAGTAAACTTACGTTGTTTTAAATCCACCAAGTTTGTGGTGATTTGTTACAACAACCCTAAGCAACTATCACTCAGCTTCCCCAACAGCAAAATTTAATTTAACTATAGCATGATATCTAAGCAAGGAAACTGACAGCACAAAACCGCTAGACTGTAGGCCTTGCTCAGATTTCATCTCAGGTTGATTTTTAATCACACAGAAGTGTGTGCGCTCATACACACACCACTTCCATTGCTTTTTCAGTTCCTTAGTTCTTAATTCAGATAAAGTTTAATCATTGGTAATATATACAAGTATAGTCAGGCAAAGAATTTTTGTATTAATGCACCCTCAAATCAAGAAGAAGACTAGCCAGTGGAGAAAATGGGCAAAAGATATAAATTGGCAATTTATAGATAGAAAAACATAAATAACCAATGAGCACATGAAAAGGTTCTGAGCTTTGCTAATAATCAGGGAAATTCTAAATTAAAATCAAATGAAATACTTTCACCATTAAATTGTCACAAATGTAGAGAATGATAAGAGAGAGACTCTATCAGAGAGATAAGATGTAAATTGGTACACAGTTTTTTAGAAAACAATTTAGCAGTATCTATAAAATTTAAGATGTTTCAGAACTTGACCCAATAATTACACTTCTAGGACACTTAGAAATACACATACACACGAAGGTAATATCTAACAGAATATTTATTGAAATACTGTTTGGAATAGGGAAATATTGTTTAAACGGGTTACATTAATTTTAACATGGCTCTATCATGCAACTGTTAAAAGAATGAAATAGGTATACCCGCATCTATTGATATGTGGATATACAAAACAATAGAACAGAAAGCGTCAGAGAGGCTAGAATTACAGAACTTAGTCTTTATTTGGATTAATAATCCTGATGATCCTAGCTCCAGCAGTTACTAGTTCTGAGAACTTGCATAGTTTAAATATTTACTTAACCTTTGGAACTTTAGTGACAGGAAAATGAAAATAGTGATGTTTGTATCTACCTGATAGGATTGTCGTGAGCATTACCTTAGTTAATTCATGTAACTGTATATTAAAGTGGTATTTGGTACAAAAAGATTGCTCTGCACTACTATTATTGTTGATGTAAAGATCTATGTATGTTACCAACATTTTATATAGATACATACATACATACCCACCTGCATATCCAGGTGTGACTTCCTCCGGGGAGGAGTATAACTTTGAACTTTAATGATATAGCTTTCAATGTCAGTTGGGGAAGCAATTGAATTTTGTTATTGTTCTTGGCCAACACCTCTCAGCCGTTTTGGTATTTCTGGAGAATTCCTAACCTTATGAAGCAGGCCAAGCATTCCACTCTAGACACTCAAATGCAGACTACCCGCTTTCTCGTATCCGGTGGTCAGGGCAGGAACTGCATCCACCGGACACAGAGAACCCCATCTGGCCCAATAAGGCTTGCTGGCAGCTACATTCCAACTCCAGAAGAAGAGATGGCAGCAACCGCTGTGCCCGAGTGGGGGTGTCTGAGCCCGCTGTAAGCTTAGTGGCCTCAGTCGAGGACCTCTTCATAGGACCTGTAGGGCAGTATGATCTTCAAGCCTTCCTGAAGAGTCTGTGAGCTACCCACCACCTTTTCAATGAAGACCTTTTCTCTAAAATAGCCAGAGTTGGTTTATATACTAGAAACTAAGAACACTGACTGATGGAATATATTTCGAAAGTAAAAGCCTTCCCTACTTTTCATTACGAAAAATTTCAAACATTTAAAAAGGTAAAAGAATGGCAAAGTGAATGCTTACATACCATTCACCCAGATTCAACCATTAGTAGTGTTTTGATGTATTTGTTTTATCTGTGTGTGTGTGTGTGTGTGTGTGTGTGTGTTGCTGAACATTTGAAAGTTAGTTGCAGGCACCAAAGAAAATAAGTAATAATTTCATAATATCCTCATATATCTAGGCCATATTCAAATTTCTCCAAATATCTCAGGAATGTTTTTTGTACTTTTTTTTTTTTCAAATCAGGGTCCAAAATAACACATTCTGTTTGGTTATGCCTATAACACAGTGTCCTTCTGTAATTTAAAAAATGCAAGTAATAAAAATAAGGATATGTATGGACTTTGGTCCTACTTTTATTGGTTTTACCTAATGGTTGAGAAGGTAAATATTGGAACTCACAGTTAATAAGGGGTAATCACATGCTAAGCTGAAGTGAAGTGCCAGGCATACCAAAATAAATAGGACAAGGTCCCGGACCTCCAGGATTCAGGACCTCTGAGTTTCTCCAAATACATACAGTTTGTTGGCCTCATTTTTAACCAGCTTGAGGAACACATAGTGACAGGATATTGGAGTTAATTTTTTCCTTGGCTCAGAACCACGTTACGGAGTAAGAGAGCTGAGCAAGGCCAGATGCGCATGTCTAATAATTTATCTCCTGCTACTATCTGAGTCCCATACCAACTCAGGAACTGTCAATCAAGAACTGTCACTGCCTGATACCAATCTAACTTTCCAGTATCCACTCTTACCACTTCCTCTTGCAGAACTCAGACTGGACCCACGATTTCTAGAATGTTTCACATTTTCCCATCTGCATTACTGAAATACACCCCCTTCTTCCCCACACTATCTTCAAACTCCCACCCGTTCTGTAAGGCCACACGCTCCGTGGAAAAGTTCTGGAGTCTTCTTCTAATAAGAAGAAAGTTTCAATTGTAAACTCATTGAAAGCAAGAACTTCAGTTATTTCAGTTCTTTCCCATACCACCGGTCACGTAGTAATCGTAGAGAACTTGATTAAAATAAATCGTACAGCTTTGAAAGCAACTAGGAGTAATTCTAGCAAAATACCAGGCAGGAAAAGGAATTCTAGGAAAAATAAGATTCAGGGGATTGATTACACATATCTGGGCTCCCTCACATCAAACACCACGTCCTGGGGAAGCCTTCTCAGATCCTTCCGAACTAAGGCATATTTTCTCCATTATAATCCTTCCGCATCATAAACCTTTTCTTTACTTATATTTTATACTTACACATTTCTTTTTGTGATGCTTAATTAATATTTTTCTTTATCACCAAACAGAAGGTTCTGGGAAGTAAAGGATCCAATTTGGTTTTCTTCATCATCGTGTCCTTAGCACCTAGCCAAGTACCTGACATCTCATAAGCATTTTATATATTTTTGTTGAATGAATGAATGGATAAAAGAATGGATATTGTATTATCATGGTGCCAAAGAATGAAAAGTTTAAAAGGGGCAAAACTAATAACTACATAATAAGTAGTCCCAGAAAAGTTATCAAATCCTGAAGCTACAAAACAACACATGTGGACCACGCTCTGTGCAATGGAGCTTCATAATTTTTAAAAAATTACATGTGAATTAACTTACTACAAAATCAGTTTGATAAGTCTATTTTTATAAAACTACTGCTACTTGTAAGAATCACAGGCAGTTTTTCACAAATACACTTTCCATATATATGTATGTATATTACCATAATACATATAGTACACACAGAGAGACTTCTTTCATTGGTTTATTAAAAGCTATTTTTAAATTTGTAAGAAAATTACCTGGTAGCCTGGATCAATGATTGACACTGTGTCTAATCTGAAGAAATTAAGATGGAGACTTACCAATTATCTGATTCATGTGATAAAGGCCTTCAATTGACAATATAAACCAAAAAATAAAGGTGTCTAAATTAACAGCTTATTTACATTGGTCATATCTTCTGGGTGATTCATAAATTTTTATTTTCATTATGAAGAGAGTAAGCATAGTTATAGTTTCTTTTTATTTCATGTATTTAAAGAAAAAAAGCACCAAAAATGGTTTATCCATTTCTATCACCTAACACTTATCGTTAAAAATAATGAAGAAATTTCCTTTTCCTAGCACTTTCATTGCTCTCCATACAGCCTGCCACCTTAGACTCTAGGACAAGTGCTGTCTTTGTCACACAGCGAACGTCACACGTTGCTCACATTCCTTATTAAGGAAGAGCCTCTCTGTGTGTTTTCGATTTTCATTTCTGACACTTAATTAGAATTAATGAAGTTACCCCACTTACAGATAGCAAGAGCTGCCAGGACTCCGGAAACCACCAGAAAGTGCCGTGAAATCTGTGACTTTTCACAGAGGAGGCCAAGTGATAGGAGATGTTATTCTATAGTGCAGTTGAGAATTTGTGTGCCTCCCTGTCTGTGGGGAAGGGGCTAAGTGAATCAAAGGCATGCTCTTCGGCTGCTTTATGCAATACGATGGCATGAAGACACATGTTTATAAAAGAATACATTCAAATCCCTCCTAACCCTCGGTGGGATCACTACATTGTCAAACAGTAAAGGAATGTTTAGATACAAGTAAATTATGCTTTCCCTGAGTGAAGTCTCCTGTCTGGTATGTAATCACTGGACGTGTACTTTGGAGTTCCAGTGTGAGGATTTCATTGCTCACTTTGGGGAGTCAGCTCACCTCTTGGCACCCAAGATGTAGCAAACAGCAGCTTCCATGTGCCAGAAGCTGCCAGAAACCAGCTGATGACTGTGCCAATGACAGACACGATGCCTTCACACACTCCATCCTGGGCTAGCTTGGTTGATTTACTTGTTTATGTGGTATTTGATACACTCAAAGGAAGTCACATAATTATATCTAGCTTTTGAAGCATTATGATAAACAACCTCGAACACACCACACAAAACTCAAGGAGAACTAGAACATTATCAGTTTTTTTGCATCTACCTTTATGTTCCTCTCCTACGTCATTCCTCTGCTTCCTCTTTAAGGTAAGCAAAACCTTGAAATTTTGTGTATATTTTTCCTATTAAAAAAATAGCTTTAGCTCTGGCTGGTATGGCTCAGTTGGGTATCATTCTGTAAACCAAATGGTTGTGGGTTCGATCCCGGCTAGGGACATGTGCCTGCATTGCAAGTTCGGTCCCCAGCCAGGGCACATGAGGCAGGAAACTGATGGGTGTTTCTCACATTGATGTTTCTCTCCCTCTATCTTTCCCTCCCTTCCCATCTCTCTAAAATCAGTAAGTATGTCCTTGGGTGAGGACAAAAAATTAGTTTTAGCAAATATGTACATACCTTTAAACTTTGTGTTATTTTGTTTTCCTTTATAAAAATGATATCATATTTAATACAGTCTTCTGCAGTTTCATTTTTTTAACCCAAAGTATGTTTCTAAGATTCATCTCTGCTGTCACGACCTGCTGCAGTTCACCATGCAAGTTCAATTTGACCATAACACAACTTGCAAAGTTGTTCTAAAGTGCCTGGACCCTTGGGTTGCTTAGTTTTATTTAGTTCTGGGGTTCTGTTTGGTTGGTTGGTTGGGTTTTTGTTTTTTTTTTTCCATTAAAGCAATGCTGCTAAGATTGTGTCCATTGGTGAACAGGTTCAAGAGTTTCAAGGAGGGTATTGTTGAGTCTTACAGTATACAGAAGTTCAAGTTTACAAGATAGTTCCAAAGTTTTTCTAGGTGATTCTGTCAATTCACACTCTCACCAGTGGTATGTATGAATTTCTGTCATCCCCACCTTCACACGTGATATTATCAGACCTGCTTTTTACCAAGCTAGTAGATGTAAAATAGTATTTTATCTGGGATCAATCCTGAGCCTTCTTCACCTTGCTCCACCCTGATGACATTCCAAGCTGTCCCAGAGCTGTGGATCTAGAAGGGATTGCAGGAGGTAGATCAGGGTGGGAAGTTTCATACTGAGCCATGAAGACCCTGAAATTTGTAGAGATCATCCCTGAAAAAGCCTTTCCTGTGAGGCTCAAGGTTATGTAACAGGTATGTCATTTATCGGATTAATGTTTTTAGTTCCACCAACGTGCCAGACACTTCCCTGCGCCCAGGAAGATCACAGTGAATGAGACAGACAAGGTCTCTGCCTTCATGGAGCTTGCTTTCTGATAGGGAAGGAAATGGACAATAAACGTAACATATGACATAATATCGGAGAATGAAGACCAGCTTTGGGGCCACATAGGCCAATGCTCAAGTTCATTCTTTTTTTTTTTTTAAGATTTTATTTATTTATTTTTAGAGAGGGAAGTGAGGGAGAAAGAGAGAGAGAGAGAAAGAGAAACATCAATGTGCAGTTGCTGGGGGACATGGCCTGCAACCTAGGCATGTGCCCTGACTGGGAATTGAACCTGCGATGCCTGGTTTGCAGCCCGTGCTCAATCCACTGAGTTACACCCGCCAGGGCTCAAGTTCATTCTTTATACCTTCACAGACATGAGACCTCACTGAGCCTGTTTCATTGTTAATAAACAATTGTCATCTGGCAGGGTTATTGTGAGAATTAAAAGCTGGTGGATAATGGTTCCTAGTTTCTGTCTTTCCCTCTGAGGAGTGTGGGAAAAAGGAATTCAAGGACCTGATGGGACGAGCTCACCTCCTAGATCGTTCCTCCTGGAAGCTGGGACCAAAGGCAACGGAACAGAAACTGAAGCCTGGCATCCCTGCCAGCCGGCGTCAGCGTGTTCATTTTAGCTGCTGCTCCTGGTAAGTTCTGCTCGCCACTCACACTCATTTGAATGCCGTGACTTTGACCCTACTTTTGTCCCCCTCTGTGAGGCTGTGAGACGGGATTGAGTTCTAGTCTTTCCAGCCACACTATCCATCCTCTTCGCTATTTTTCAGATATTCCAGATAACCTCATTTAAAAATTGATTTTAACAAACCAGTTGGAAAAAAATATATATGAGCCAACATGGAAATGTTGAACACTAGTAAATATCTGATGGTATTAATGAATTATTGATAATTTTGTAAGTGTGGTAGTGATGGAACAGGGTGCACCCAAGAGGGGGCCCCAAATAGGGATTTGTAACGGGGCCTGGAAGAGCTCGGAGATAATTGGTTCAGCACCCCGCAGGGCCACACCTGCCCGGAAAGCTGACAGCTGTGGCCAATTGTGGAAGGAGTCGGAAATGAGGCTGCAGAGGAAGGAAGATTAGCGCTGGGATTTAAACGGAGGTGCAGCAGCCATTGGGCGTCTCTCTTCTTGGGACCACGCATCTGTTTAGGACCACGCGGCTTTGGTGTCTTGGTGGGGACCACTCGGCTTGGGTGAGAGTCAGGACCACAAGGCTTTGGAAGTGCTTCCTTTTGCCACGTGGAGGGTGCCAGGAGGACTTTGTGCATTTGTGGAGAACTTTAGTTTGCATTATTTCAAGTAAATAATAAATTCTTTTCCTTTTCACTGATCTCTGGTAGTGAGAGACGTCTCTCCTCAGGAGGTGGGCAAAATAAACCCAATAGGTAGGGAGGAACCCCCCGAGGAAAAGGGGGGTCTTTATATCATTCAGCACCCCCCTCCCCGCCGTCTGTTCTGTAACAGTGATATTGTGGCAGGTCAGAGAAAAGTGTTCTTAACTTTAAAATACATACTAAGAATATGATGTGTTGAATTTGCTTTCAGATGAACCAGTATTGAAGGGGAGGCTAGTGAATTAGTTGAAAGTATAAAAGCAGAGTAATGGACACATGGGGTTTGTTATACAGTTCTATCTACGTGTGTATACATTTAAATTTTTCCATAATAAAAAAGTTTAAAATGATGCAAAGTGTTTCTGCCTCAGATTATGATCTGCATGTGCTGTTACCTCTCCTGGAATGCTGTTTTTTCAGAAACCCACATAACATACTTTCTTGACTTATTCTAGTCTGTTCAGATGTCACTTCCTTAGAAGGGTTTTCTCTACCGGATGCAAAATACCATTTCTCTTCTCCTGCTTTACTTTTCTCGTTCTTTGTCCTCCTTTGTTTTCCTTTACAGCACTTCTCACGGGCTGACACTTGCCATACTTTCCTTCGTAAAAATGTAGGTTGCATCAGCACTGGGACTATGTTTCATTTATGGCAATGTCTCCATGCCTTGAACAGAGCCTGGTACAAAAGAGAGATTCAACAAATACTAATGAAAGGAATTAATGTCCATGTGACACAGCTGAGTGTCCCCATCAAAGCCAGGTCAGAACTCCTGCTATATCGATTTCCTTTTTTTTTTTTTTTTTACCATGAATTGATCCTCTGTCCAGAGTTTGACTTGTGCATTTAAGAATGGGGGAAAGCACTGTGTAAATGCTAAGGTGCTGGATATGTTTGTTATTATTCCCAATCCAGTTTGGAGACACTAAACAGGAGTTCTCAAGTTACTACACTTAGATCACCAGTCTGCAATGTCTGAGAAAAGCTTCCATTGTAAAATCAGCTCTTTTCAAGGCCATTGCCTAGAAGCAAACGTACTCTGGCCAATTCACCCCTTAGAAACAGACTGTTAGGACATTTCACCATTGAGCACTGGAGTCTCCTTTTGCTGGAGATATGTAACCAACCCATCCTTCGAAGAAGATAATTTTGGATTCTGTTTTCCATCTAACTGAATTTACTCTGGAGTCCTTACAGCTGAAGACCCAGCCTTCTCAGAATAGGTTGTGCAGATTCAGAAAAAACTGACCAGGCCATTGCCCCGGAACCAAAAAAAAACAGGGCCCAGTCTTCATTCACCAAACCAGAGCCACGCGAGACCCATGGCCCTGGTCCTCTTCCCTTTACCCTGTTGAGTATGACAGGGCTCTTGACTGGTGAGTTCTGGACACTCTCTCCAGACTTTGACCTCCTCTTCTTCCTCGGCTCTGCTGCTGGTGTTCCCCACATTGCTTTGGGGGGATTGACAGCAGAGACAGCTACTGTGACAGACGGCCTTAGGGCAGCCCATTCCCCGAAGACTGGCCCATAGCAGGGGAAAAAACACCACCACCAAAACCTAGATGTCCTCTTTATGGAGCAACACACTTTGAAAATTATGAGTTTATTTGAAGATTTCAGTTTCAGCACATTTTACTTCAGAGAAATAAACAACTTTCCTAAGATTCTAAGAACACTCACACTGCCAGCATTACATGAAGCACCTATGGACGTGATATCAAAGACATTTCTTATCTGAACTACACTCACATTGGAATGTTACATAGTTGTTGGGATGATATTTAAACAGAGAATAAAATTTTAATATGAGAAACTGTTACAATATGCTAAAGTTTATGTAAACAGTGCCAAAAAAGCATTTCATAATGTTTGTTTAACATTTGCTTTGAAGGAGATTTTTCTGCCTCCCAAATAGAGCCATGGTTAGCTTCCCACATCTTGTTAAGGCAGGCTGATGTGGACTCTGGCTCTTCTGGCATATCAAGTTTCCTGGGAAAAAGCCTGGGATTCCAGGAAAGGCCACTCTCCTGTACTAATGATGCCTTACCCTCAATAGTTTCCATGAGAGAGAGAGCACAAAACAAAAAGCAGAGAGAGCAAGGCAAATGACCTACTTCTGTGTCATGTGAAGGTAAGGCTAGGAGGGGACATGTAAAAGCAGACGGGCTAAGGGGGCAGAAATGGGATGGCAGGGGGCCCCGGAGGGGGTCAGGGGTTCCTCCAACTCTTCCAATCTCCCTCTAAGAATAAAATGTCGGACTTCACATTCAGAATGGAATGATTTTCCGCAGATGCTTTGTCTGCAGGCCCTTCCCTTTGTCTACAAACTGATTCCCACAAGGGATTTTGAACATGGAGGGCTCCAGAAATGCCAGAAGATGTGGGGCACAGGTCCACAGAAGATGCTGAGGATTAAATAATCATTTTGAAGACATGGAAGTATATTTTTTGCTCCCCTTAGCTAAATGAATTAATGAAATATATATAGGTGTGTGTGTGTGTATTTAACTGATCCTGAAATATTTGAGACATTCAAAAATATGAAGAATAATAAATACACAGGTATCCTTGGTCCAGTCTAAAGAATAAGATTTTTCTCAACACAGTTGTAGGACCCTATGTGCCCCTCAGAGATTGCACTCCCCTCCCTACAGGATAACTGCTATTCTGAATTGTGTTTATCATCCTATATATTTCTTGAAAATTATATTTCATGCTGACCCTGTGGAGGTTGTGAACATAGTCTTTCAATTCTAAAGCTCTAGGGCACTTTTAACACGTGCTAAAAATATCTCTCTTATTGCTCTAATAAGTTAATACTAAAAATATTTTTAGCATAACATGAAGCTTTCTACAGTATATTATTTTAAATGAGTCAATTAATTGCTAGTAAATAGCTCAAGCTAAACAATAAATGCAAGTAATCTGGGAACTCTGTGGCTTAAATTTATAGTTTTTATTCTATCTTTTCTTAAACTTAAAAAAAAATTAGCCATTCACAAGTAGAAGGAACCCTTGATCACCTGGAGCTTGGCCAAATTCCATGGCACATATAACCACCTGACAGTAGCCAGAAACTAATTCTTTAAAGGGACTAATAACTAAGGGGGGTACCCTATATTCTTGAAGGTGGGTAAAATCCCCATGAACTCAGCCTTGTTCCTGACGCCCCCGGTTATAATTAGGCATGTTCCAGAGTTGTATGAATGCTTGTTAACCAGCAGGGCACCATTTAATAAATCTCCGTACTGTTATAGCCTTTCCAAGAGGCCTGTCTGCTAGACAACAAATACTTTTGCCGGAGTGGTAGATGCCCTTAGAAAGGGCATTGTTTTCGGCTGGCTCAGTACAACATGAATGGGTCCGATGAAGCGGTTTCCTTTGTGAAGGGCCAGATCAATGATGCGTTGTTGGGACGTGTCTGTGAAGATGGCTGGGGTCCAGCGAGTTGGTGTGCTGGCTGTCAGCTCCGAGGACACAGATCCTGTGTTACGCACTCAAGTCCATAATGTTGAATCTGACACTGAAATCTTAGGAACTCTGAAAGCTGACAATGTGTTCACGACTCATTTGATGCCAGAACTCACACACTGATCTGAACTTTAGTGGCAAGTCATCACCTCAACTCACATTAGGCTACTTACTGTTTTCATTGAAGCCACTTACTGGGACTATGTGTATGTTTTACTGAAGAAATATTCATGTGTTTGATTAGAAGGTTTTGCTTCAGACCCCCTGGGGGTGCTCCATAATATATAGAATTACCACTTTAAAATCCAGAAACTTCTGAATTCCAGAGCACAGTTGGCCCTCCAGGTTTCACATGAGGGACTGTCAGACTCTAGTGGCTACCACTGATTTAATAGCTACCGTGGGCTCTGAGCCCTTCCACTGTTTCCTTTTACTCTCACATGGACCCTGTAATTGAGAAAAGCCTATTTCTGTGCCTTTGTTGTTACAGTAACACACATAATTGAATGCTGAACGAGACTTTCCTGTTGCCTCTGATTGCTGGGTAAAACCCCAACGCTGAGAACATTCATTAGGTGCAAACACCGAGGAAAATAGATGCTTGCACCTTCCTCCTTCAGTTCTGAAGAAAGCCTTCGGGTGTGTGCCTTCCAAACTTGCTGAAAGCAAAACTGGATCTGCTGCTCCGACTGTCGTCCCTGTCACCAGTCGTCCCTGTCACCAGCAGCTTACATACGAAAACCAAAAACTCAAACACAAGTGTCAGGATGGTGAGTTTCGTTACTCCACCAGGCTTTTCTCCTGCTTCTTCCTGTGCCATCCCCACCCCCACCCCAGGCCACGTGAGGAGGACAGCAAGAGAACCACTATAGATTCATACATTCGGGAAGTGCCTGCAAGAAGAGAGCCATTTTCCAGCTGAATTTAGGATGATGCCTTGGAAATGTTCATCCACTCCTGGTGCCCATTGGAGCAGAAGAAGAAGGAGTTGGGGAGGGATGACAAGGAGGAGAGAGGGGACAGCCGGGGAGCAGCCTGCGTCTTTGCTGACCCAGAACAGTGGATGCACTCAGACATGGTGTTGTTCTGGGCTTAGCTGGGAAAACATGAATGCACCATTGAGATGCCATTGTTTTTTCAGTTAGTCAGATTTCCAACAGGCATGGCAAGGATGTGGAAGTTTTTTCTGGCCAAGGACACAATGAAAAAGATTGTGCAGGCACACCGGAGCTATCTCGAGGGTACCCCATTTAAGAGGGCTGCCTGTGGGGCAAGAGGACCCAGCATCAGGAATAGCATGTTATATGGGGGGAGAAGGAATTGGTGGACTTTAAGAGACATCAGGCTCAAGTGTCCCAAATCAGAGGAACAGTGATGAGGTCTACTACAGAGAAGCCCCCCCCAAGGGACCGCTCCATGTGCTCTGTAGCAGGCTGGTCTCACCGAAAGCATCTACAGTCAAGAGAGCACAATAGTACATGTAAAAAATAAACCACCAGCCCCCTCACCAGCCTCCCTCTTGCCACGACGCATAGAGGAGAAAGGGACCCACGAGTGTGTGTGCACGCGGGTCTCCCTCTCAGGCTTCTCTCGCTTTGATATTGACCTCTACAGCCCTGCCCCCTCCATCCCATGCCAACCTTTCCTCCACCCTGCAACAGAGAAAGCGTTGTTCTCACCCTCTGGCTCAAGCATGAACAAAAGAACATTGTTTCTCTCCGCACAGCGAGGCAGGCTGGAATTTTCCAAAGAAACTTGACCGAAGACAAAGGGACAGAGCAAGGAAAACAGGAAGTTCATGCATGTAGTCACGCGAACGAAGTATAGGTTTCCAACCCTCAAGAGCTAAACGGTGCCAGGCTGTCGAGAGTCTTGTCCAGAGAAAGTCCATTTCCGATCACCCACAACCCTTCCCTCCACACCTTCCCTTTCCTCCACCCCTTCTTAGAGGTGGGTTGGAAAGTCATCTGCACTGAACAATGGGTGATACACAAGTGGATTAAGAAATATGGTATTTTCTTAGTTCCTGAGTCAGACAGACCTGAAGTAACTCTTCTTCACTTCACTTCTCTGAGCCTTATTTTCTCTCATCTGTACAGAACCGGTTTGGTAGACAGGTGACGCGCTCACATCAAGGCTTGCCTATGGCAAGTACTCAAAAATGTTTGCTATTATGGTCATTATTAAACACCCTGCAGTTTCCAAGGAGAGCTACCTGGCCTTGTCTGCCTTCTCCCTGTATTTATGTCTCCACTCCCCATTCTTTGTTGCATTCCTTCCACTTACATAGGTAGGTCAAACTTATTTCCTCATACCTGGATGTGTCTAACAGGTTTCCCTGATACTTTGACAGAACTGTATCATAGGTTTATTGGAATAAACCATATAAAACTCATCAAATCCACTCATAGGTGAAGCATAGCTTCTTTATCTAAAGTTCCAGCCCAGCATCTGGACCTGAGTGACAAGACACAGTAGCACATTCCGGGTCTAGCTGAACATTGCTGGCTGTTTCATCTCTGAAGGACACCTTCATTTCCAAACCCCAGGTGGCGGGCTTGGTCAAGGTCAGCCACTCATCAGTCACACTTTCCCCAACTCATATGGCTTGTGCTGGAGCAGGTAAACTGTACCCTACTCCTCCTCCCCCAATCGGGGGTCAGACAGACCAGGCTCAAACCTTGGCTCCGTACTAAATTGCTAAAGGTAAGCGCTTAATCTTTCTAAACTTCGGTTCACTCTTTGTGGGATGGTGATTAGGGTATCTGCCCAACAGTCTTTGAAGCTTAAATGAGAAGATGTATGTCAAGCTCTAAGGCCGAGATTGGCCCACAATACCAGAGGCAGCATAAATGGTGGCCCACATTATCACTACAAGTTTATCAGGCCACAGTACTTTGTGCACACAATGAAGTGACAATTTATATCAGAAAATAAATATAAGACTTTCTTTTACATAGTCTCTCAGCCCCATAGAACCTTGTTAGTGGTTTTCAACCTTGCGGTTTGTAAGAGTCACCTGTTTACCTCTCCACTCTGACAAATGTCCTGTTCACCTGAGAAGTACAAATAGCACATTTCTGGACTTTGGTACTATTGGTTTCCTAATTAAGGTTCATCTTTATTGCCAATTCCAATCACATGATTAAACAAGTTTCCCAGCGTTTATTGTTCTTGGAAGCCTGTCCGTCAAGGGTAAAGAATTTGACCGATGACTAATGTGTTTACACTTCACCCTCACATTTACTGGCTGGAGCTCGGTGCCCGCAGTCTGCCCTTTGTTTCTATCCGAAGTCCCCCTGCAAAATGCAACTATTTGTGCCCCCCAGAGAGAGCTAAAAAGTTTGTTAAATAGCTGAGCCCACAGGCAGAGGATGGCTTCTTGCTGCCGTCTTGTCTGAGCAGTGAGTGGTTGATGGATAGCAGACGGGGTGTATTTTCTTTAAAATGTTCTCGTGGGAGGTTCCCTGAGCTTCTGAGGCAGAGACCTCTGGATTGGAGGTTTGGCTCTGTATGACACTGGGCAGGTTAATTAATCTCTTTGAACCTCAATACAGGTGGAGATAATGATAGCACTTACCTCCTGGTTGGCTGCAAGGATTAAATAAGTTAATCAATGAAAAGTGTGGAGTTTTTAAGAAAGTCTCCCGGATGTTGCCCTCACATATGTTTTGGGATTCCCAGTCCTTCCTTTATTGTTTTTTTTTTTTTTTTCACTATTTAGTTTTGATTAGGAATCTGCCCTGGCTAAATCATTTCCAGAAAAATCATGTTTATTTCTGGGCTTTTAAATAGGACTTTGACCAGAATTATAAAGGTCAGAAAACTGGCATGTGAACTTTTGACATTAGGTAAAAACTAAGAAAATATACACGAATGTGTAACTATATTTAATATTGGCTCATTAGCTATGACAAATGTACCATAATAATGTTAACTATGGGAAAAACCAGGTGTGTGGTAAATGGAAATTCTATAATATTACTGCAACTTTCCTATCAATCTATTACCATTCTAAAATAAGAAGGTTATTAACTGTTAAAAATATCTACCAATATTAAAACTGAGAAAGTCAAACATTATATGTATGTTTATCACTTATTAATGTATGTACATAACAAGCAACTATCAGAATAAAAACGGAAAGAAAATCCTTACATGGGCTTTTAGCCAGAAATAAGGAACTCTTTGGTGAGATGATAAAATTGAGCACTTTCTTCAAAAATGCGCAGGTCTCTCTTGTGTGGAAGATCAGATACAAGCATGGTAGTAGTGTGCGACCCCTTTCAAAGCTGTTCATGGAGAGGGTAGGTGACCACCCATCAGGGGGATGTTGCAATGAGTGGGTAGGAGGTTGCCCTTGATAACGTTTTATGTATTTTCTGACCACCTTCTTCTCATGTCCACCTGTTCTACCTTATCCTTTGGGTACATTAAGTTTCAGATTTGGACAGGACTTCAGAGACCATTGGGTTCTTCTCTGGCGTGTGGATTTCCGACACGTCTCCTTGGCCTCTGGTGCGACATACAAACACATCACTAGGAATCTCGCTGGTTCAGCTTAACCTCACCTTTGTTCTCTCTTACACTGGCTAAACATCCTCATCTGGGGCTTTCCCTGCTCCGCCAACCTGCTCAGACGCACTTCTCTGGCTCTGACACCAGGATGCTCACGCTCACGGATTTCTTCTTGCCCTCCTTCCACACGCTGAAGCCCTGGATAGCCTTGCTGCCAGTGAAGTCCCAGAGATCTGCTTCTGCGGAGTCCAACCCACAGCCCATGGCCCGTGTGCAACCCAGGATGTCTATGAATGCAGCCCAACACAAAATTTTAAATTTACTTAAAACATTATGATTTTTTTTTGTGATTACATGTTGCAATGTATTTCATCTGTGGCCCAAGACAACTCTTCTTCTTCCAGGGTGGCCCAGAGATGCCAAAACGTTGGACACCCCTCTAGGCAAAGAGGGACAGAGAGACATCTCTTACTGCCGGGTCCTGGGGCTGACATTGAACCTTGGTAATTATTTTCATGCAACATTAAAATCAGGCCACAGCCTTTCATGCCCTTGTACATTTGCACAAATGGATCCTGAGAAAGAAAACGGAAGTGCAACTGGAAAAACACGTCCTGCCTCACAAAACGGTTCAAGTGCACTGAACCACAGCATGCCACGCACACTATCGAAGATCAAACTGACTGAACCCTGGCTCCTGATTCGCATCTTCCAAGTGAGAGTTCAGATAAACCAACAACTAACTCTGCAGACTCACGTGTTCCACAGATAGCACAGCTGGCTCTTCTAACAGCTCAGCACGTTTGCAAACGCTGACCAACGTCCTCCCAGGCCGCACCAGTTCTGGTGACTAGCTGCAGCCTCTAAGTAACCTTCCCTAACTCCTGTCTTTGCAGATGCCACAATGTTTGTGCTCTGCCTCGCTCAGTATGTGTACATCCATGACCAACAGCTGCCTCTAGCAGTCTTGGATGAGGCAGTTGAACAATTCTGCCTCGCTCTCTGCCCATTTTCTTCTTGTGTGAAACTCACCTACTCAGTTCCAAGAATCCAGTTAAATGCCAGACAAGTATTCCCCGATTCCTTCTTCATCCCAGCCCTCAGCACCATTCATTACCCTATTCTCTGTATCCTCCAGGGACTTGGCTCAGGCTTCCGTGAGCTTTTCTCTCACTGTATCTTTATTCAACAATGTATTTCTGCCCACTCTCTCCACCTTTCCTTAAGGGCAAGATCACTTTTAAGCATCTTTTCATGCCCACTGTTTACCCTGGTCCTGAGCAGAGCCTAGGCACTGAATAAATGTTACTTAAACCCTGATTATCATTCATAACAAAACTGCAAACAGAGCCTTGAGGGATATGTGGGTCAATCATCCTTTCTTGGCCATTACCAATATACAAGGAAGCCTCATGTAAAAAAATCTGTAGAATGCCCATTTCTTTGTGGTGCGAAGAGTCTATATAACCAGATGGGTATACCAGGCGGCCAGGGTCACAAGGAGTGATATAAGATTATAGGGACCCAGTTGATGGGCATGGCTAAGACTGTTAGCAATTCTATTTTGCAAAGAGGAAAATCAACCACATTAAACATCTTCATTTAAAAAAAATCCCTTTAATTACTAAAATAATAAATAGACTCTACACTACAGCCAAAGCTGAAGTCCTTTTAGAACACAGGCTCAATCTTGATCCCAGCCCTACCTCCCCAGAGGTATCACGCATCCTCCCAGGTTATCCTCATGGACTTACATACACAGGAAAAGTACAGTACCATTTTGTGTATGTGTTTTATAGAAACTTAGTCATCAGCAGATGTCTTTAGACCTTCATAAACATGAAGTTTTACATATGAGATGCCAATGGTAAAAATGTATAAAAGATGTTCATTTGATTGGCTCTGTTACTTATCCAACTCTCAGTTAAGAATTAAACATACTCAGAGTGTGTGTATTTTACATATAATATATAAATATATTAATAAATATAAATATATATTGAATTACCATATATTCCCAAAAGATTATGACTGGTTTCCAGAATAGGTCGAGGGACTGTTACAAAGATTACTGAGATGACTCATAAAACTATTTCAGCTGTTGGGAATGGAAAAGCTTTAGGTGATCATAATCACTTAAATGCAGAAAAGCTATCATTGTCTTTAGTGGAAAATTAATGGTTACTTTATAATCAAAAGGCCTGCATAGAGTCACAAAGCACTTATTCACCAGTAAAGAAACAATAGAGATACCACTTCTTTCTCAGTTACCTAGTCTGTGTAAATTGATCATCATGACATGTAGAATTTTATATTTTATAATAGGAAAATCACATTGGTGTTCAATAATTTGATTTCAGCCCCAACTTGAAGTTTTCCCAACCAAACACTAAGACTGCACTCGGAAATGTATGATGAAAAAGTATTAGGGAGTGATGAATAGCTACATTCACAGTTGGAAAGTGTTTGGGGTTGTGCTATATTTGCTAATAAATTGTGTTTTAAAGTCTGCGAAAAGCTTTTAGAAATGCAATGAATTTGCACATTAATAAGCATTCCAGGAAATCGCCAGCTCAGTATCGAAAAATAATATGAATAAAACATATAGTCAATATAACACTTTATTTATATAGTCCCTATCTGATGTGTGATAGTGTTGTCTGCCCTAAACATGGCTGCAGTAGGCAAGGAGTATTTATGCCCAGCTTAGTTCATCTTCCCTCCACTTGCCCTTCCCAACAGAAGCTCATTGTAACCAATATTCTTGTTATTGAGTCATCGTTTTATGATATCAAACACATGATATTTTACAACATGTATTAAGAGAGGTGATTTTTCCCAAGGGAAAAACTTGGCTAGCGGAGGCTACAGTAAAGTTAATCCCTGGGTTTTCTGTCAGAGAATATGCTATTCAGGCTTCTCTAGAAAAACAGAACCAATAGAAAAAAATACAGGAGGTCTGTCCAGAAGGTATCCAGCCATGTAATGTGAAAAATAGAGACATTTGTTGAATCGAAGATATGAGATTATAAGAAACATTGTACATAGGACAATGACGTCTCAGTCCCCTTCAAAATAGGCACCTTGGGACCTCACACAGTTCTCTCAGTTACCATCAGCTACCCCATTGTATTTGCCTGAATGTCATCGACAGTCTGAAATCTCTTCCCTTTCAAAGGTGATTTTAGTTTGGGGAAAAACCAAAAGTTTCAGGGCGTCAAATCTGGGCTGTAGGGGTACTGAGTCACCCCTACAGTGAGGGGTGTAGGGGTTTTGATGTTTCATCGAAACACTGCATGAGATGTGATGCATGAGCAGGCATGTTATCACGATGAAGCTGCCAATCACCGGTTGCCCATAGCTGTAGCCTTCTGAATCATCCAAATAGTTTCTTTGGAAGAATGTTCAAGCTTAAAGTGAAATCTGATGCAGATTCTTTGCTCTGCTCGCTCAGTCATTTTGAATGCAAGGGCCACACGGTACACACGCTCACTCAACAGCATCTACCACCCCCACTGACTTGTACAGTGAGGTCGTCATTATTCACACATGCTCATTCCAATCCACTCTGCTTGGCTGCCAGGTTATATCGATGTTGCACAAACCATTCTCTTTATATTAACAATGGCTAGGCTTTTTCCAGATAGACCTCTTGCATATGAAAGAGAGAGAGAGAGAAAGAGAGAGAGAGAGAGATTTTAAGGAACTGGCTCAAGCAATTTTGAAGGCTGACAAGTCAAAAATCTGCAGTTCAAGTGCAAAGATTACCAGACTGAATGCTCAGGAAAGAGCCGATATTGCAATTCCAGTCCAAAGGCCTCCAGCTGCCAGAATTCTCTACTGCTTAAGAAGGTCATTTTTTGTTCCAGCTAGCCTTCAACTGATGGGATGAGGCCCATCCTTATGGAGAGCAATCTCTTTACTTGAAATCCATTGATCTAAATATTAATCTCATCCAAAAACACCCTCGCAGAAACAGCCAGAATAATGTTTGACCACATGTCTAAGCACCATAGCCCAGCCAAGATGACACAGAAAATTAGCCATAATAGAGAACTTGACCACCACTGGTACAGAGAGAGTGGGTCAGATCACTGTGAAGGAGCAGAGAAGGGCCATAGGAGGAGGTTGTCCAAGGCAATGGCAAACAGTCTAGGATGGGACTGGCTGAGAAGCTGAATGCCTCAGGAGCACATGGGGTTCCAGGGCAGAAGATTTAAAATAAAAAGAGGGCAGAGAGTGGCTCTCTTCCTTGAGGATGCCCAGATGATCATACTGCAGCTGCCTGCATTTCCCAATGGACGGTGTTTTGGATGGGAAGGAACTCCAGGCACAGCCTAGGATTGGGCTGTCCTGGCACAGGGTAGCAGGGTTCTTCTTCTTTTGGGTGTTCTAGAGGGGATGGGCTCTGAGGCAGAAACCTGTCAGTCTAACACAATTATGTAGCTTTTGTGTTTTATATTGTTTTAGTTCATAAACTAATCCTATAGAACAGGGGTCTCCAGCCCACTCCCACCCCACCGCATGCCAACTGGTCCCAGTCTATGTCCTGTTAGGTACCCTGACAGCCTAGAAGCTTGCCTGAGCTCTGCATGCAGCTTAGGATGGCTATGAATGTGGCCCAACACAAAATCATAAGTTTACTTAAAATGTTATAAGATTTTTTGGTGATTACATGTCACAATGTATTTAATGTGTGGCCCAAGACAACTCTTCTTCTTCCAGTGTGGCACAAAGATGCCACAAGTTTGGACACCCCTGGGAGGGTGGCAGTGGACAGCGGGACCCACTCGCTGTTCCGTAACACTATGGCAGAAAGGGCCTCTGAGAAGGAAAGTCATGCATTGGAGATCATTGTGAGATCTGTGAGAACCAATTAGCTTTTGCTTTCAACATGGTGTCTGTCTTGAGAGGCTCTTCCAAGTACACCTCCTGGATGTCCTCTTTTAAAATCACTTTTCATCAGATAAATGATTTAAAAACTCCCACTTGCTAACTCATCTAATCTTTACAGTAGCCTGCTAAGCACATGTTTATCTCCCCATTTATTCAGGAGAAAATTAGGGCTCAGAGAGCAGCTTGCCTGAGGCCCTACAGCTAATAAGTAGCAGAGGTAGCAGCAAAGCCAGGTTTTAACCAGACGAGAAATGTCATGCCCTTGCTCCCTAGAGGAACAACTGTCCCTGCTTCAACTCCAATTTCATTGTCTTTGGGAGGTCTGTGGCAGACTGTTCATTGCCTACCCAATATCCATTCTTACCTTCTTCCTTAGTAACAGAATCGTCTTTTTTTTTTTTTTCCGGGCAACAGCGTGCTCAGTTAAAAGAGTGCAATTCTCCAGCCATGTGAATAAGTTCTGGCCAACCACGCCCTTTCTGCTTCCTGTCTGGAATGTGGGCCTGACAGGTTCAAGCGTGAACAACGGTAGCCTGATCTTTCACTGCGGTCACTAGCGAGTGAAACACACTGTAAGAACGTAGGACATAAGCCCAGTAAATGTTTTTCAATAAACTATTTAATTTAAAAATAACTTTAGATTGACGGTGAAGGGAAGCAGAGTTTGCCAGCCCAACATATGGCACTTTGGGGTACTGATTATTTTAGGCTGGTTAATTTTAACAAACAGCAGACATAGGATCAGCTCTGAAAACCATGGAAAAATTACCTTTTGTAAGGGTCATTTCCATTTTTTTAAAAGATTTTATTTATTTATTTTTAGAGAGGGGGGAAGGGAGGGAGGAAGAAAGGGAGAGAAATACTGGATGGCCCCCTATTGGGGAATGCAGTCATGTGCCCTGGCCGGGAATCAAACCGGTAACCTTTGGTGCTCTATCACTGAGCCACGTCAGCCAGGGCAAGGTCACTTCCATCTGTAAGGGAAATCTCCATTGTAGAAGCTCCCTCTCCGTACCCGGCCTGCCTTCACTATCGCTGGAGAAGGCAGGGACTTACATCTGCCTACCACTCTTACCCTTGTTTGCTGTACTTTCCCTGGCAACCTCCCACAGCTGACTCTCCACCCCCAACTTTTTTGTCTGTGACTGGAGATGGTATTTCCAGTGCCGGCTTCTGCCATTTGGCAAGGCAATCAGTATCCTGCGTGTCTCTAATGTACACTACACGCATACATATCATTAAACTTCTAATGTGTTTTTCTCCTGCTAATTTGTCTCAGGTTAATTTGATTATAAATCCTGCAAGAAAACCTTCAAGGTTAAAGGACAATTCTTCCTCCCTGACAGAAGGGAGAGAATACCAGATGAGGTGATTTAGTGAAGACTTGGTGTTTGAGCTCCAAATTAATTTAGTGGTGGCCTCAGGAGAGACAGGTATGACTCTGAGTTAATTCCCAGACACATTTAATACCCTTTCCATATTTTGCTCTTCTGCCTGAACAAATAATTGTGATGCTTGTAGGAGACAGTAGGTTTTCTTCCTATTTTTCTAGCTAAAAATACAAGCAAAAGATTCCTTTTGCCAATGTTCCTGAGATGAACTCAAGACCATAGGTTTAAATACTTACATTTTTTATTATAGTTTGTGATCACATGAGAAGGAGTTGCATGAACAAAAAGCTGGAAGTTAATTTTGTTTTTCTTTTTGAGCTCTGATCACTACTTTGGCTCTTAATAGCGCGAGTCTTTTCATATTTAACATTCCACAAACCATTTTATCCACGATGATAAAAAAAAACCCTGTCTTTTCTGAGAAACACATTTTAATGTCCATAGGCATCCTGCCTATGTTTCTAGAAGTATCAAGAAAAAAATTGCATCAGTGTTGGGATGGGTGAATTTTGTCACAAAGGATAAGTGATTGTTCTATGTAGATTCTACTTAAATCTCAACGACTGACATGCATACCTGTTACTAGTAATGTCAGGCCTTGGTTCTTGAGTTCAGTAAAGAATTCAGAGCCAAGAACTCTGGCGCAAGAGGAAGATTTCTTAGCGTGCAAAGCGAAAGCACACTCAAAGAGAAGTTTTGATTGGGCTGCTCAGAAAGCTCTTGGCCCTTTAGAAGGAAAGTCACAGGGGCAGAAGAAGTGAGCCAGCCGGGCTGCGCAGACTCAGGAAACAAGTTACAGAGGCAAAGAAGGGCCCCTGGGAAGAGGTTCAGGGGGTTAGCCCAGGACAAGCTGCCACTGCCCACTGCTCCCCTGGCTGCAGATCTCGTGGGGACCCTTAGAGCTTAAGAGAAAAGAAAGCAAAGATACAGCCCCAAAGAAAGAAGGCACCAGCGTGCTCTAGAGAGAGAGGGAGAGCGCACTGGGTCCTTTGACTTAAGAATTTTTATTAGTTTTCTAAAACCAGGAATTTTAGGGGAGGTCTTAGAAGAGGACCTCAACAGAATATTCACCAGCTTTCTAGGTGAGTCCTTTACTGTACTGGTTCATCAGAATGAGTGGATAGGATCAGGGTCGTGGTCTCTACTGATTAGTTGGCACCAGGGCAGGGAGTCCCCAGTCATTGGATCTGGTCCTGATGTCGGCCATGGTATCATTTTGTCTGGTTTGCTGCTTTGCTGGGCCTGGAGCTGAAACACAACTGAGGCCTAGATGTTACCTCCAGTTTGACCAAAACTCTGTCTCTGTGGCCAAAAGGCCCAAGGTTCTGTTTGTTCCTAAGATTACCTGATGCTGATCAGAATCTCATTGTCCTGAGGGCTTAACGCTTAAGAGAGTGGCTGTGCCAGGGAGAAGGAGGCAGGTGAGTCAAGGTGCGAGATGAGGCCACTTCGAGGCATCTATCTGCCTCAGTTTCTCAATTCCACTGCTGAGGGATTTTCCTAGCTTCTTACTCGCCTGCCTCATACCTTTGGTTGAAGACGGCTTTTCAGTAGCATCAAAGAAACTGGATTGAGAAATAACCGGGTAAGTATCATGAACTGTCTGGATGCCAACTTGAATCATTATCAATCATTCTGTTCATGTTGGCACGTGTCAGCAAACCACATTGATTTTAAGAGTAAATATTAGTTAAGATGCTTTGGCGTGGAAGTTAAATATCAACAAAAATTAAGAGTGGCTTGAAAAATCACGTACTTTTATCATAGAACAGAAGTTCAGAAAGCTCTGAGCTGGTGCTAGGGAGGCACAATCACCCTCTCCTTTTCAAGCTCTGGCCTTGAGAGACTTGCCCTACAAATGGAGATTCCCCTGGAAAGGGGAACATCCTTTACAATAGGTGACTTGTCCTTGGTTTTCAGAGTTTCTGAAAACCACGTCTGCTGTTTTTAAAATGAAACAGCTTAAACTAATCAGTATCCCAAAGAGGCTTACTTGGGGTGGCAAAGTCTGTCCCCCTTCGCTGGTTTTTCTGCAGTTTCTCGATCCTGACCCTCATTTCCACAAGATGGCTTCCCGGGCTCCAGTCATCACATCCTCACACAACCACCTTAAAATCAGAAAGATGCCAGTGGGGAGTGAAGACAAACTTTCTTTTCTTCTTTCTCATAAATTCCCAGCAGACTTACCCTTACATTACTGGCCAGAAGTGGGGTTACAATGGAGGCTGAAAATACAAGTACTTGTATTTTTTTTTCCCCCTCTGCTGTGGGATACAACCATGCCAGCAAGGACGACAGGGAAGCTGGCATGGCCTTATGCAGACAGCCAACAGTGTCTGCTGCAGGGGCCTTGGGGATGTGGTCACTGCATGGGCCTTCCCTCTTTAGGTCAGTGAGCTAAACTGGGGAGTGTGCAACGTCGCACAAAGTGGGAGGAAGAGGGGAGAGTGGAAAACACGTGGCTGGTATAGAAAGGCAGTTGGATGAATCGGAAACCTGAAAGAGCCAGAAGAGTCGTAAACGATCCCTAACTCGCCAAGCAGTTCAAGTCAGCAGGACAAAACTGCCAGGGTGATAAGCTGAATACTAAATACCGAGTACTGAGAGTCCTCTCAGAAGTCCTCACTGGATCTTTTTCCCACTCTCCGAAACCTCACATGCTTGGAAAGTGATCTTTCTGTTGGGGGTTCCCTCTTAACGGTGTGAGTGGAAGTTTACTTGTGTTTGTTCAGATTGGTATTCACGAGTTCTCTTGCATTGCTCCAAGGAGTTAGGAATTCAAAGAGAGCATTGTTTACCCTGCTTATTAAAGACAATATGATCTCTTATTTCCCTTTATTAATAAAGATACCTTCCCTTATGGACTCTAAAGAATAATGCCATGCCAAATTTTCATTTCATTCAGTAGAATTCCGCTTGCCCAGCAGCCTATTTTAGAACTGTTCTCAGTAGTCCACCAGAACAAAAGAGTTAATGCAGAGCAGGGGGGTGGGGGCTGGACTGATTCTTGTTTATTGTAAAGTGGAGACAAACATCTTTTGTTTTGTTGTTCTTTTTAATAAAAACATGATAATCAACATCCTAACCAAATGCAAAAGGTGGGCATTTGAATATTTTTAATGAGAAGGACCAGTGAATAGTGCCACATTTAGCCAAATCTAGAGTTCCCATTTCAGGCTTAAATCATAAATGTGGGCATTATTGCCGTTTACAATACACCATTGATAGAACAGCAACTTTAAAGCCAATTAAAGGTTGGCAATCTTCCTACCATTGGCAAAGTAACACTTGTTAACGGTTCCCCTTGTGACACGTTTCAGTATAATCACTGATTTCTGGAAACCTTATTTAGCACTTACGGATATTTTGAAATCTCTAATGAATTTCTTTTTATAGACATTTTTACGTTTTACTCTAATTTTTTAAAGGTGTTCAGGTAGTTTAATTTTATACACTCAGATGGTGCATGTACCCAGATATTTATATGTGAAGGACAAAATGTTAGAGTATGTAGAACTATACTCTATAAATAATAGTTTGCTCATAATACTGAGATTTTAATGGTTCCATTTCTGAAATCTAATTGTATCCAAATTCATTCAGAAAAACTTCACACCGGAATTTGAATATGTAGACAACTAGACAACCTCTCTTTCTGTTTAATAAATGACAAATTCTTGTCATTTGAATTTGTCTGAAAGTAGTTAGAATAAGTAAATTCTTTCATTGGTTATTTACTTCAAATAAAAGTGTTTTGGAGGCCAGTAAAATCTTTTTTACATTTCATATGGAAATAATTTGATAAGCTTGGCAAAGATGTGCCAAATGATCTAAGAACATTCAAGTTATTTTAGTCTTGAGTTACTAACACAAAACAGAGAACTAGTTTTCACCAACTAAAGAACAGCTTGATTATACGCTATGCAAATGTTAACACGAAAGTAAGCAATAGTTGGTTTTCACTTAGATATCATGTCCTGGCATGCTTCAGATAGATAATACTAATTCAAGATGACACCATGCCTCTGTATACTCAATGCTAGAAATCTGATAACATTAAAACAAGATTGTAGAAGCCATCCTGATATTCAATATCAGCAATAGACATTAGTACAAGATCATACAATGTATCCCAACATTGATGGATTGATTCAGGTACGTACTTTGGAAAGTGTTTATCTTTAGCCGTCTACACAGTGTTTGTGCCAGAACCAGATGGCAGTATGCTTAACTGGCCCCTTTTTTTGTAAAAAAAAACAAAAACAAAACAAAACAGCCCAACTCTATAGTTGTTATCACTACAACTGTAATTAAATACATATTTAGTTTGAGTTAATAAATGGACATTTTTTCCCAAAGAAATGTGCTTTAGGAATGTTTTTTAAAAACATAAAGTGAGGTAAAATTTACAAAGTTTGTAAATTATATTGATAATGGTAAAAAGTCAGAAACAACACACACATATAAAAATTTCGGTCTGATTAAATAAACTATCTTTAGGTTGGCATGGCAGAGACCATTACTTGCCCGTCCGTATAGACTAGACTTTGTTTCTTAGTAACTGCCTGATTTCATTCAGGATGGCATGTTGATGTGAGGACATCCAGACTCGTAGAGAATCTTCATTTTTATAAGAGTTTATTTGAGCCAAACTGAAGATGTGCCGGGAAACAAGATCTCTGGTGCTCTGGACAAAGACAGTTTTGCAAGTTTCTTGCATCTATTTGCAGTTAAGGCAGGAATGTGAGCAAGAGTTCAGGAAGGTGGGGAAAGCAAGGCGGGCAAATCTCCAGGACTGGACTGCTGGGTAAATAACCAGATTATGTGCTCCCGCGAGGGTGGTTATGCCTCTGAGAGGTCTAAACAAGAGGATTACTCTGGCATTTCAAAACTCTGTGAACCTGGGTGCAACAACGATGCACAGGGTTTGCTGAAGGCAAAGACCCACCTGTTGTGAAAGGAGTTACAGGCCTGAGCGTGACTGCCTCCTGACCTGCCCAGATAGGAATTTATGATCAGAGCACCCGGTGAGGTTACTCTCAGTCACTGACCTTGTCAGGTTTCTTACAGAACCCTTTTCCTTCACAGGCATGTGGGCTGTGCAGTTACCCAGGACCCACCCACCCTCCTTGGAAGGGCCTTAGGCTGAACTAACGCTCTATTGTTGCTATTTGAAATTCTTAATTTTGCCTTTGAAGTTGTGCTTTGCAAGTGAGGTCTGCTAGAGCTTGTTTACTGTTCCTTGCTGCCCCGTTTGCATGTCTCCCCTGAGCTCCAAATTCCTGCATTCCCATGAGGAGCCAAAGTTCAGCAAGATGCAAAGCAAGGACCAGAAGTGAGCATTACATCTAAAAGTGATTAAGCTAGGTCCCTGACACCCCTGAGAGGCACACTTTCCATTTGAATCAGAACTTGCTACCCAGAAAGAAGGCAGTGGCATTCCTAGAAACAATCAAGGAACTCTATTGTATCATTTCCTACTCACGTTACTTCCCTGCAGTAAGCAACAACTTATCTTGAAAATGATGACACAGAAGGGAAAGATGGACAACCCACAGTTCCTTTTCCTTTTAGTTCTTATTCATCAGTAAGCTGAAGTTACAGAGTGTTGGCACAAGGTGTGTGTATTCAAGAAGTCAAATAGAAACAGCTGATTTCAGTCTGTGCAATGTTGTGACTGTTTTGGTACAGATGCATACATATGCTATAAATACCAACTGTGTAATTTCAGAGATTCTGTTCTTATATTTGCATTTAAAACTGGCATGAGCATAAAGGTGAAAGGTAAAATTCTGGCAAAGAATTAATTGAAGTTTTTATTCTTTTGTTACTTAGAATGACATTACATAAAAAATAAAAAATACCATGCGGTGTCAAGAAAGAGACCTCAGAAGAAATGAAGGACCTTTATATTTTAGTACTGATGGGGGACTCAAACGTTGCAAAAATTTTAGTTTCAGGTCACAGCTAAGAAGCTTAGTAATCAACACGTGTAAAAAGTATTGTTTCAGGGACTGAAGAAGGTATGACCCACCCCGACTCCTGGAGACAACCAGCAGTTCCACCTCTGTGCCCTTGGAGGACGGTGAGCCACCAGTCTGAGCCTTGGTGCTCCAGGGTGATACACCCACCGCCCAGGGCACGGATAAAGACCACTGCCTGAAACACAGATGAATGAAGGCAGCAACTTTTATCTGATTAACTTTCCCCCTGAATTCCAATCCCCGCACCCACACTTTTCTTCTTATAAAAAGGGTTGGTTTAAAAATGGAGTTTAAGGTGGTCTGTTAGGGTACAAACCCACAGTCTTCCCAGATCAGTGACCATCTGCATAAAGCGCCCATAAGGATTCAGTCCCTGTCTCTGCCTATTGGGTCTGGTGGTGACTGGCAGCCCGAACGCTGGCTTTTCTGGTTTCAGTACTTTTCATAGAACTTTACCCTACTTTTTAAACAAGCGGTCCCACATTTTCATTTTGCACTGGGCCCCATAATTATGTAGCCAGCCTTGACTTTGTGGCACCAACACATCATCTGTGAACTGCCTACTTTTGTGTTTAAATCACTGCTATTTTGTTGTAGCCAAATTTAACCCCAAGTAGCACTTATGGTACACAGTGTAGCCACTAAGACCCCTGCTGAAGAAGGACATTTGATTATTTACAAAACTTACTTGTGTTAGGTTTTTTTTTTTAAAGTAGGTTATGTATAGTATGTAATATTTTTGTTTTTTAAAAAAATGCACGCAGACACATAGTCACAAACAGAAATAAAAAAGGCCAAAAATAATTACACCCAATCGTTCACAGTGTCTATTGTTAGGATGGTCGTTGACACGGGCTGTGAAAGAATTCACAAAGAGAAGAATGTGTAGGGAGCAAAGTTTTTGTTCCCTCTCCACGAAAGGAGAGGGGCAGGGACTGGAGAGATACGGCAGCATTGACGGGTAGTGGCTTTGAGCTTTGACTGGATTAAAAAAGGGTGGGGCAGAGGGCGGGGCCTCTGTGAGGCCCCTGGGCTGTGGGGGCGTTGTAACCCCAGGCTGCAGTTCATTCCAGGGTCTTCTTCTGCCTGTGGCTGTGGGGAGCGGTTAGGTCAGGTCTGTTCATGCTTCCAGTAACTTCCCGTCCTGGGGACAAGCTCAAAAGAGTGAAACGGCAGTCGTGTTTAACAAGGTCGCGGGCCTGCTCAGCAAATGGTGCCACCGCAGCAAAAAGGCCTGGCTTTACCCTTCCATCTGTCTCTCGGGGTTTATTTCTAGGGACTAGAATTACTGATGATCTTTGTTTTCTTTTGTGTGTGTGTGGTTTTCCATACTTCTCAATCTTCCTAAAATGAATATGGATTCGTTTTTTAATTAGATGCAATTTAGAAAATTTACAAATCAGTCCTGAACTGGTATGAAATTTATCATTTAATCTAGAAACTGTGCGAAACTCAGCCTCATGTAATTTTGGACAGTTTGCTTAATTTGGGGTTTTTTTATTATAAAAACTAATTTCAGTAACAACTGAAATAATACAAAGATATATATATTTTTAAAAAGCCAATTTCATCTCTATTCTTATCTAAGGTAAACATGTTAAAAGTATCTTTTCATAAATTATATAGTATAATCAAACGTATGTAATTTGCTCCCTAATTACAGATACACATGCACATAGATGGAAAAAAAGAGCGAGAGAGGGAGAGAGACCGATCAATTGAATTTTGGATTTGTATTCTGTGAAATAGAATCCTATTATACACATTACTATTTTTACTTACCGTATCATAAACTTGTCTACAAGCCAAAAGATAGGAATTTAACTTTGTATTTTTCTTATTCCTCTACTCATACATAAAGACACATATCATTTTATTTCCCATGTTTCTCATCTCATTTTGAAACTTGGAGGTGTTTTTTACATATAATGTATTAAACATTCTGAATGATGCTGTGGTGGGCAGAGGCGGGGGCAGCAGGAGGTGGTTTGGATGTTGCTGCTGAGTGAACTCACTCTCGATCCCAAACTCATCAAAGGAAATGCTCTCAATTTGTTTCCAAACAAGATACATTCCCCACCCACACGTTTTCTCCTTGCCTCAACCTTCTTATTCCACATTTCAACCTGAACATCTAGTCTGTATACCCTGGTTTGCAATTTGCTTTCTGATGCGTCATCCTGTTATTCTTTAGAGGGAAAGTGGATTTAGTGCCTTTGGTAGTTTCACCTTTGAAGAGGAGGGAAACCAGAAGCTTTCGACAGAGCAGTACCTGCTGAAGAATGGAGGGAATTCAAACAGACAATGTTGATGTTTTAAAAATAAGGTTGTTCCTACATGATACCGAGAACAGATTTGTAAGACATTGTCTCAAAACTGACTAGTTTAGGGCTCTGTGTAGACGGAGTCTCAGTGAACTAACTCCTCAGTGACCTCACTGTACTTGTCAGCACGACACAGTTAAAGGAGCTTTGGTCTGTTCTCCCGCACCTGTGCAAGCCTTTCACTGCCCTTAATCTTCATTTAATCCGAGCTGGTGAAGAGTTACTCCTCAAACCAATGGCTCCCTTATCATCTTAAAATATACTGCATGAATAATTGAGGTGTTTCTTTTCAGTTACAAGTTCACCATTGCATTATCTACCGATAATGAACCCACACTTCCTTAGTTTTGCTTATTTATGGCATTATCATCATAAACAGTTATTCATTGTGTACTGGCTGTGCTCTGCAGTCTCTGCTGATGAGACCAGAGCGTGTACCTATCACCACAGGGAATGCGTAATTACCCTTTGGGGATTATTTTCTTGAAAAAAAAATGGCTGGAGCTTTTACTCCCCAAATGAGTGGACTGAAAAAAAAATCTTTACAGGATGCAAACTCAAAATATAGATGAAAGAAGCATACCATTGAAAAGCTTCTGGAAACATGAGAAAATGGGAGAAATCCCTCAAATTCTCTAGGTAGAATATTTTTCTGAAAGCTCGATTTTTGTACCCCCTGGTATCATTGGGCCAAGTTGTTGCTCTAAGTAATAAGGCAGATAGGAGGTAATGTGAAGTTTACAACACAGATGAAAAATAAAAATTAAACACAGAAACATGAAATTAAAATAAAACCTCCGCTACACATGTACAGCAAGAAATGGTGATTTCTCCTCACACCAAGGTTATGCCAGGCTAAGTGTGGTGGTTGAAGGGGGCCTTGACCTCGAGGACTGGCCAGGCCAGCGGCAAGCTTGTGCAATAAGAAGTTTGTCCCGGACACACTCATTCTCCAAACAGCTCCCTTTGCCCTTTGCGGTCACCTGTCCTCCTCTCTCCCTCTGGCTCTCAGGGGTCTCTGTGTCCCGGGCTCAATGTTGTTCCTCAGCTGGCAGCTAATTAATGGGTAAGAAGTTAGGTTTGTGGAGAAAACGGTGCTAAGTGTTTACAATGTCTTCATACGTTTCAGCATTTTTCAGTTATTAGAAACAGGGAGGAAAACTTTGGTAGTAGCAAACCGGGCTGGCTCTGGGTCAGTAAACCCGTCTGGCACTTTAATAGAAGCAAACCTCAGTCATTAGTTTTGCATCGTCTTGTGTTCAATGACCCTAAGGTATCTCGGCAGCAGAGGTGGAAGGAGAAAGGTAAAAGTTGGCCATGCTTCTGGAATTTTCTTTTTCATAGTCATGGGATCCACCCGAGCCTGGCAAAAGTGCTATTTTCTTCTCCTTTGATAACTAGCTGAGGGTCTCAAATATAGGCCTAATAGGCTTAAAAATTGGTAAACTAGAGTTTAAGGGCTAGCCACTTCCCACCTACAGCATAAACAGACAGGCTGAAAGATGGGGGGATGGAAACCTTTAGTACCATCCTCTGCACAAACTCTGTACTTAATAAGGAGGAACCCACATCTGATTAGACTTAAAGAGTTCAAAAATTAAGTTAATGTAAGAAAAAGTTAAGTATGAGTTTTTACTAAGATGTTATGTTCTTATACAACTGTCTTTTTAAATAGGACAATTTTCATGGTTAATTCTGGCTGTAAGTTTAGGATTATATTTTTCTAGCAAAGAATTTAAATTGCTTGAGGTGGTTTCTTGGTTCTTTAGACGAGGGATTTTCAAAATTATTTGCGTATGTAATCCTGAAAGAACTTCGAAAAGCAAAGGGTTCTTCAAACATTTTACATTGATAACTAAAAATGTTTTATCTTGACTTTACATCATTGCAGAAAATGTATTTCCTGGTATGTTATAATTGGAACATATATTTTAACTTTGTTTGCTATAAAATCCTCAGAGCTGTAGGTTTAGTCCTTCAGTTTATCGAAAAAGTCCACCCCATAAGTATTGTCAAACCAATCTGCAGTGGCAAACCGATTGGCTAAACCAGACTGAATGTCTGTGGCAGTGGAAAATGGCAGTGGTGAAAAGCTGTGACCCGACTCACCATTCTTCTGATATCGTTTCTCTAAGTGCTGACTCTGACTAATACGTGGTTTGTAGACCAACAGCCTATTTGTATAAGAATCCTAACTAACCAACTTCAAAAGACACAGACCCTGACCTTCAAGCATTCCTGCTCCAGGAGATTTGCCGACCTTCAGCTGGAGACCCAGGATGACCTGAAGCAGGATGACTAAACCAGGCTGACACACACCGGACCACCACTTGCCTTAATGGAATGGTCTGAACTCGGCTGCCCGTAGGGAACTTGGCAGCCCCCTCCTTTGATCTCTTTGTCCTGTTCCCATCTCCCTCATTATGTAAACCTCTGCCTCCACTGAGAGGTGGAGATGGGCTTTGAGACAGGAGTCCCCCATCTTTCTTTGGATGTAAACCACTTTCCTTTACATCCGCACCTGCCTCTTGAGTATTGACATTCATAGTGGCGGGCAGCTGGACCTGTGTTCGTTTACAGTTTACCATTTTAAGATGTAAGTGATTGGGATAATGTTCTTCTGAATCCTAATTCCACGTGCGAGCGGCAGAGAGGTACAGAGAGAAGGCGCAGAGACTTGCCAAGAGTTGGCTGCCTGGGTAAAAATGACTTGAGTACTTCTTCTGGAGACTCCCTCTCTGCCTCATTTTTGGGTGGGGAATGAGAGAATGCTTCCTCGGAGGCAGGACATGTTTAATCACCCCTTTTGAATTGCCTCCAAGATTTTTATAGCCTGGAGCCACACACCAAGTTACAATTCAGTTTGGGAGGGTGGTATGTCTCTCCTGTGAGATGGGAGAAGGGGGAACACAAAACAGGGGGTACCGGCAGGACTCTGGACCCGTGGGAGCTGAGAATCTGGAAACAGTTGCCTTAAAACTATCCAGTCGCCATGTGTTTCTGGAAAGCCTTCATGTGCCCAGTGTGAAGCTTGCTGTTCTAAACTCTTTGCAGAAGAGAATGCATGTGCTGCAAAGACCCGGGATAGGAGACAGCCTTCCAGCGGGGAGACGCTCACAGAGAAACAGGCGTTCCGGAAACTCAGTGGGACAAAGGGAACGACTTTATTAATCCTTCCCCTATGGAATAGCTCACATTCCAAGGCCTCATTCTCATAATAAAATACAAACTTTTAGAGATGAAAAAGCCTATGAAAAACAAAATTTGGAAGTTAGGAAGTGGGGTGAATACATAGCCCTGAGATTATTTTGCAATTTTTTTTTTTGCCTCTACCTAGCTAGCATAAGGCATCTCCTGATTTAATGTTTCCACTGAAGGTCTTAAATTATATCATTAAATAAAATTTTAAAGTAATACCACATGTCTGAGGATGTGAAAGCATGCAAAAATGGTGCCTTACTTTGAGAACACTAATTGTACAAAAATCTAAATTTCATAACAGATAAGCTAACATTTCAAAGGAATGCTTCAAAGGACATCCTTCAGTAGGCTAAACATGTTTTCATTTTACAATTCTTTCCCACGAAGCATGCTTTCCCCTATTGTTCTCCAGGAATTATAAAAAATATCCAAAAAGAGAGAACTAACTATGAGAAAAAGTCAAGTCTCTACCAGTGGATTTTTACTGCCTTTGTTCTTTCTGCATTTCTGTCTTTTATCTTCAGGTAACATTTCCCCACTTTCTTTGGAGTATTTCCCTTCCCTCACTGCTTGCTATTCTGAGCTGCTCCTCATACTCCCGGAAAGCATAAGTTGGCATAGGTCACACTATCCCATCCTCCAGACCATACACTGGCCTGGAGTTAGGCATATGACCCAAGCTGGGCCAATTAGAGTCCTTCCCTAGAATATTTACATGAAATTAAGAGCAGTTCAAGGAAGTTGCTCAAACACAGAAATGTTGATTTTGTTGGATTCCTAATAGAAGATGTTATCATTCTTTATAGAAAGGAGTTTTTCCCTTGGGGTCTAATGTGGAACACAACCTAGCAGGCCATGTGGATACAGAGGACAGAGAAAAATAGAAAAACACAAATAGGAAGGCCATACACATTATAAAAAGGACTGGAATTTCTCCAGGCCCCGGACTGGTATGCAAAGATTTACCCGCATCACAAGTAAATGGTATGGATGATGAGGTCTAAAACCCAGAGCTCAACGAGTAGAAGTTGCCAAGACAGATGAAACAGGAAGATCCTGTTGTATAACTTTTAGGCAAGCAGAATGCCCATGGGCTCGTTGACAGTGATGGAATTTCCTGTACTGAAAGGAAAAGAGTGAGGAAGGGGAGAGGGATGCTTTGGGTTTGGAAGGGATGCAAGCTCTCAATAAAGCTCCGCAAGACTCGGGGCAAGTTGCGGACCGGGTGGGGGTGGGGGAGCGTGTGAAAGGGGTACTGAGGCAACTGCAATACTTGTGTTTCAACTGCGCCACCATGTGGCTGTGAGGCCAGCAACAGCCTAGCCCTAGTCCAATACGCCACCGGGGTTTAACCACAGAATTTCGAGCCATCTCTTCAGGAGGTGACTAAGTAAAGCTAACTGCCCAATCCCTTAGGTATATGGATTTCTTATTGTGGGAATGGGCAATGGTTTGAAATGGGGAATTACAGAGAAGAAAGACGTTTTTATGCTATCGGAGGAGTATTATTATTTGGATGGCAAAAGTAGATGTGTCCTCATGTTGAGCTCTGGGTCGGAGGGGTTGCCAGGTGGCGGCGTGTCGGAGTTGCCTTGTGCCAGTTTGCAAGAGATGATTGTTAAATTCTCAAGAACTTTGCAAGCTGTTTGTGAAGCAAAGTTGTCATGAATAATTGACTACATATGTCAGATTCAATGACAATAGATTTATTAGAAAAAGAGTTAACATAATAGGATGTAACTCCATTTGTCAAATCATAGTTCAATTGTAACCACATGTTGGCTACAGATACAAAAGTTTGGCAAGAGTCAATAAAATCATTCTGTAAGAATCCATTGGCTATTTAGAAGTTATAATAAGTATGTATTGCATATTTTATTATTATTTGTAAATTATATGCCACACATCCTTTATATTATGAAATTTCTAGTAAATATATACAAACACATTTTTCCCCTGTAGAGTTGGCTATTAAAAATTTACTAGCACACCACTGCTGATAGGTTATATGATTATAAGGAATTGCTAATAATAGCAAAATATGAATAATGCATCATTTCATTTCATTCACATCCACTTAGTTCCCGACCAGGGTGACTCCATTCTTAGTTGTACTTTATCAGTCTACAAAAAGTTTAGGCTGTTACCAGTGCTTAATAGGATCACCCATTCATTGTCTTCTTAGTGTCCTTAAATGCCTGGTGGTAAATAGACAACTGAATTCCTATAATGTCTATGCTGATTGTTTAAAACCATCCTGAAGTGCTAAGTGCCTAATATTTAGGGAAGGTGGCACTTTTATTGCCACCTTCATAGCTCACTTTTTATATAATTATATAAGAGGTTAGATCTCACCATGAACTAGAAAAAGTAGGCAAGCAAATCCTTCTCCATGATGACAACCAACACAATTATTTTGAGACTCTGAAAATTAAAGACCAAGGAGAGGCTTCCCACGTGAATGGCAAACTGTACACATGTGTTTGATCTGGATGCAATTAGAATGAAAGTAGAGGAACAAAAATCAAAAAGGGAAATAAAATCCCAAGAATGAAAAGAATAGGATGAGAATCGCTAACAGATGATTTTTTTTTTCAGGGAAGTCAGGAAAGAGATGCAACCATGTGATGGATGAACCAAAGGGAAGGAAACCACAGCTCAGATGCGATCGGGGCCGTAGGAGTCCGCCCGTCCAGTCAAACCTCAGAGATGTTCTGTGGTTGGAAACTTGGAGTCACTGTCAAGCGGGCAATAGAACGAGATAACTACTCAAGGACTGAGGAACTTCCTTTCTTAAGAAGTTGCTTGATGTATTTGAAAAAAAACAAGAGGGAAGAAAGTCAAAAAGAAAATGACTTGGAATACAGGAAATGTGGAACTAACCCAGTGTTCAACGAACAGAAATCCCAAATGGTTGGCAGTACTGCAGCCCTAGAAACAAGTCTTTCCAAATGAGAACAAGAACTCAGTGGGGACGAAAACAAATGTCTGTAATAAGAAAGGCATATGTTCCATGCCGCAGATAGAATAAATAAGTTGTTGGAAGAGACCTGGGTATGGTGGAGAAGGCATGCTACTTTTCTTAGGGGAATAAAAGGCCATTAGACATTCCAAGGGTTCGAATATTATTCAATCTAAAATACAGCATAATTTTATAGCATAAGGGGAAAACAATGTATTTGATTATGATGTTAAATTTTAAGACTGTAGCTATTGCCAAAATCCCTTCTAAAGATGTTCTATCCATTTTCGCAATAACTATTAAAATATGAAATGTATATACTTTTTGACCCAGCTATTCTATTTCTAGGGATTCATCCCCTGGTTTATACTTACACCTTGGTTCAAATATGCAAATTTAAACACGACCATTTCATTATGACTTATAGTGGCAAAAATTAGAATTGGTTAAAGGAATTGTGGTATATTCACACAATACTGTGCAGCCTCTAAAAAGAAGGAGATAAATCTACATGTACGATTTGAAATGATCTTTAAGATATATAAAGGACAAAAAGCAAGAGGTGGAACAGTGTGTATATTGTGCTTCTATTTGCCTCTAAACAAGAACACACACATGTGCGTGTGTGAACACTTGTGCGTGGTTGACTCCAGAGAAGTGAATGTCTGAAATGAGATAAACATTTACTTTGTCCTTTTATACTGCTTGAATTCCATCGTGTGCTTATACACTTTTTAAGCTTTAAAGTATTTTAGAAGTTAAATAAGATTAAAACAAACCCACTTTTCAGTTAAGATGCTTTTGCCTGAAAATAACAGAAAACCAGACTGCACTGAGTTTCTACTGGCTCATGGAACTGGGAATTCCCTGGTCCACAGAATGGAATTCCAGAGCAGAGAGGGCTCCAGGTTCAGCCTATCCCTCCTGCCTGCCAGGAGGGTTATTCCTCTGTTGGTTGGAGTCATCTTCACACTGACTCTTCCCTTGGCAAAATGCTGCCTTCACATCTGCTTTCTTTCACTGTCCAGAGAAAGAGAGGGTGTTTTTCTTTCTGTGGTTCTCTTGCAAGGACAAGGGAAACTCTCTCAGAAGGTTCTGTACATCTCTTCTCATGTCTTACTGACCCAAACTTGTTTCTATGTTGCTCCTGAACCAGTCCCTGTGGCCAGAGGAATGCCATGGGCAGATCAGCTTAGAGTTCCAGCACCAGTCACTGCAGCAAGGGAGGCGGCATTACCTCAATTCAGAACAACCTTTCTCTGGAGCTGGGAGTGACGGTTCCCCATGATGTACACAAGGGTCATCCTGGTACCTGAATCAGGACATGTTAGGAAGGGGAGAGAGGGAAATGGAACTGGTGCCTTGGAAGTAACCAACAAAGACCATCACTCTCTCCCTAATCATCCTCAATGTTATGATAAAGCCCTTTTCACTGTTGCCTTCACAAAACTATCCTAATTCATCAAATTATTGTTAAAGAAAACCAATTAATTTCTCTTGTGCAGCAGCTGCCGAGTACAGGCTGGTTGTAATGATCATGATATGTCCTTTGAAAAGATGCGATTTATAGGATACTCTCCCATTGATACAGACTAGATCATCTGTTACATTACCCTATTACTTAGAACACAACCATTGGGGGAATAGAACTATATTCTTCAAGAATGTCAAGCTTGGAGGGAATACAGAACAACGATTGTCGTAATGAGTGTGCAATAATTATAAACTCCAAAGTGGAATTTCTTAGGTTTAATTTTCCCTCACTAGTGATTGAACACAAAACAAAACAAAAAAATGTAAAGGTTACAAACAGACCACTTCTCCCCACCAAAAAAGAAAAAAGAAAAAAAGCCTGACAAATAAGCAACAGAATCTTTCCTTGCTAAAAACAGGATCAAGTAAAAATCACCATGGATATTCTGTCTCTCTCAGGCCGATTTAGAGTAAATATTGGTATTTCAGGGCTTCTCCTTCTGCGTATATATCCAAAGAAACCCAAAACACTAATTCAAAAGAATATATGCACCCCCATGTTCACTGCAGTGTTACTTATAAAGCCAGGATTTAGAAGTAGCCCACGTGCCCGTCAATAGGTGAGTGAATAAAAAACCTGTAGTACATTCATACAATGGAATACTACTTGGCTGTAAAGAAGAAGGAAGTCTTACCATTTCTGGCAGCATGGGTGGACCTAGAGAGTATCGTGCTAAGTGAAATAAATCAGTCAGAGAAAGACAAATACCATATGATTTCACTTACATGTGGAATCTAAAGAACCATACAAACAAACAAACAAACAAAACAGAAACAGACTCATACATACAGAGAATAGGCTGATGGTTGTCAGAGGGGAGGGCATGGGGGCCTGAATGAAAAAGGTGAATGAACTGAGAAGTACAGATTGATAGTTACGAAATAGTCATGGGATGTAAAATACAACATAGGGAATATAGTCAATACTATTGTGTTAACCACATGTGGTGTCAGGTGGGCACTGGAAATATTGGGGGGGGACACTTCAGAAAGTACATGATTGTCTAACCACTATGCTGCACACCTGAAACTAATACAAAATTATATTGAATGTCAACTGAAATTTAAAAAAATAAAAATTTATAAAAACAGAGAAGTAACAGCAATTGTGAACATTCTGGCTTATTTGTTTTTTATAGTATGCCCAACAAAAGATGATATTCTTGAAGGACTGTATAATGTAAGTGAAATTGAAAATTTCATTGGTGCCATCTGCAAAATACTTATTATCAGGCCATATTTCAGACTTCAGAGTCCATTTAGGTCTCAGAAGGCTTGAAAGTTCATCTGGACTGCATGGAATTCTTCTAGACAGGTGTTGGGGTGGTGATTAATATGAGTAATGGAGAATTACTTGGAGTAAAACCCATTATTGTATTTTAAATGCTGTTTGAATAGAGTTATAGACAAATTCCATAGTGCAAAAGTTGCTCTATTAAGGGCAACTGCCCACTTAAGGAGGCCTAAATCTGAAATATTCTAGTGTTACGTTCACGGCTTCTTGGCCATGGATTTAGTGGTGATGGCAAGTAGACCTGGATTTGAAATGCCTTACAGAGGGGTTCCAAGCAAGCCCCCCCAAAGAGTTCTGTGGAAGAACCTATTCAGTGGTCTGTACTATCCCCACATTTTGCAGGTGCATCTTGCAGGTACACGGTAGAATTTCCAGCACCAAGAGTAAGCAGGTAGAGGGGATACATAAACTATCTTCATCCATAGGCCCATCACCCCTGAGATGGACCCAGAGAAAAAAGCAGGTGTCTGATTAAGTTTCATGACATTGTCTCCTAACAGACTCAGGGCCAGCAAAAGGAATAATAGCTTCTTGGGAATCACTGACCAGTCTTTTGGCCAAGAGCAGTATCCTTTGCATTCGTCTGACTAATGAAAGATGTTACGGTGCCTGTGGGACTGTTAAGAGTCCCTAATGAGTCAAATCAGCTCCCTTGTAAGGGCCCCGGTGGCCCTCAGTTTGCATCCCGGCATAGCAGAAGGGCCTGGCTCTGGGCCTACTCTGCTGGGACAGGGAACTGGCTGTAGTTTCCCTAGAGGTTTTCTTCACTCCCGGTTCACACCATGTACGAACCATCAGGGCACTCCAGAGTTCTGCCAACCATGGACATGGGTAGGGATTTTCTTTTGGTGTCGCTGGAGGAGGTTTGCCAATCTTTGTGAAGTTATAGGCATTCAGAGGTTTTTGAATGGATGATCTGTGATGGAGCAGCTTTCTGACTTCTTGGTGTCAAAGTCTATGAACACCTAAAATGAACCATCGGAAGAATGAAGCCCCTAGCCTTAATTTCTAGAGGCACATAGCTGCTTAGGGCTTCATTCTAGACTTGCTAAGAGCAGGAGGGGTTTTTTGAGGGGGGTTCTTTAGGAGCTGAAGGTGCACTTCATGGTGAGGAGCTGTTTCTGCACCCTTGTCATTCAGCTCATCCAGCTCTGGTCTGTGTGAAACTACCGTGTGGGTAGCAGGGCACCAGCCCAGGCATTTCCTTGATACAATGGCATTGGAGGCCTCAGTCTCTATCTCAAACGGATGCTCAGGGACAATGTGCATGACAGGGTTGCCAGTTTCCTGACTGGTGTGACAATGGCTGGGTTCTGAGTGACCTCTTGGTCTTTCTCTAGAGCTGCACTGTCCAATTCAGTAGTCACTGGCCACATGTGGCTACTGAGCACTTGAAATGTGGCTGGTCTGGATTAAGATGTGCTGTAAATATAAAACAGACCCCAGATTTCAAAGAGTTACCATGAAAAAAAAGAATATAAAATATCTCATTAATAACTTTCAGCACTGATTATATGAGGAAATGATAACATTTTATATATTGGGCCAAATAAAATATGTTAAAATTAACTTCACTTGTTTTTTTTATTCTTTTAACATGTGGCTACCAGAAAACTCAAAATGACTGGTGGCTCTCATTGTATCTCTTTGGCACGGTGCCACCGTAGAGGACAGTCCGTGAGATGGGCAGCCTGGTGAATGTGTGATCAGAGCCAACAAAATCCCGAGGCTGATGCCTGAGCAGGCTCCCACTACAGCCCAGGCTTTGTGTCTTTTTGCTGTAATGAATCAGAGCCATGAATATGACGATATGCTCAGCCTTGGGTTCTTCTAGCAAATCCTTAAACCTAGAGGTGATTTTGGGGACCCTTGACATATAAGGTAATATACAGAACCCCCTGGAGGAAGATTGGAATGTGGTGAATAACTTTAGGTTTGATTTTCTGTCTTACACAGTTGAGAGTTGGAACCCCTAGACAGAGCTGGCTTTATGGAGTGTGGGTGGGAGGCCTAACGCACTGGAGCTGAGGCTAAGGGTGTGTGGAAACCTGGCAGCTGGTGTAGATGTCTCAAAAGACACCTGTTCCATTCTAAATTCCCCATTAATTTCTTCTTTATATCTTCCGTATTCTTCGCTGAGACTTTCTATTTCTTCGCTGAGACTTTTTTTCACTTGTTTTAACTGTGTTCTCATTGCTCATTCAAACATTTTCCTGATACTTGCTTTAAAATCTTGGTCAGATAATTTAAACTTCTCTGTTATCTTGATATTGACATTTTCCCCCATTCACTTAGAGATATTCTTGGTTCTTGACATGACGAATGACCTTCTATTATAACATGGACATTTTGGTTATTTTGACACTCTGAATCTTATTCAAACTGCCTATTTTAGCTGGCGTGTCCTGACACCGCCCTGGAAAGGGAGGGCCTGGAGGGAGCACCATCTTTGCCAATGCCAGATAGGAGTCGAGGTTGCCTATCTGCCTCTGTTGACACCCATGGGTGGAGGGAGGGCCCCTCATTACGGGTGGGCTGGGATGAGAGTCTCAGTTCCCCATCAGACCTCCACTGATACCTCCCTATCTGGCAGGGGTAGGAGTACCGCATTGCTGCCCCCCACGTGGCATCCACTGGCACTACGGTGAGGAGGGGTGGCCTCCTTACACTGGGCAGTGGTGACAGTCCTGATTCTCCACTCAGCCCTTTCTCTGATCTCATCCACGCGGAGACAGGGAGGGGTGTCTCATTAGAATCAGGTAGAGGCGGAAGTCCAGGCTCCCCACGAGTCTCCAGTGACACCCATGAGGATGGGGGAAGGGCACATGAGGAGGGGATCTTGTTAGCGTTGGGAATGTAAGTCCTGTGTCTCTACTTTGGCCTTCTCTCACATCACATCAGTGGAGTTGAGGAGCAGGGTGATCAGAGTGTTAGGATGTTGGGGTGTCTCATGATAACCTGGGTATTGTGCAAATGTAGGCTCTTCACTCAGCCTTTGCTGGCATGGTGGGGATGAGACCATAGGTTATTACTGTGTGGTATTTAGAGTAGAGTGGTTATTTTCTCAAAGTCATCTGTGTTGGTGGGCTGCATCTTTTTCACCCTTTGGCTAGAGAGAAACCAGCCTTCTACTGGGACATTTCTGTCTGCGTCTGCTGGCAGTTTCAGATTTCTGGTTTTCGGCTTCTCTAGCACCCAGTGTGGGAACATGAAGCTACATGAAAACTCAAGAACTTAACACTGTTCCTTTCTGGGTCCTGAGGTCTCTAGCTGCTATGCCTTCTTTTCTCCGTCTGTCCTACATATACTGTCCAGAGGTTTTAGTTGTATTTATTGGGAGGGATAGAGAAAATTATACCTATTCCATCTTCCCAGAAGCAGAGATAAAGGGACTATAATGCACTGGAACACAATTTTAAGCAAAACTAGTATCACAAACTTAGGGAGAAGGTCAGTACCTTTCAAACAAACATATCAGGAAGGCAATCATATAAAGAAAGACAGTCACAGGTAGTAACTGCCTTTGTAAATACAATAATATCTGCAATCACCTCCAAGCAGCAGTAATTAAAAATCATAATGCTTATGAAAAAGTCCTGTGAAAAATCTCAGAGCCTTAATTTACAAACCAGTATAGGGCTTTGGAGAAGAGATATTAAACTACATACTGCAGGGGTATGGAAAAGTTGTGATTTATGCCCTGGTTCTAGTTGAACAAAAAGAATCAAATTTTCAGTGCCACTCACTCCCTTTTCAAGGCCATTACATCAGTTAAAAAAAAAAAAATGAAGAAGATCTCATGCCCAGCTCCAGTTCTGCCTGTTCCTCTTTCTGAGCCCTGCTTGGAGTCCTAAGAGGACACTGTTCATAGAAGGCAACCTTTTGAAAAGTAATACTAATTTTCAAGAAAAGAGCCCTATAAACAACCTAGAGAAACAAAAACGGTAGCTCACAATAAAAATGCCAAAAACAATCTGATTGAATATAAAATTTCAGGAGGACTGGGATATAAACTTTAGGAGCTGGGAGATCAATTGATATGCTGTCCTCTGTTGTAAATAGCTCTGCTATGTAGGTTGACATAGTTGAAAGGCAGGCACCTTTCAGCAGTTAATTATAGAAACCTACCCCAGAGCTACATTTATTGGTTGCAGGAGGTCTATTCCAACTAAGATCTAAATAAACCAGGAAGAGAGGGTCAGGGAGAAAATGCTAGGAGACTTCCAATGGCAGAAATTATTTATTTATTTATTTTTAGAAATGATTTTTTCTTTCCTTTCTTTCTCCCTTCCTTCTTTCTGGTTGGTGTGGAGTAGAGGGTTGGGGTGGAGAGACAGCCAAAGGAGGGAACTGTTTTCATACCACTTACAAATGAGAATCTTGCATTCTGTACCAGTCGCTGAGAATATTGCTAGCATACCCAGAATCAGGAGAGAGCCTGCCTGGAAATTATCTTTCTTTGCTTTTTCTTTAGGCACTCCCAACTGCTCAGGTTACTAGACAAAAGGTCAGAGTCAAATCTGCTGATCCTGTTACTTAGATTAAAAGTTTAGGTGAGTCCTGGCTGCTGTGGCTCAGTAGATTGAGTGCTGGCCTACAAACCAAAGGCTCACAGGTTCAATTCCCAGTCAGGGCACATGTCTGGGTTGTGGGCCAGGTACCTAGTGGGGGGTGTGCAAGAAGCACCCACACATTGATGTTTCTTTCCCTCTTCCTCCCTCCCTTCCCCTTTCTCTAAAAATAAGTAAATAAAATATTTTTTTAAAAAGTTGGGTGAGCACAACATAGGTAAATGAATAAATAAACTGTATTTGGGGAGGGTAGTGGGTACCCTGGCAGGGGGTCCCATTTGCCCTAGCCACTTACTCACTCCCTTTCCTGCTGTACTGCCCTTCTGCAAAGGCTGCAAGTCCTGCTTTGCTGTGTGCATGGCTCCCAACCCCTTGATCGAGGTCAGCGGGAAGGTCAGGCACTGCAATTAACGCCAACTAGTTGAGATTCAAATACGTACATCAAGCACAGACAGAATGAATAAATCTGTCTGGCACACTACTTTCTGGACTTTTGTGTACTTTTTATTTTTGCTACAAAATGGATGCAGAATGTTCAAACGTTGGAGAAATATATATTGGAATAGAGTGTTACTTCCTTGTAATTCCACACTTCAAAGAGAACAATGTTATCAACTTGTTTTCCTACTATTTTTCAAATTTATTAAAGAAACTGTTGGGTAACTAAAATCGAATAAATTTAACGCACTTACTGCATTCATAGTAGCTTTCTGTGATTGTTTCCCAATGAAGAGACAGATACTAAGACTGCAAATACAAGAGACCCACGAATTATTGCAGTCAAAAATAAGTCCCATACTTAGAAAACAGTAATTTCTTCTCGTGTTTAAAAATTGCAGCAGCAGCAGCAGCTGCAAGTGGAAGTTCACTACTTGCTTTCAGGGAGGCAACACAGGCAGTTACAACTCTCTCAGCGGGTGGTTCTGGGGAGTCAGGTGCTCGGAGGAGGCGGTAGTGACAGCCAACGCCTCCCACACACCCTCCGCGTTTTGGTAAACAAGCAGATTTTTGCCCGCAGTTTGTAAACGAGTTGAAGCTCGGGGGCGGGGCCAGGGAGCATGACGTAGGCCTTAGAGAGGTCTCCTATTGGTGGTTTTCGAAGAGCGGAGGACCTGCGAACGTTGATTGGTGCACTCCCTGGATTGATGGCACTTGTTTTGACGGGCGGCACTTCTCGGCACTGCGCTCCGCCCCTCGCTTTTGGCAGTCCATCCCCGTGGCAGAGCGCGTGCGTGCGCGGCCCCAAGCCGGTGCTTTGCCTGCCTGTCTCGCAGCACACACTCCCAGACTGTGTAGGAGCCGCAGCGGCGGAGGTCACCGCGGGGAGGCGGGGCGGGGGCAGCATGGCAGCCTCCGTATGGCTCCGTGGAGCCGCCTCCGGCCTCCAGTACTGGAGCCGCCGGCAGTGGCCGGCAGCGGCTAACCTTGCAGCGGGTAAGGACTTCGTGCCTCCTTCCCACGTCCCTCCTCCTGCCACTCTCTTCTCGCGTCCTGACGGCCGAGGATGTCTTTTCACGGGAGGCGCCGAGGTTGGATCGGGGCTTAAAATCCAACATTTTGACTGATTCCAAGAACTGGCGTTTTTTGCGGCTGCCTTTCGCGCAGCTCGTGCTTCCCCCCCAATAACCTTGCCCCGAATCCACACGAATGGCGTTCATCGAGCGCCCTTTTTGGGACTTCAGTGGTGAAGGGGGAAGATCTTGGGGGTAAAGGGAAGAATATTTGGGTCTGGGGTGTGCTCCTTTGGAGTTAGGGCTCGGAGGACAAGTGAAGGGCCCAGCTTCGGGGGAGACCCTCCATCCACCCCTGTGACTCCTGGCGTTGCAGCGCTGACTGGCTTTTTCAGCGCCCCGCCCCCCCCCCCCCCCCCCCCCCCCCCGGTGCACTCTGGGCGGGCGCACCCTTAGGCAGAGGGGCCTGATTTTTGTTTAACCAACTTAATCGTACAAGAGTGGTGTCAGTGCAAACCAGGTAGTAAGTCATTCCAGCAAAGTTATAACTCACCCTTGACCCGCAAGGCAGACTTCCCACCTCCTCCTCTTTGGAACTGTGCTACCTGAAGATGGCACTTCTGTCAAATTATTTACCAAAACACTTTCAACGTCCTCAAAATCGTGGCCTGAACCTATCCTCTTCCTCTCCCCATAAGTTATGGAAGCTAACCATTGACTTAGGAAGAGGCAGTTCTTAGACCCACAGAGATAGAATTTTTTTCATTTTTCAGGTGAAGAACCTGAGGGCCCTTGGGCAAGTGAGTTAGGGTGTCTGTCTAGCCGGATCTAGAAAGTCCTGATTCATCTTCATCCCTGCATTTTCTATTACACCAGGATTCCTCTTTAATTGAAAAGCTGGTTGATTTGTGTGGACACTGCCATTGTTTTCCTGTAAAAGTGTGAGTTGTAACACAGTGTAGCAAGAGCATACTCAGGATTTTTAAAAAGACTTGGTATTAGTGTATGTATATATATTTGATTTAAAAAACCCAGCATGCTCAGAATTGAGTTTTTAATAGTTCCCCTTCCTCCCTCTCGGTAAAAGCTAAGCAGAAGAATGAGTTTCCTCCCTGGCTTGAGTGGGACAGGCTCCTTGTGAGGCAAGAGAACAGATGTCTGATACAGAATCACAGAAACGAGATGCAGACTCACAGAATCTGCCAAACTTGAGTGTAACTGCTATTTGAGCTACTGTACTGAGCTAACAAAAAATGCCTCCTACTCTAGAGATACTTGAAAAAAAATCGATGAGATCACTTCTCCACAGTAGTAAATGTTGCACCAGTTGTCAGGTGAATGTCCAATTCTTTCAGTTGTGATTAGCCAAGGACGACGTGTTGTTGGAGTGGTTTTCCAGGGTGTTCAGATGATCTCTTACTGAACTCTTGCTACACCTTTTGGAGTTAAGAAAGTTGGTATAAGTCATGATAACAGAGCCGGAGGCCCCAGGCTCTAACACTTGACTCTGTAAACTGGAGTGCTGTGACACAGTGCTGGTTAGACTGCTTCCGCCTGTGCTCTTGTTCTGTAGGTTCTTTGACCCAAAGATGCTCTATGAATGTAGATTTATGATAAGTTATAAATAGTTCTTTTTGTGGTGATTGTTTAAAAACACTTTAGTAGTTGTTTTTACTCTGGAATTGTGTTTAAATGTTTCTGTTAATATTAGTTTACTACAAAACTGTTAACTTTTTTTGACACTGGAGTCTTCAAATATCTACGTGCAAGTTTGGAGTCTAGGGACATTAAGAAAAAGAACCATGTTCAAATAGTAGCATTAGTGTTATGAATTCTGTGGGTTACTTGTCACCATAGTATGTTTTAAGATGTTCATATCATATGGATAGTAATATTATGGTAAAGATCTGTACAATTATTTACTATTTTTAAAAAATGAGACCTGAAATTTGCCAGCTAATAGCACATCTTAACTTTAAAATATTTATAGTATGAAAAAGGAAATAGAAAAATTAGCAATATTAAACTATATATGTATATTACTATTTGATCACCATTTAGTAAGTTTTGTATTTTATCTTAGAAGGTAATTAAATTTAGTTTTAGATGTCTTTATACAGATTTGAAAAAAATCTATACACATAGGCCCTCAACAGTCATTGTGACTCATCAGCAGGTACATAGAAAAATAGTTTGTATCGGATCATCTTCAAGGGGACCACCTGACCAGAGGTAGAATGAGAAAATTAACCAGCAACAGGTACAGAAATGGGCATAATTTTTTTTTTGTTATTGGCCCTTTTTGTGGGTAAGAAATATACTTTCAAAACAACACATAGCATAAATAAAATATATAATGTCATTTTTTCCCTTTCTATATTAGCTTCTAGGGATCCACATAGAGCCCTGAAAAGCAGCTCATGGCTCTGGGACCAAAAGTTGACCTTGAACTTGTGAAATTATGTAGGGAGAATATTTATTTCTGCAATAACTTGATTCAAACAGTAAAGGCCTTTATAGAGTAAGTCACTATCCTTATTTTAGTAACTCTTAAGCAAATAGAATGCTTATCACAATATTGTGTGATAGAGACACAAAGTGTGTGTATAACATAATCTCATGACATGAGAATATACGTTCAAAGGACAGTGATGATTTTTGTGTAGTGAGGTTAACTTTTTCCCTTATGACTTTATACTTTTTTGTATTTTCCCATTATCTATCGATACAATGAAATGCAGGACTTTGATTAGGGAAAAAAATCTTTGGAAATGGGAAATAATTATCCTACTACAATTTTTGCATTTTGAAACTTAGAGAAGCCTCATTTTTGGTAGCACTTAATTCAAGTTATCCAGGATATAGATGACTTTGCCCACATCCCATTGGAGAAATGGGACATAATTCATAAATCTATAAATTTAGAAACTAACTCTCAAATTTTCCAACTAGTCCGTTTGTATTGCATTGACTGCTTTTCTGCTAACTTGATTTGAGTTACTGTCTAACTGCACTGTTTCCAGGTATTGTCTGTGTAACTTAAAGGAAGGTGTATTATTAAAGTTTGCAAGTTTTTAGGATAATGATTCTGTTACGCTCCTTTGAATTTCTTCTCCTTTAAGAGCATATGTTGTCCAAGCCGCCTTCTGCTGTATCACCTGAACTCAAAGCCGTGTTTCCCTAGACACAGGGCGTTATTCCAAAGTAGTCTCCGTCCCTCCTTCTAACACTCGGGCTCTTCTAACCTGTGCGGCAGGAAGGGGGGGGCATCTGCCATAGGACCAGTCCCCTCGTGCTACTTCTTGACCACTGGTAACAAAAGTAGCAGATTCTTACTATCACGTGCCAGGTACTATTAATGCTTTACATGCTTTATCTCGAGTATTTACAAGCACCTTCTGAACAAGTTACTCTTGTTGATAACAATGTCTAGAGGAGTTAAGTAACTTACTAGTGCAAGGGCATACATGTAAGCATTGCATAGATAGGAATCTAGGTCTTTTAAACTGAGAGAAGTTCTTAAACATCATCATAAGTAAATAACCTCTTCCCTTTTGACATCAAATCGAGTGATTACACTACCATATCACACATATGAAGAGAATAGAGCCTGCCATTAAAAACTTCATCTTCATTGATTTTCATAGTGGCCCATCCAGAATTGGAGCCTCATTATTTTTTACCTCAACTTCAACAACTAACTTCAGCTCTTCTAAGATCTCATCAGTAGGAATTGCTATATTCCCAATATTTCAAAAGTCGAACTAGCCTTCTGGTTGATAGAACTCCCCTTTTGATTCTTGTTCTACTGACAAACGACTTTATCATCATTGCCGAACCTCTCTGACCGGAAAGTCAGAGGGTTCCTGTTACGCCCGTGCGCTCCGCTGAGCACTGGTGCGGTGATGCCGCACAAGAGCGGCACCCGCACTTAGTGGGTGTGTGAGAAACAGCCGTCAGGTTAGAAGGAATTAAATGTGCTTTTGACCTAAGAAGACCTCTGATTCCTAACCATTAAGACTTCAAATAATTTGCTTTTAAGACATTGCATTTATATTAAGTTCAGGGAAAAGTAGGGATTCAAGTTGAGAGGACTTGAAACTTAAAACAGTGACTGTAGTTGGTTAGTGAGCTACAGTTTTAAAATGTGTCCTTGAAAAAAAATACAAGGTGGGAAGAGACAAGTGGAGTTCTCTTCCTTTTCTCACTGGACGAAACTTTTTGAGGCCAAGGCCATAACTTGCTTGTGTCTGTCCCTGAGCTCTGTCACAGAACTTGCGCAGTAAACACTGTGGAGTGGAGTCTAAATCTAGAAACAGAAATAACGTCTAATGTTATTTTCATGGTAATGCAAAGCCTCTCTGCTCTGTCTTGCCATAGTGTGATTTCAGAAAGCCTTTTGTGAAAGTGAAGAAAATCAAATAAAACAAAGCCAGCATACAGGTTTTGTTAAGAACAACTTTATTTTTCCTATAAATGGAAGTGCCTCTTTTCTGGAAGTGCGCGGAGTCGTTAGTCCGAGGTCCTGAGACTGTTCCTCTTGCCATTTAAAGCCCTTGGAAGTGTTCCTCTCCTCCTAGAATCCTATTTATAAACTGGTGGCTTTCGGTTGAAAGACATTCTCCTGTGTTAACATTGTGTTCAGATTTTTTTTTTATACCATTGGAAGGGATGGTTTCTAAAAATGTGAGGGTAGGAAGGTGAAAATTTTTCTGTTCTTAGATCTTGTCCAAGCTGTAGGTTTTATTGAATACTTTAAATTTTTTATACACAATAGGAGATAATATAGTTATGAGGAATCTAGAATCCTTCACATACTAGGTAAAGTACATAATATGTATTTATAAATAATAACATTTTAAAGTTTATTGTTAAAAATGGTAAGGGGATGTTTTAGAGGTAGAAAACAGAAGAGAGATTGCTTAACAATATATTGTTTCCCGGAGAACTGAATAATTAGATGGTAGTCTGCATGCACATTGTCCACATCTTTGAACGTGATGAGATCACTGGTTTGAAACTGGCCTTTAAAAAAATTGTTAACAGAAAACATCTGAATATCAGTTGGCCAAACTGACCCGTAGAAACAGAGAACAAGATGATGTTTGCCAAAGGGAAGGGGAATGGGGAGGGGGAGATAGGTGAAAAAAAAATGACAGTTGACTTACTGATGTTGATGTTTACAATGAAAAAGTTCGCTAACGTTGAGTGAATGTTTGCGGTAAGAAGTGTCATCTGCTCCAGCTGAAAGTGATGCATCGACATTAGTGTGTTCCAGGTCGGTGGCCTCGAAGACTCCGGTTGGATTCATTGGACTAGGCAACATGGGGAATCCGATGGCAAAAAATCTCATGAAACACGGCTATCCTCTCGTTATTTATGATGTGTTCCCTGACGCATGCAAAGAGTTTCATGATGCAGGTGAACAGGTAAGATCTCTTCTTAAGATTTGGGTGTTTGAAAATGGGTGTACGTTCACGTTAAGTGACAGGCTTTTCGTATACCCAATGGAGTTGTAGGCCTGATTGCCAACTTTATTTCTTTCTGTCTGTAATACATACACACAGGAGACCATGTATTAGTAAGTGAATTTAGAATTTTGTTTTTTCAAGATATAAAGAAAATTCTTCTTGTACAAATTTGTAGAGTAGCAACTGAGGGATTCATGTAATCCCAGAACTGGGGGACTACTAAAAAAAATTATGAGAAATATAGGAAAAGGTGAGAGAAAATATAAAATTAAGTGTCAACTTCTGGGAAATGGACTTGAAATAAACACTGAGAAATGCAATGCCTGCGTAAAGGGCAGGTTTAGGCACCTTAGCCAGAGGCCGTCCGCGAACTGGTGTTCACCAGCTCCTTCTCTCCATGCCTTGTGTGCCCCGTGGGGAAGCGGCAGCGTTGTAGGAGAGTCAACTTGGAGCTTTTCGGGTTAGGGCTGTGGCTGCTTCTGCCCGTACGGTCTCTGAATACTGACACTGTAGCACCAGTTCAGCAAAGCTGACAAATTCTGATAAGTCAAAAGACAAGAGTTTCGTTAGTTTTCAGGAAAATGTGTTTTACATTGGGTGAGAGGATAGTGAGGGAAGTTCTCTCTGAAGATGACAGAGTAAGTAGGATTTATGCAGATGAAGAGCGGGGTAAGGAAGCAATATTCTTTAGAGATGGGAGCCTCAGTGCCCAGGTTCCTAGAGATTCTCCTTTAGGTGAACTGAACCAGCAGGTTGCACGCCTGCCGCGTGTCGAGCAGTCTGCCCAGTGCTGTGCAGGATAAACTAGGTTGAGCTGGATGGGGCAGGGTGTTGGATGTGTCTCAGGTCACAGGACTAAGTAACATGACAGGGAAGGTTCTACTAAATTTGTATTTTGATGATAATAAAGTGTTGAAACATTTTTTAAGAAGGAAAAAGTAAGTAACTGTTAAGAGTCCTTTCATTTCTGGAAGGAAAGCACGCTGATATTGTGTGTGGTCTTTGATCACCTACAGGCAGAAATGAGGTAGTCTGAGATGAAAGTCATGGAGGCAAGATCTCTCCGATTCCTGAAAATAAATGAGAAGATTCTGGGGACATAGACTCAGTTATTAGATTTCCCTTTTGTTGTTGTTGTTGTTGTCTGTGAGATATGTCAGTGGGTGTGAGGAAGGAAAGGAGATGGGTTCTGGGTAGCAGCCCCTCCCAGGGTGGTGAAGAGCAAAGACCTGATTTAGCTTCTGGCCTGCTGTTCCCACCCCTGGCGCCCCACCCCCACCCCCCACCCCCTGGCCACACTGTGGGAAACACTCTGTGTGCATGGCTCACACTGAAGCAGCAGGCCTGCAAGACAGAACCCTCATTCCCACATCCCATCTCCTTCACATCTCTGGTTCCCCTAAGAACCTTGACTCCAGAGGTCCTCTGAGTACTGATTGTAACGACAGCGGTGGGGGTGGGTAGCAGAATGCGAGATGTAGATGAGTGGAGGGAGAAAGATAAAGGGTAAAAAGCTTTGGGCCTGAATGAAAACATCTGCTGATAAAGGATTTGTGCTGGCAGCTTAAAAAGCCTTCTGAATAGTGACAGTGTCATTTGAACAAGTGTGATTTCCTAGGGGTGCTACTTTAAAGGTAACATTATCTCTGACCAGTGTGGCTCAGTTGGTTGGGTGTCGTCCGGCAAAGTGAAAGGTCACAACTGATTGAAGTTTCGCCCCCTTCCCTTCTCTCTAAAAATAAATAAATAAAAATTGTTAAAAAATAAAAGTAACATTAATTTGGATGAGTAAGTTCTGATACAGTAAAATGTCAGTATTATATCATGGTTATGTTAAGTTTTAAAAGGTTTTGAATAAGAGAAAAAATGAGTTTCATTCTCCTGCAAGGCAAAGAGAAGACGGGGTCAGCATGGGATAGAAAAAAATGTAGGCGAAAATCTTGAAACTTCTTGCCATTGTGCACAGTAGTGCAATGAAAGGATTAAGGATTTAAAAATTCAGAATATATTTGACCTGATTCTTATATTTTAAGGACAGTTGTCCCCTTTCACCTGCAGTATTACAATGCCAAATGAGCTGATGAAACGGCAGCCTATGAAAACAGGCTTTGTCCCAACAAACATTGCAGCTTGGCCCTGGAAGGAGGTTTGTGTAGTTTCCATCTAATCCGCCACCGTCTTGGATCTGCAGCAAAGGTTGCAGAATTGTTGGCTAGTTGATTTCTAATGTTGACTGTACTTTTAGTGAGAAATTTGCTGGGAGAAAAAGTAATAACATAGTATCTGGGTCAAAAGCAGTCAACTTCTTTTAAAAATCTTTGAACATCTCCTTTAAGAAGTGCTTTTTCTTTTTTTTAAAGCAAAAACTGGGGACTTTATTGTCTCATGTAACTGAAGAGTCGGGGAGTGGTCCGACCCCAGGCACAGCTGAGTTTTGGACCCGGATAGAGTCAGGTTTTTTGCTGTCCACCTCCAGGCTGTGCTGCCCGCAGGCAGGACCCTCCCCCTCCTCAGGGGCAAGGCGGGCCCCTGCAGGTCCAGGGGAAGAAGTACTTTGGAGTGTGCCGACCCTGGAGATTGTTCTTCAAGCTCTGCCCAGCAGTAACATATACTACATGGGTCCTGAAGGAAATAAAAACTTTGACATATTGAATATGTTTTTTTAAAAGAATTTATTTATTTATTTTTAGAGAGACAGGGAGGGAGAGGAAAAGAGAGTGAGAGAAACATCTGTGTGTGAGAGTGAAAGATATACATTGACTGGTTGCTTCTCGCACGCCCCCAGGTGGGGATCTGGCCGGCAACCCAGGCAATGTGCCCTGACTGGGAATCGAACCCGCGACCTTTCGGTTTGCAGGCTGGTGCTCAATCTATTGAGCCACACAGCCGAGGCTGACATGTTGAATATGTTTGATGTCACTGTATTTAACCAACTTATTTATGCCTTTAAATGTTAACCTGTTCTAACAGGATATTTATAATTGGTTAGGTTGTTTTTTGTGCTCATTTCCTTAAAAAATTTGTACACTCTTCTGTCAGTATCCCTTTATTATGTCATTATTTCTGTTGGAAACTCAGGTTCAATCTACAGTGCCTCATTTCAACTTTAGCCTCTTTTCTGAGAACAGAACCCGTGGTAACTATTAGGCCTTTGTATATGAGAAATCATGAATCAGTGAGTTGTAAGTGTAGCATTTTAAAAACATAAGCCCTGGAACCAGATTGCCTGGTTCCACCTCCTGGGCTCAAATCTCGGGTCTGCCATGAGTTTGCCATATGACTTTGGATGATTTAGCCTCTCTGTACTTAAAGGTTCTCACCTTGTAAAATGGGGATAGTAGTAATGCCTTCTTCTTACTCCTGTAGAACCTGGCACATCGAAGTGCAGGGTATTACTAATGCTGTTGTGTCTGTAACATATTTCTCCCAGCTTTCACTCCCCAAGACCACACAGAAATACACCACTGTCTTGGCTGAGCCATTGAGTCCAGAGTGCTTTGGAAGAGAACTGTAAACATATTTTTAAGTGAAAGAATGATGATAAAAATTAAAACCAAACCAGGAGGTAGTGATTTGACAGCACCCCTGCTTAGGAATATATTCTGCACCTTCCTTTCCGTCCCGTGTTTATTTTGCAAAGGATTTCTCTGTAAGCGTTAGCATCCATGGCATGTAACTTGTGCTGCTTTTTTATTTTCATTGTCTAGGAATTTCCTCAGAGATGCCACTGCTCTGTGCCAGAAGTCTTCCACCACTTCTGCATGAGTTTTCTGGCAGAAGTAGGCTTAATTAGATTCTCTCTTGTTTTCTCTTTAAAAACTTGGAACCCATCCTGTTGTTCGTGCGTTGTAAGGCTGAACATGTCTGGTTAAGTGATTCTCTGGGGATCTAATCTGGCATCCACTCAGGTCTTGTTAAATCAGAACTTTAAAAGCCTCTTGCTGAGTGGGCTCCATCATTATTGACCAAATGTTTCAAGATGTAGGCACAAACCATTTCTGTCAGTTTTTTTTTAAGTGTAGTGTAATTTTGAACTGACAGTATGCTTTTCTACTTGGGAAGATTAAAAAAATACCACGTGGCAAGTTTAACCAAGGTCATGTTCATCTTAATTTCTTTGCAAGTTTCTCTTGCCCACTTACTTGGAAGCACTGCTGAGCTTGACTTATGTGACTGTTTTGTCCGGAAGAGACAGTGAGACTTTTCTCTTTACATAGGGCAACTAGTTAACAGTAGTCCTCTTACAAGGACTGTGCATAAAGGATATGCAATTCCTTCTGGTTACTCTGGGCCTGACGCCCTTATCCTTCCTCCTTCCCCTCACCTAGTAAAGCAGGTTTTTTCTTTAATTTTCTTGTCTTCTCTCTGTATTGCACACCTGCCATTGTCATGTATATGTCATGTTCATACAGATAATCTAAATCCAGAGAAATTGACTACAAAAACCTGTAAAGATTGTAGATATGATACACAAGGGGACCAATCTCCTGTAATCGAAATCAAGGTAATGGAAAAGTAGAGTCATCCTAATTCATGATGGCATAAAAATGAGGCCGTTGGAATTAGCCAAGAGATTGTTTGCCGTGGCTGTGACTGTCACAGCATGGCCGTGGCCCAGAGTCAGCCAGGTCAGTGGAGGAAGAGTTGAGCCTTACTAATGCTGTGCATTGTTCTCAGTCATTGCAGATGCTTCCTATCCCATCAGCCCTGTTTTTTACAGAGGCTGCATCTTCCTGGAACTTAAGATTACTAAATACGAAGAGTTTCTGCTCTAGCTGGTGTGACTCAGTTGGTTGGGTGTTGCCCTGCAAACTGAAAGGTCATGGGTTTGATTCCTGGTCAGGCCACTTGCCTGGGTTGCAGGCTCTGGCCCTGGTCTAGGCGCCCGTGAAAGGCAACCAATCGATGTTTCTCTCTCTCTCTTCCTCCCTCCCTTCCCTTCACTCTGAAATTAGTAAATATGAAATGTTTCTTTGCCTAAGTTTCCTTTCTACTTTGGAGATAGAAACCCTTAAAGATCAAATCACATGTATTTCGTAGATTCAGAAACTAAAGCCAGAGAGGTTACATAATTCGCACAAAATCACACATGACTTAGTGGCTGAGCTGTAACTAAACCTGGGTCTCTGGTTTCCCAAATTAGTGTTCCTTTCACATGCTGTCTTTGCTTATCCATTCAATTAGCAAACATAATTGAAAGGGCTCTAATTAGTTTGGCTCCTAAAGGCTTTTGTGGTTAGTGTCAGACGGGAAGCAAGGTTTGTTTTTCTTCCCCCAGCTTTTGAGTCATGGCCAAATTTTGTCAGTCAATTATTTCAGACTCTAGAAGTCATCACATGGAAGACAAGATGATTTGAATAGCTGGACACACATGTCTGTCTGTCTGTCTAGTAAACATGCCTTCTGTAGTACAAATTAGAGACTTATTATAATGTACCAAATGGATCTGGTCATTAGCTATGGAGCAGTTGTGGCCAATACAGTGGTGACATCCCAGCTATCACTATCATTGTGTGTTTTTTCCGGACCTGTGAGCTTTGACACTACTTTCCCATATAATTGAGGGGTTAGCAGGCCTCTGGCAACCCAAGCATCCCAAGAAGCAGATGCTAGGGATGCAGGGGGCTGATTGGCCGCCCCATGCACTTGGCAGTTGCATGAATCGGCACTGCCAATTCCTTGGCGTGAGAACCTTGGAGGTGTGAAGAAGTATCCTTAGGTCTGTGAACTAATTGTTGGCGCCCCTGAGGGCACCTCTCAAGGAATTATCTAGATGGAATTGAATTTCCTTCAGTGAAGAGTCTCTCTCAATTCCTAAGAGAAAGTCTGAAATTGACTCTTAGACCTGAAGGCTTCCTTCCCGTCCCTGGAAGATCTGCCATAGAAGGAAAGGCCGCCGAAAGGTATGCCGTTTTGTGTTGTGCTTATTACGTAGGGACAAACAGACGGGGCTCTCCTTGTGACCCGTATTCTTGATACAGTCCGGGCATAGAGAACTCTGGCTCCTACAGCTTTTCCTTTTCTTATTTCTGCATCTTATTGATCTGTGCTTTTCTCGGGAGAACTGGAACTGTTTGCCAGGAAATAGTTGTGTCTTTTTGAATTTCAGTATTTATATGTGTGTAGGGAAGGTTTTCATTTAAGTATTTCGTTGTAATTGATGGGAAAATTGTTGGTTCAGAATTATTTGTGGCAGATCCCTGTGATGTATCAAAGTGTCCATGTTGAATATGCCACACTGTAGACTCTGAAATGCTGTGTCGCCTTTAGAATGAAACATTCAAAAGAGAGAGAATGTTTTTTTGTTTTTGTGTTTGTGAGGTTTGATGTTATCATTTAATGTTAACACACAAAGTGCTGGAGTAGTGGAGTATCTGAAATTTTAAAGTATGACTTAAGAAATTACTTTATGTTAAAATCTCATTTAGCCCTGGTTGGTGTGGCTCAGTGGATTGAGTGTCAGCCTGTGAACTGAAAGGTCACTGGTTCAATTCCCAGTCAGGGCACATGCCTGGGTTGCAGGCTAGACCCCCATTTGGGGGCATGTGAGAGGCAACTGATTGATATTTCTCTCCCTCTCTTTCCCCCTCCTTCCCCCTCCCTCTAAAAATAAGATCTTAAAAAAAAGAGAAAGTAAATGTTTTAAAAAATCGCATTTATCTAGAATTTGATTTATAAAGTGATAGTCTATTATGGAAAATTGAAATACGATTACTTACAGCTTATAATATTTAGGTTACACACTGTGCTTGGCTTCCCATTCCTCCACTTTCATCAACTGTGCATCAAAGACAACAAGAAAATGTTACGTGTATTTTCAACACATGAGAAGCAGAGGCTTTCTTATTCCTAAGATGCTCACATATCACTTCATATTTCCTGGTAGAAAAACGTCAGTTTCTAGCACATATGTCAGTAACTCTATGGAGAAATTTTCCATTATCCTCCTGCTAATCTTTTGCCTTTTTAAAAAAAGAGAGAGAAGGCTTTCAAGGCGCTTTTGTGACTGTTGGAGTAATGGCTTCTTTCTGCTAAAGGAGGCCGAGTCAAGGAGTGTGCTCCTGGTCTCTTCTGGCTTCCCTCGCGGCTGCCTGGCTGGCCTGGGAGCCGAGGCGCAGATGTGGGAGAGAGCAGGCGGTTGGGGGACACAAGTGAGCGTGTGCATGTGCACACTGGCCCGCACACATGCAGAGGACAGATGGAGCTTCACAGCATGTTCATGGTCATCGTGGAGGCCGCATGAGGGTTGAAAGGAGAGTGTATCTCGATGCCCATTTGTATGTCTCCCCAGGGCATGTTTCCCACCTGGGTCCTGGTGGCCCCCATCCCCAGCCTTCATGGTGGGGCGGACCCTCTGTGCAGGGAGTGCTCCTGTCCTTGTCCTGACCTTTACGTTTCTGAAACAGGCTGAATTTTTTTTTTTTTCAAACAGAGATTGGAGGATTGGGCCTTGATCATTTTACTAGAGGACTTTGCTGTCCATTGAAACCACTGCTCAATCCTGTAGTTGGGTTACTAGCCCCTGTTGTACTAGAATGTTTTTCTTAGTCAAAGCATCTACCAAAAAGCATGCTGTTTCAGAATCCAAGTTGGAGGAATCCATGAGAAGTGTATCTATTCCCAGGACTGTTGGGTTTTGCCCTTTCCCCCTCAACTCCCTTCACACTTTTAAAAATAAACAGTAGATTTGATTCCATACAAACTACATCTGTATGTGTGTAAGGAATGGACTCTCTTTTAGGCAGTAAATTCTTTTTTTTTTTTTGTCATTGGGAAACAAGGATGAGTTTTTATTCCCTGTCAGTGTTGTTGGCATGTGTAAAAAGTGGATCCTACTTGTGCTGTAGAAACTGCTTACATTTTAATTTAAATGTGCCTTTTAAATTTTTTTTAAAGGTAGTGTCTTCCCCAGCAGATGTAGCTGAAAAAGCTGACAGAATTATTACAATGCTGCCCACCAGTACTAATGCAATAGAAGCTTATTCTGGAGCAAATGGAATTCTGAAGTATGTATTTCTCAACTGTGGATATTTTCTCATTACCATAGTTCATGAATTTCACATTTGTTGGAACTATTAAGAAATTACAGTTATGTTTTTTAAAGCTTTCTATACTATTTCCTTTTCTTAAAAGTGAATGGTGTGGTTTCTCCCTCATTGTAAAGGGTTTGTTTTTTCACCAAAGTCAAGTATGTGACTTTTGGGAATATGTTGTTTTTTTGGGGGGTGTTTTTTTTTGTTTGCTTCTGTTTCTTTCCTGTTGCATTAAACTTGGGTTTTCATTGGTAACATGTTTAAGAGTCTTTTAAAGCCTGCATGTTAAAGTGTGCAAGTGTTACAAGCATAACATGGTTTATAGAAATTCAGGAAAAGGTTTCTATGAAAAATAAAACCAAACATTGGAAAGAACACCATTATTTAACATTTTATTATATAATAAAAAGTTATTGTATGTCCTCTGGGTTAGTACATCTGCAGTAAGAATTTTGAGGAGTTGGAATTAAAGGTTAGCAGTTGCTCTTTAAATAAAATACAATTTAGGTCAGAGTTTCCTACCCAGTGCCCAGCTTCTCTGGCTTCAAGAACCTTCTGGTTAATTGCTGTCTATTGCCAAACTCTTGTGGTTATGTTAGGATGACCGTGGTTGAATTCCCAATTTAGTTTTCTGGTCTTAGTGGTTCCTGTTCCCAACTTGCTTTGTTGTTGGATTTCAACACCGAGGTAGACACACTGAGGTAGAATGAACTGGTAGGCCCTACAGACATATGGAGGGCTAAAATGAAAGGGTTTAATTTCATGAAGCTGTAATAATATGAAACTTGAGGTTTTTGGAAATTGGATTGCTTTGGAAAACTAACAAACCTGGAAGCAAAAGACACTTGGATATTAGGCAGAAAAGTGATAAGATAAATGTTTAGATTTCAGGGAAGGTTGAAAGACATACTGGATGGAGCCCTCAGGCCACGGTGTGTGTGGTCCCGAGAAGACCTAGCTGTCTCATGACCTAGTCTGTTCCAGTTATGGCCCTGCTTTACCTCTCAAGGAAAAGCTACTAAAAACTTGCGTGGAGACAAATCCTATGTTTATTAATATCCTTTGCTCAGGAATATGGTGGCCAACTACCAAAGCAGTCTTGTTTAGGGAGTGCTTGGAAAGAGTTTGGCTTTACATTGAATTATAATTTGCTTCTCAGGGGTGGTTCTTTATTTCCTTCTGGGTCAGGGTCATTTCTCTGTACCCAGTGTATGTGCAATTTTTGGGATGATTTCCCATTTCTTAAAGATTTAAGATCTTAAATATACTGATGTCACAAAAGACTGGTAAACTTAATTCTTACTTTTAGGTTGCATAAAGTGAAACTTTCCATAGTGAGGTGATATATATTAGAGTGTGCTGTTTTGTTTTCCTGTGGAATACACACAATTACAGCATTGGGACCAGATCAAGTCCTATGTCTGAAATTGTTATAAGCATTTTATGTGCTATTTTTTTCTGTGGGAAGATTTTTCTTTTCTTTTTCTGTAGTATTTAGCAATGGTTATCTGTTTGCCCATTCAAAATTTATATTCACTCAATTCTAATTTTTCCAGTCATAATTCTTATTAAATGTCTTCTGGGTTAGTTTATCTGTAACAAGAACTTTGGGAATTTTGGATCAAAGGTTAACCATAGTGCTTTAAATAAATTATAATTTAGGTCAGCATTTCCTAGCCATTTAGGTTATAGATTATAAGGGAACTGTGTCTAGGTATATAGCCTGCATTTACAGAGCAAACAAAAACATTTTAGTATAAGATTCTATTTAATATTGATAGAAAATATAATATATGAAAAGGCTGCTTCCCATTTTTAGCAACGTATGTATGTAAACTTACCATAAAGAACAAAAAGACTGAGATTTCCAGGTCCTTTCCTGTATTTCCCTTTCTGCTGTTTGATTTTTTATTTTGTCTTTGAAGTTAGTTGTTAAAGAAGACACCATCCTGAAGCAAATGGCTAAATTTCAGTTGCGTATATTTATTCTGCCTAGTAGCAATAAGATGGATATGTAAAATTTACAATATGGCTTTTTGAAGACAGATCAATTACTTTTTATAGAGACTCAGTTACTTTACAAACAAAAATTAAAGTTCTATCACATACCTCTTGTACAGTTAATAGGTATTTTAAATTGCTTAAGTCTTAGCTTACCTAACCTATATTATAGTTATTGTGTATTTCATCTAAAACCAGAATTTATACCAGTTTACTAGATTATTTTGGTTTGTTTGAAAAAGTGGGTTTCCTTTGTGCTATAATTAATCTGAAAATGAATTCGACATTTTGAATCACTTCTGATAGTGCTTTTAATACTAAACCACCAAAGACGACCTTGATATCTGGCAGCATTTAGCAGATTCTGATTCTATAGGTAGCTGTATGAAATGTTTATTGAGCATTGTAAACTATATTTTTAAAACTGTAGTTTTTGAAAAGACTCTTTTTATTTATTTACTTAGAAAAGTGAAGAAAGGCTCACTATTGATAGATTCCAGTACTATTGATCCTGCAGTCTCAAAAGAATTGGCCAAAGAGGTTGAGAAGATGGGAGCAGTTTTCATGGACGCCCCTGTTTCTGGTGGTAAGTGGCAGCTAACGTACACGCACCCCCACTTCTGTCTGTCAGAAGTAGCAACGAAGGGGTCATGGTGCCCAAGGTACATCCAGTTGTTTTTAGACCTGTTGCAGGGATTCTCGTTTCCCTCCTTAAAAATAAAAGCACATAAATGACTTACGTTATTCAGTGCTCTCCAAATATATTGTGTATTCTGAATTCAGATAGAAAGGTATCACGATTTTGAAAGGTTGTATATTTTTGGTCCAGACTGCTGTGGGTGGGGATAGATCAATTCCTGGGAAATTTAACTTTCAGAATGGATTTAAGAAATAATTTGTTTGCATAATCTTATAACTCTTAAAGAAATTGAAGACAAAGAAAAAAACGTCATTTCATAAGGGAAACGTTAGGCCCAGATGATTTTATAGATGAATGTTACCAGAATTTCGAGGAGCAGATCATCTCAATTTTATACAAACTTTTCCAGACTATAGAAAAGGAGGAAATGCTTTCCAACTCATTCTGCAGGACCTGTATAACTCTGATACTTAAACCAGACAGAAACATGAGAAAGAAAAGTTATAGGTCTATGTCAGTTACGAATATAGAAATGAAAACTTAAAGCATACTAGCAAACCGAATCCAACCATGTGTAAAAGAGATCAAACACTACAGCCACATTTGGTTCATTTCTTATATGCACAGATGGGTTAATATTAGAAAATTTTAAATATATTTGACCCCATTAACATATTTAAAAATTATATCATTTCAGTCAGAGAACAAGCCCCACTAAAAATAAGCCACACTAATAAAATTCACAAAGCTATTATTATGGCAGATACTAATAGTGGGTAACTGGGTATTTTTAGGATGGCAGGATTGTAGGTATTATGATTTTCCATAATTTCTAAATTTTTCAAAATTATTGTGTAATCAAATACCATTTATACACACACACATAAACATACATGCTTATACACGTATGTACATATATATTTATAATAGTATAGCAGTAGACAGTGGAATAGCATTTTTGTTCTAATTTTATTAAATTTGATTGTAGGCTTTGGAATTAAGAAATAACAAAATATATTTATTTAAATCAGTTTCTGTTTTTTCATAAAGAGGTTAATTGTCTTATAAAGTCATCTTATACACCTTATAAAAGTATATATATTTTTGAATACAGATGGAGATATAAATCATTGTTAACCTCTCAGATTGTTATAATGGAATTGGCTGAGTAGGATTTAGGTGTAAAGATTTACAATGTGATACAGCACATTTGATTTTATCGTGATTTTTATTCTTTTAATTTTTAATTTTATTTTTACAATTAACATTTATTGGGGTGACATTGGTTAATGGTGATGTAGACACCTTGATCACAAAATACTAATAAGCGGTTGTAAGCTGGTGTCGGCGTGTGTGTGTGTGTGTTTAATACAATGGAACTAAACCGAACAACTCTTTTCCGAGTGGCTCTGTACTTGGACTTGAAAATTGGTATGGTACATGCGATCTTGCTGTTGATCCTCTTTTGTTTCAAGAGTATAGTCTAAGATTATCATTTGGTAATGAGGAATATCAGCTTGATTTTTAAATGTTATTTTAACTTTTAAAATAGAGTCTTCTTTGTGATAAAACTTTGAAATTACTCTTTTGTTCCTGTTAAGCTATTGTTATACCCTAGTTCGTAGTTTTAATTAGTAGCAAAAAATACTGATTTATAATAGAGAATACACTTGAATCTGAACTATATTATAGGTTGAAAGCTTTGTGTAGAGATGGTTGTGATAATTTATTGCTTGACACGTTTATCATGTAATTTGTAATAGAAGTGTGTAATAGAAGCCTATACTTGTCTTCTCATAGTTATTTTTATATTTTTGATATAGTAGATTGTAAATGGCTCTACTTTCTCAGTTAAAATAAAATAGAGGAAATTTTATGTAAGTTAAGTAGGCTGGTTTGAAAATGATTACATTTTAACTAAATAAAATTCAGGAAAAGAGACCTGCATAAAGCTTGGCTTCGACACCAAAGGTAGGCCCACAATTTTATAAAGTTCCCTATTCATCAGTCTTGAAACATAGGATATTTGAGGTAATTTGAATAAAACTCAAGTTCCCCCCAATTTTATCCCTCTCTCTCTACCCCACATCTGTTCTTTATCTTAGACTTTACAATAATGGGTTTACATGTATTTATATAGAGATGTTACAAATAGAGTAGTATTGTAAAACTATGAACGGGAATGTCTTACTTGGTGGTTAGCATTTTAAAGAGGAGTTTTTTTTTTTTTTTAAACCAGTATAGATTGTGAAGATAAATGGTATAGGTTTTTGAGCAAGGGATTAGTTTCTTTAGTCCAGCATTTTCCTCTACTTCCTGTTGACTATTATTCTGGGGAGTAAAATAAAAAGAATCATGACTGTTTCACTTTTCCCAGGTTTCATTTTGATATTTATTAGACCCACCCTACAGCAGCTCCTGTATACATTGCCCTTACTACGAATAATAGAATTTTATTTGAGTTCTAAATTAAGGTTTTTTTAAAAAGTCAAAAACAAATGTCGCTTGCACAGTGGTGTTATCACCCTGAACCTGAAGCTACCCTGTGAAGAACTGTAGTACTGGTCTAGTCGGCACTTTTAGGGAGGGCACTGCCTCAGAAAGCGCTCGGGCGCTCCCCAGCTGGGCCGGCGCTCCCGTTTGAAGCTGTCGCTGTGCGTGCCCTCAGCAAAGCTCGCATTCCATTCCATCTCTTATTTTTATATAAATACACACACGCCTCTGTATATATGCACACACACACGTACACGTGTGCGTGTGTGTGTGTGCACATATATACATATAGGTTCTCTTCCTCTTGTAGAGTTTAAACTTTTTGAGTATAGGTAGTAAGTCTTTTTTTCCAATCGTTTTTATTCAATGTTGAATATATAAACCAAATACTTATAAAATATCCAAAGGTACAAGGTATAAGTATAAAAACTAGAGCTTTGAAATTCTTGTGTGCTTCTCTCAATCCTGTTTTTTCTTCCCTAATTAGTAGAAATCGATAACCTGAATTTTCACTCATTCCCATGCTTTTCTTTAGAGTTTAACGACATACGTTTTTATCTTTAAAAAAATGTGTATTTATTTTATTTATTTTTAGAGACGGGAAGGGAAAGAGAAAGAGTGAGAGAAACATTTATGTGTGGTTGCCTCTTCAGCGCCCTCAATTGGGGACCTGGCCCACAACCCAGGCATGTGCCCTCACTGGGAATCAAAGTGGGGAACTGAACTGGGGAATCGAACCTGCTACCCTTTGGTTTGTGGGATGACGTCCAACCCACTGAGCTACACCAGTCAGGGTTACTCTGTGCTTTTGTGAGAACTAGCACGAGGCACTTCCTGTGTACTGAAACAGCCCCTCAGATAAGCAGAAGGCAGCTCTGTAAAAAGAAAAAAAGTACTCCTTTCTTTGGCATGAAGCCTGCATCAAGGTTTGTGGTTTGGCAAACCTGGTGTGGATGGGACCTCAGCATCCGCTTACCCCCGGGTCTGATGCCCTCGTGTGGTGCGTGAAGTGTACTCTCAGTGCGTGGCCGTTCCGTGTAGTTCATTAATTTTAACTTCTCTATGGTATTCTACATAAATATATCATGCTTTATGTACATTTGGAATCTTTTCCGTTTTTAAAGTATTACTCACATTCTTATACAGTGTGTGGAAGCGTCTTTATAGTTTCTGTTTTCCCAGCACAAGCCTGGAACGTAGTTGGTCTTCAGTAAATGTTGAAAAACTTGGATTCAGTTCAGCTGGAAAAACAACCATACAGGACAAGTGGTGGAATCCCTATTTTACCAGGGGTAGAAGTAACACCCAGAGAAAATAAATAACTCTCTTAAGATCATACTGTGTATCAGTGGCAGTTGAAGACTACTTTCTAGTTGAAGATCAGCAGGGCTGGACTGAAGCAACCCGTCGTTTGCTCAAGACTAAGGCTAGGTTTGTTTCCTGTTCCACTGCATTAGGAGATACTATTTTCTGTAAAGTTCTCATTTATTCTAAGAGGAAAATAAGGATAGCAATCCTTATTGAAGGCTATCCTTTAACTTATAAAATCACTCTTATTACTTGGCTTAAAAGAGCTAACGGTTACTGTGGGACATTGTTGTGGTTATGGCCCTTAATTGCTCACATCCCTGAATCTACACTGTGTATGTACTCCTTATGCCAACACTGGGCTTAGCTGCCTGACTCGCTCTGGCCCGTGGTGTGCGAGCAAACGTTACACAGGGATAGACTTCAGAAGCATTTTGTCCATCGAATTTTGGCCTCTCTCGTTGCTGGGACCTCCTCCACAGCTGCGTAGAGAAGCCTGGACAAGGCTGCTGGAGACAAGGCTGTACACCAAGCCCAAGTCAGGCTCCCAGGTGACTGCATCTGCATTGGTGATCTCAGGGCTGCCCGGCAGTGACCTGTCCAGCTGCGATCATCTAAATTGCTCACCCACAGAATTGTGAGCAAATAAAGCCACCGAGTTTTGGGGCAGGTGTCACGTAACAATAGATACTGAGAGAGCCAATGGAGTTGATATTTTCATCATTGTGTGGAAGTGTTTTTGACTTATTATATCAATTGGTGCGCTACCTGTGCTTATTGAGAACAAGTGTTATAAACCCTTCCGCAAGGAGAATTATAATAAAAGCTGTCAGTATAAGGCTGACTTGAATGCCAAAGCTAAGTCGCTCAAGTATTTTACTATTAAACCAGTTCAGAAAAGTGTTATGTCTGCTATAAACAGGAGCCTGAGTTATGTCTCTATATTTTTTAATTGTAAAGGAGAATGTTTGACTATATAGTACCTGAGTAGCTGCCCTGGTGAGCTGATATGAGATCCTTTTCCAGATCTCACCAAATCTGGGTGAGATGGTAAAAATTTAATAAATGTCATTTTGGCATTCTTGTGGACTGCTGGGGTTAAGCAGTAGGTCTAGCTTCTAAGTGTTTCTTGTGCTCTTAGAATTGGGTTTTTATTATTAGAAGAGACCTTACCAATAATTTAATTCGACTCTGTTATTTTGTAGGTGACCAGTTCAGGTCCAGAGAAGTTAAGTGGCTTGCCCAGGGCTCTCCAGCTTGGCAGCAGATCTGGAAGTAGAATGAATCCTGCTCTCTCAAGTCAGTCTGAGGTCCTTCCCCCTTGGCCAGACCTTCCCTTAAGCCCTGCTCTGTGGTGGCCTTCTCTCCAGTTCATAGAGGTTGCCTATTGCTAGCCCCATTTCGAACAATTTTATTTACTGCAGTGGCTGCTTCTCTGGCTACTGTCTTGCTAGCTGACGGGCCCTGCCATGGAGGGAATCCTGTTGGGTGTTGAGGGGAGCAGCCACCTTCTTTTCTAACCCTCAGGGGCTGGCTTCTGACCTGGGAGAGGCTGGCGTTTCTGTTCCAGAGCCAGTGAGAAGGGATGGCCGAGAAGCCATTATGCTGGAATCTGGAGAGCCCTGGGGAGATCGGACCAGTCCTGTTGGGCTAACCCCAGCCTGGAGTGTTTTATTAACTGGCTGTCGGGAGTCTTTCCTTCTACCGATGAGTTGGGACAGTACCTGAGTGTTTTGTTTTTTGTTTTGGATCCACCTGGCTGGTTAAATAAACCTTCAGGAAAAGAAAAAGTAAAGTGGTATCTTGACAGATCTCTAGTATGTTCAGGTTCGACTAGGACAGGATCTGTTCTGAGGTGTGAAGCCTTGGAGCTGAGCAGGGTTACACATGGAAGCAGATGGATGAGGGGCTTGTTTCGTGGAGCAAGAACGAGGCTGTTTTCCACGTGCTTCTGTATTGTGCTGTGCTTGTTGTGCCTGTTTCTTCCACCAGACTCTGCAGAGGGCAGACACCCTGTCTTGTTCATTTCTGCCTCCAGTGTATGTCCTCTGGTGGGCATTTACTAAAGTGTGGTTGGCTGAATGAAGAATCTTTCCATTTTTTAAATTTGCAATTAATGTTAACTATTTTGAGCCTTCCCTGCAGTTACTTCTCCTTTCCAAGCTGTTCTCCAGGTTGTTTATCTTCAGACTATTGACTTCTCTCTCAAGTTAAACTAAGTAACTGCCTCTATGTTGCAACATCCGTCAGTCAGATAGTAAGTATTTACCGTGTTCAAAACATTACATTTTATTATTAGATGCTATTGGGGAGTGTGATTATGATCAAGGTCATGAGATGAGGATAAAAGAAGTAGAATAATAAATATTCAGAACAACTTGAAGAGGAAGTCCTTACATTAGAAGTTTAGGAAAACATAAAATGATTTGAGAATATTTATAAAACATAAAGTAATGCAGTGCAGCAGTCTTCCCAGTACCTAACAGTCAGAAAGGGATGCTTTGTTAACAGTTCAATCCCAGCGACATGCTAGGCAGCATAGAGAAACGCCGTTCTGTCCTCTCTGGGGTGGCTGTCCCTGCTTTATTTGACTCTTATCTCCTAGTCACCTTTATGGATATTTCAAGATAGGAAAGAATACCAGATTTGATTTATACAGCTGATTCCAGGGCAACAGAAGGATTTTTAGTTCTGGAAATAAAGAATTTATGTTCAAGATCAGCTTGAAATCTCATAGATGATATATGAGGCCTGTCCAGAATATATCCAGCCATGTAATATGACAAATACAGACCTTTTTTGGAGAACATACAAGAAACATTGTACATGGGACAATGACGCCTCAGTCCCCTTCAAAGTAGGCCCCCTGGGGCCTCACACAGTTTTCCTAATCTCCATTGGCTGCCCCGTCCTATTTTCCTGAATCTCTTAGGCAGTCTGAAATCTCTTCTCTTTTGAAGGTGATTTTAGTTTTGGGGAAAGACAGAGGTTGCAGGGCACCAAATCTGGGCTGTAGGGAGGGCTGAGTCACCTGGGTGACTTGATGTTTTGCCAAAAATCTGCACTAGACATGCATGAGCAGGCACATTGTCATGATGAAGCTGCCGATCACCACTGGCCCATAACTGCAGCCTTCTGAATCATCTGAATAGTTTCTGTGAAGGAATGTTCAAGCTTAACGCAAATGATGAGGCATATTCGTTCCTCTGCTCGCTTAGTCACTGTGAGTGTGACAGCCACACAGTACACATGCTCGCTCAATAGCATCTACCACCCCCACAGACTAACACAGTGAAGTTGTCGTTGTTCACGCATGTGCATTCCAGTCCACGCTCCTTGGCTGCCAGGCTACACTGATGTCACGCCAACTGTTCTTGTTCCGTTAACAATCGCTGGACTTTTTCCAGACAGACCTTATATATCCAAGGGGAACCAATGGAATTTGGAGCTAGATAAGAAAGTCCTTTTGTAAATATTCTTTAAGCAAGGAAGAAAGGCAGTTGGTTAGTTCGTATAATTCTCTTATCACATGTAGTTTCATTTTTTGTTGTTCTTCTGTTAATAAATTAAAAGAAGTTCACTTGAATATTAAGGAGAGCCTGGAACTTTTAGAGAGAGAAAGGACTCTGAAAATTAAGGTTTTCATTGTTTTTTCACTGAAATGTCTTATAGTTATTGTATTTATATATTCTTATGGGATTATTTATTGTTTTCTAATTATGCACTCTCATCTAATTATGCACAGCACCTCGATTGCAAGAGGCATGCTTTCTGCTTCACTTTTCTCCTTCATTTCATGCAACGAACAGATAGTGAGCACTCTGTATGAACTAGATGTTCCAGACACTAGACTGTGACTTCAAGGACAGTCGGTCTCACTTCCTAGAGCTTACAGTTTGGTAGAATAGGATACACAAATACAAAAGTAATTTCAGTGATAAGTGCTGTGAAGGAAAAAGAAGACAGAGTAAGCGGCTAAGGAGAGGCCCTTTGAGCCAGAGCGGACAGGATGCTCCTGGGAGGTGACACTGAAGCAGAGGCGGGAGTGCTCAGGCGAGGGGAAGTGTTCCAGTGGAGGGCGTGGCTCGGAGACGTGGAACAGGCCTGGTGTGTCTGCGGAGCATTTGTCTGTGTATCAGGAGGGCGCTGCAGTTCCCACTCAGAGTTTGTTAAATGGAGTCAGCCACACATGAACTCCCCGTGAGTGTAGAATCGTGCCTTTGCTGAACGGTCTCTGGTTGTCAAAGCTAACTGATCTTTTCGTAAGGTAGCCCACGACACGGCCTCCTAAGTGTGATGCTCTAGCTTATCTGCCTTGTGTAAGTCGCCTCTCTGTGAAATTATGATCATTCTTTAGTGTCAGATGTTGTTTAGTTGCATCATTTTGGATACATGCATTTTTTTTAAAGTGTGCAATGGGTGTGTTACCACAGAGCTAGTTTCAATTTGCCCAGCTCTGTTGTATAATGAATGCGAGACATCAAGCAAATTAAAAACTATTGTTTGTGACTAATGACCAGTACTGTTCAGTCTGCTCTCAGGGCATAATTACAGCACTTAACTGTGCTTGAATAATGGAAGAATAAACTCACTGATTGCCTAACGTCTGTAGATTTGCATAGAGACCTTGAGCTGAAGTGACTCTGAAGTGGCCCTTGCCGGTAGCCCAAGGCTTTCTGTGCTGGCAAGCCTCATTGATTTGCTAAACTGTATCGTTCCAGTTAGGGCTTAACGTCAAAATTAAATAATTGAACTTGTGTGTATGTGTTTGTTTAACAGTTCCCTACCAGGAAACCAGATTTTATACTCTGCTTGGCTGGGCTGCATTTTAGTAATTTGTTTGAGGTATTCTTAGAACATGGAGTAGTAATCACAAAACCTATTAAGGAGTTTCTCTTAGAGCACTAGACTTGCTTGCTGAATTCTTCAATGAAAGCCTCATATAGACCCCCGTTACTGTTTTTAAAATCCAGTGTGCAGTCTTGGCCTTTACTGCTCACCAAACTGGATACCTACTGTTTTTCCGTTAGATCTGCATCTAATTTATGGTAAAGGGACCACAAAAACAAAAATTATTTTTATTTTGGCACCTAACACCACTATAGTTAAGGGTCTGTTGGCATTTCCATTAAAACATTTTCTTAGAGAGGTTTATAACTTGGCACTTTTGCTTGGCTTTGGGCCGAAACATTGCTATTTCTGTCCAAAAGCAAATTCTTTGACCAGATTTCATAACTGAAAGTGCTGTGGTTTATAATGTGTGGAGGGGGAAGGGCTGTCACAATAGGTCTTTGATGCTCTAGCAAGCTGTCTGATTACAAAGTAGTATTGTGTGTGGTGTTTATTTTGGCATTTCAGGTTTTCCTCAGTTTGACCTTTTTGAATGTCTTGAAATAACTTGGTTTAATGTGATTAATATAATTTCATGGGTTTGTCCCTTTAAAGAATGGTACTACTGTGATGATTTTTTAATTCTTTTTGAGTTATCGATTTCTGTTATTTATTGTCAAATGTGAAAGTGCTTTGTGGTATTCACTTTTGTATGAGAGTTTTGAATTAATCTCAGAAAAGAGTAAATAAAATAAGTCTTTGCTTGGTCTGATTTGGAGGTATTTACAGCTTTAATGAAAGACACATATCATATGATTTCACTTATATGTGGAATCTAAAGAACAATAGAAACGGACAAACAAAATAGAAACAGACTCAGATATAGAGAAAAGACTGATGGTTGCCAGAGGGGAGGGTGACTGGGCAATTAGGTGAGAAAGGTGAAGGGATTAAGAAGCACAAGTTGAGTCCTGGCTGCTGTGGCTCAGTGGATTGAACACCAGCCTGTGAACTGAAAGGTCAGTAGTTCGATTCCCAGTCAGGGCACATTCCTGGGTTGCAAGCTGGGCCCCCATTTGGGAGTGTGCAAGAGGCAACTGATCAATGTATCTCACATTCATTGATGTTTCTCTTCCTCCTTCCCCTTCTCTAAAAATAAATAAATAAAACCATTAAAAAAATAAACATAAAAAAGAGGAAGCACAAATTGGGCCCTGGCCTGGTGGTTCAATTGGTTGAAATGATGTCTTTTTACACCAAAAGGTTGCAGGTTCGATTCCCCGGTCAGGGCATATATCTGGATTGCAGGATGTCTCTCTCTTTCTCTCTGTCTCTGTCTCTGTCTCCCCACCCCCCCTTTCCTCATTCTAAAATCAAGAGACACATCCTTGGGTGAGGATTTAAAAAAAAGAAAAAGACAAATTGGTAGTTACAAAATAGTCATGGGGATGTAAAGTACAGCATAGAGGAATGCAGTCAACAATAAGGTAATAATGTAACAATGTAATAATATATAGTGCCAGGTGGGAACTGAAAATATGGTGGGGGGGAACACTTTGTAAAGTGATTGTATAACCACTATGCTGTACATGTGGAACTAATATAAAATAATATTGAATGTAAACTGTAATTGAAAAATAAAAATAAAGCTTTAGTAACGAAATAATTTAAAAAATTTTAACTTTGTTTGATGGGCACATCCATTTCCTTAGAAATGATGTAAGACTCGTCAATACCAATACACTAGAAATGGATTAAATATGTTAGCTGTTTACATTTCCCCGCAATTTCACAGGTGTTCCCTGAAGATACAGTAGGTTCAGCCCCAGACCACCATGGTAAAGTGAGTCATACTCTTTTCGCTGGTGGAGGGTCTTACCTTCAATTTGTAAAAAAAATGCAACATCTGTGGAGCACAATTATGCAAAGCACAATGAAGAGAGACGTGCCTGTTACCCTGTATCCATTAGGTATCCTTTTGTGTCCCTGGTGGATACCTTTTCCCCGGGGTTTTCTCCAGTTTGCAGGAGTAGTTCAGAAATGTTTGGTAAATAAATTACAGAGATTTCTTTGAAATTAGTCCCAGAGAAGAGGTGCCCATAAAAACCTCTTTTACATTCTTTGGCACGCCTCAGACTCCAGTACAGCAGCGTCATGGACAAGAGTCCCTATATAACGTGTTAATGAGTTCTTAACGCACTGAGGGAAGACTGCTGACTCAGTGCCCAAGATAACATCGTTGAGGCAGCTTTAATAATTTGTGTCCCAAGAAAATAGAGCGGATTAGAGAAGGCAGAGCGCTCCCTTCACTTATGTTTTGTATTATTGTTATCATTTATTGTGAGTAGTATCACCAGCAACCCAGTTTATTTCTAAGAATTTGCTTTCTCGCAGTTTGCAAATTCCTTCATTTCCGAATCTGCAGGTGAGATTTTAATTGCGTGGCAGTTTCCAGTCAAGTAGCCATTACAGGGTTGCTCTTGCGAGCCTCTGGCCTGTGGTGGAGGGGGGACCCCGTGTTCTCTTCACATGTTGTGTTGGAAAGTGCATGGGTAAGGCAGGGGTCCTGCCTGGAGTAATCCCAGGGTATTTTTAATGTTTTTTAATTGCCATTCAGGATGTAAGTCAGACCAGACACAGTTGGGTCTGGTGACTAGTTCATGGCTGCCTAGTGGTGTTCATATAAAGGCGAAGTAGGTTTAGTAAATAGATCTGAAGCTATGACTGATATATAATTTATTTTTCACTAAGGTCAGTCGATTCCTAAGCAGTGCGAAATGAGTTCCAGTGAACCTTGTGAGTTCTATTACGTTATTTTGTTTTGCCCGCGGTCCCGGACAGCACGGAGCGGGGTGGGCAGAGCAAATGGAATTAAGACTTTGGCAGGGACCTCCTTCAAATCATCATCAGACTTATTTCCATTTTCTAGAACTCTGCTGTTCTTAAAGACAGTTTGGTGACGTTAGCAGATGAAAAATACGTTGAGTTTAAATTCCTCTCTGCGTATATTTGCCATACGATTGTATTTTGTTTTGCATTCCTTTGGGTGTTTCGGTTGTGAGCATTTTGGATTCGCATGCACATTTCACCGCAGTCATCCTCCGTCTTCCGTCCTCCCCTTCACGGCGAGGCCAGCGAAGGTGGGGTGGGAGCCTTGCCTTCTCCCTTCTGCCTTGAGGTGGTTATAACTTGACCTGAAAGTAGAGGGTTTTTGTTGCTGTTTGGAATTTAGCTGAAACTACTTCCAGCGATAGGACAGATGTGGACTCTCTTAGAAGAGTATTACGAACTTTATGATTTCTTCCTGATATCTTCTATTGAGTCATTGACCATTAGATGTAGTCGTGTTTTTCCATTGCAGTCTCTAAGACAGCATTGTTTAGGGAGTTTTCTTTTTTTTATTAAAATTAACACGAGGCATACGAATAATTTTATCATTAATTACACTTCATTTCCCCTAATTCTTATGTGTGGGTAATACATATTCTCAGGTGGCCAATATTTGTAATGTACTGTGCACACATATTAAAAGAGTAGAAAAATAGTCTTGGCAGACACTGAAATAATTGGCTTTTCCAGCCAAGATAGGTTTGTAAAACATTCTGAAATTTAAGAAGTGGGAGGGAAAGAATTTTTCTTTGCATTAATGTCATATTTTATTAATCCTTTACCTTAGGCTATAAAAATTTTCTGCAGCATTTTTTATTGGATAAGCAGCTAGAGGAAGAAGGGTAGTTGATTTATTGTAATTGTCAAGTAGCTGCAAACCTTCAGATAGTTGAATTATTTTGACGTAAAATCCTGAGTAGAGACAAGATTTTTTTTTCCAAAATGTCAGTGACAATTTTGAGAAAGGAGTAAGAACAACAGCATAATTCTGGCTTTGAGATCTGTAATCTTGAGCAGCAAACTTTTAAAAACAGCATTTAGAAACACTTGATGGTATCTCCTGGTCTGTAATTGGGCTGTACTTTTATATTCTTATTAGTACTTGTATAAAATCAACAGCTTTTCATGATCAGGCATTTACATCTTAAATCTTGTGCACTGCTCTGTTAGGAAATAGACCAAGCAGTACTGGTTATTTTGAAGTTAATAGGAATAGTCTATATTTGATACAGAAGGTACTTTCTGTAACATTTAAGGGCTAGTGGATAAGGAGGAAGAAAGGAGGTGGGGGGAGGCAGGAGCATTTTAGGGGACTGAGAGATTACATTATCCTTTTCAATTTTAGTTGGGAGTTTGGAGAAAAACTGTAAAGTTAAACTTTTTGGAATTGTTACTACCCCAAGTGGGAATATAAACTATATTGAACAAAATTTATTTAGCCTGTTAAAAAGTCAACCTAAAATCATAGTTAATTAGCTTCCATTATTATATCACTTGTAGTAGAGACTCGAACTGGTACGAGTAAGAGGAACTTTATCATATCAGGTGAGCTGACTGCGGCCCATATGGAGCTTTAAGATAATGATGAGTTTAAATTTCCTCTTAGAGCTAAGTGAGAATAAAACTGGAGGCAATAAATACTCTTGGCCAAAGCCATTAAATGAAAAAGCTGGGAATTCTCCAGCTCTTGACTTAAATTGTTTGTTTATCAGCTGGCGCCTAGTCTGGAGTCAAGAACTGGAGATTTCTATCTGTGACAGAACTTTGAAACTCCTGCAGGACACTTTCATTTCAACTTAAGGTAACTTGAGTTTATAGCTTTGGCTTTAAAGATTACTAATGATTTACTCATTTCCTTACCATTTAACCAGAGTGGACTTTTTCCCAGGAAGGGATCTGTGTTTATTTAGGGCCTTTGTCTGCGGAGGGATTAAAAGGCAGCCCACCAGCATTGTGAACTTGATGGTAATAAAAGGTCACCAAAACACACCATAAAAACATTCTTACCATGGAATTAATTATACAGTGTAATTTTACAAAGCAGCTCAGTTACTCCATCCCTACCTTCTCCCCCATTCTTAAACATTTCATCTTTTAAAAATTAAAGCTTTGGGACAATATAGGTTTTTTTGGGAAAAAAATCTTGCTTCTTTCTTGGTACTTAAACACTGCGGAATTGTCACCTGCAGTAAACTGCGTAAACTTTTTAAAGTTTTAAAATAAAAGTGATCATTTGTTGTTCAACTCTGGGACGAATAACTTGTTTGGGGGGAGGGTAGAGTAATCAAAAGGGTTGGTCAGGTTTCATAGAACAGCTACAGTTCAAAAACCTGAGCCTCCTTAGCAGTTTCCTCTGTGCCACCAGATGGCATTGCATCCAAACCTGCTTGTGAGGAAGGGAGGAGAGGTCCTCATACTTGATCTAGATTTTGCTTTTGAAGTTTGCTTAAAAATCTGCATCGAGGTCAATTAAATGTCTCTGAAGAACTGAAAAGGTTTCCGAACTCTGCAAACATTTGCGTTTAGGTGGTTAATATTGCACCGAAATGAAAGTAAATTAAAATGTTGAAACATTTTGCAGAGGATAGCTTTTCTGTTTGTATGTTTGTAAGTGGACATTTAACAGTTGGTTATTTTGTTTTGTTTTACTTGTTTAAACACTCCAGAGAAGATCCTGCCTATGAAAACCCTTACAAATGTTGCAAAAATCCCCTCCGTGTTTGCACTCCCCAACACACACACACACACACACACACACACGCACGCACGCACGCACGCACGCACCCAACCCTTATAAAAAAAGGTGTCACCAGGTTTTGCTGTATGGGGATTTTTAAAAAGAGGGAAAGACCTCGGAAAGGTGCAAGTCGGTCCCTTTCACAAGCGTAGCTATGATTCATTAGGCAGTTCATGTTCGTGTCTTATGAGTTGTTTTTGGGAAAGTGAATTCCAGCAGTTTCCTGTCCTGGTTTTGAGGGAGTGAGTCTCCTCAGTGTTTTGAATTAACTCATTTTAAGAAAGTGATACATAAAAGCAAATAAATAGACCATAAATTTTATAAAAGTTAAGATTATGTTCATTAAAATACGTATTATTTTATTTTTATAAACCTGCGTGTGTTAATAAACTCCAGAAACAATTCAATTATTTAATACAGTTCTCTAGATGCTATGATATGTTGTCAGAATAAATAAGGTTCATTTTTATCCTTTTAAAAAATGTGTTCACCGTGCAGAGAGACATTTCGTGCTTAGCTTTGATCATTTATCAAAAAGCTTTATGAAATGTCACTCACTTTATGCTCAAGCCTCTTCTCTAAGATTTCGTAGTGTGCACAACCTGCTTAAGAAATGTATATGTTTTCAAAGAAAGTGTTTGACCTCCCGCCTTGATGTATCTGCTTTTAAACGCGCCCCCAAGCTCTCCCCTTCCTTCTATTTTGAACAACTCGATTGGAATGTGTGTTGTACTAAAACTAAACAGACACCACCTTCAGTATTACCAAGAAAGAACTTTGTTTTAAGAATTATAAAAAATTCACATTTGTAAGTAGTCTAGACAAAGGTGCTCATGACATTTGACTCTTGAATATTTTAGTTTTGAACTTGATACAACAGTCTGCCTCTTAGCTTTGTTGTGTGCTGATATTTCTGCTTATTTAACATCAAAAAGCTGTATTGGTTTCTCTTTATAGATGGTGCCTGTGTTCTGGAATTGCCCCCTGCTGTCGGTGAATTGCTTCTTGGCTTGTTTTGTAAGAACATCTCACCAGGGTTTTTGTAGCCAGCATTGAAAAAAATAGAATTTGATACAATAGGATTAATAAAAAATACACTGACTATTCATAATTATAATTAAGTCTCCTAGCTCAGCATGTCAGTTTTATATAGTAAGAGCAAGCACATACAAATCTTATATAATAATATGCATATATATATATATAATTGCCTACAATGATTATCTTTCTAGTTATTTCTATAATAACAAGTGACTTTTTTGCCAAAACTCCAGAAATCTACTTTTTTATTAAAAAAATAATAGTCAAGAAAAAAACCCTCTCTTGTTTGGGTGTGGGTAATTTAGTAATGAAGGATTTAGATTTTGGCGTCTCTCACTTCAGTTGGAAATGGTATTGGTGTGAGTGTTGCCATGGGAACCTCCACATACATATAAAAGGCAGGACTGTCTAAGTGGAGGAGGAAGGGCTATGTACCAAAATACCGCGGGCCTAAAGGATCCATTTTATGTATGTGTCGGGGTGGAGGGGAAGCCCTGACGGAAGGGAAGGGAGAGTAATGCAGAAAGTAAATGTTCGAAGTTAAAACCGTGTACTGATACCACTGGAGTCTTGTAGGGAGAAATGTTTTTTTTTTTTTTTTTTTTAATTTGAACTGTGATTCTTAATGGTTTTTATCATGCACATATGTTGGGGAGTTTTTGCATACCTTCAACTAGGTCAATAGAACATGTTGATTTGGTTTTAGATAAAATACTTAATGAAATGTGTTGGTCGGAGAGTTGAGATTTTGGTTTCTGAGATGGCTTTCATGATTCGTTTCATTAAGGATAGTTACCATAGTTCATTCTTTCCCACACACTTGAAAATCAGGAGACAAAGCAGCTGACTTTGCTGTCTGGGAGATGGCTGACGCGGCCTTCAAAGAAGAGCCGGCGTGTGGGCTTCGTAGTATTTTTAACGTTAGATTTTAAAGTTTAAGTGGTTTTGGTACTTTTCTGTGAATACAGGATAAGGAAACAGTGACTGTGCCTGCACGTGTCATGTGGTGTGGTTTTCTGAAAAAATAATGAAAAGATGGAAAGTGAGCATCAGATCCTTTTACATCCCTCAGGAGCACCTGTGTAGCCTCTGATGAAAATGATTCGAGAACAGCCTATTTAACTGTGTGTAAAGTAGCATTTTTGTGGTTTTCTGCACATTTAGGTTACAAAAAACAATGACGTTGTACCAAACATGAGTGAGCCAGGGGGAGAAATGCAACATCATCATCACAGTTTTGACACTGTGGATACTGGTTATCAGATAGATGTGTAAAAATGAGAAAATCATTAACCTGACAAAAACTGCGTAAATTTACCCTTTTAGTCAAGCTGCTTGAGGAAAAGTAAAGCTGCCAAGGTAATAAAACATCTGGAAGTTTTTTAATTAAAAAGAGTAATTTAAATTAAAAAAGAACGCAGGGGAGGGGTGGGAGAAGAAGGTTGGGGGGAAGACCGCACCCTGCTCCCCGGGCCTGGCTGTGGGGTGTGAGTTCAGCAGCCGTGGAAGCGGGTCGTCCCCAACCCCACACACGCAAGGCGGGCGCCTCTTCCTGAGTGGGTGAGGGTTGTGCTGTTGAGCTGGGATCCAAAGAGCTTAGTCATCAGTGTGTCCTGCGGCTCAAAAAGGAGCAGGGCTGAGAGTGAAGAATGAGAAAGTGTTTGCTTATAAAACTAACCAAGTGAAACCTTCAGGTGGTGTGAAATAATTCATAACTGAGAGGATCCTTAGTCGTCAGGAACCTTTAGTCTTTTTAAAGGGGAGGCCCTGACACTGTGTGTCATTCAGCACTGAAGATACCGTATCGCTTCCTAGGGATACTTTTAGTATACGACGTCTGCTTAGCTTTAAACTTAACTTCTTAAGAACAAAAAGACTAAGAAAAATTTGTGGGGTTTTTTTGGAAAAATAATAAGAGGAATAAAAAGTCAGGTTTGTCAAAATACAAGAGAGTGAAAGTAAGGACAACAACATCTAAGTTGTTTTTCTGTTTCGGTTTTTGCTGCTTGTCTTCCACTACCGCCCCCTTCCTTGGGGGAAATCTGACAATCTTAATGGGGTGGGAAGCATAAAAAAACCACACAGCCTTATCAAGAAGTGGATTCAGTGTATTTTTACTTTAATCACCTTTTAAAAGTTTCATAATACAGAATTTTCTAGAAGACGGCCACTAACATGTGTAAGTACCTTTGGTGTGTCAGGCTGTCATGCTGGGTGGTTTGTGTGTTTTAAACCGTTTAATCTTTACAGTAACCTCATGAAATGCAGGTTAGCCTTATTACTTTAGGGTGGAGGCTCAGGCTCATTTAGGAAGGGACATGCAATTATTACGAGAATGTAGCAAAGGGGTTTTAGAGGATTTTTTAAAAATTATGATAGGATTAGTACTTTCAGGTTTGGGATTTCTTTTGTCTGATAGAATAACAAAAGACTTTGATTTGTTTTAAAAAATCAAAGTACTTTTTTGATGCTCCATTAATTCCACCATTCACTGATACCCCCCATCCCAAAATCCAAATGTAGAAAAAATTATTAGCTGACTAATACAGTCCACTTAGGTAATTTAAAAAATTGTTTTTCTGTTTTATATGCTTGAATTCCGTCAACTGTAAGAATAAAAGGGACAAGAAAATGTGGAAACCGAAGTGAAAACCACAGGTTTCAAGCCTTCTCAAATGACTTTCTTGGAAGATATTTTAGAAGTTTAGGTATTACAGAGAGATCCAAAGGGTGTCTTATTTAGCTATGTAGTCACAGTGCGTGCACCCAGGACAGTTCCACATATGTTTTCTCCTTTAACTAGTGTTTTAAATTTTTTTTATTTCCTAAAGTAAGTTATTCAGTTAAATGTACTTCAACAACTTTTTAAATACCAGAAATTGGCCTTTACAAAATATCAGTGAGAGTCTCAGTATGCACATATACTTTTAAAAGTACGTTTATAGTATTCAGCATTAGGACTTACCACTAACCACGTATCAAAACTTGCTGCTCAGTAAGAGTAATAAAACACAGTATTTACTCTAATTTAACATTACAACGATCATTTTGTGTTTTACTGGAAGAATTACAACGTATTGGGAATCGATTTTCATCTTGTCAGTATTTTTAACCCTTCTCAATACACACAATTCTTCAGTCATTATTACCCAAAGAAATCTGTCTCAATAGTTTTGTTTCCTTTTTTATGGAATTTATTGGGGTGACATTGGTTAATAAAATTATACAGGTTTCAGGTATACAGTTCCACAATATGTCCCAGTAGTTTTTAACAGAAGGCCTTTAAGAGGAGTGTGTTGGGAGGGGGAGGTTGTTTTAGTAGTTTAATCTAAAGATAACTCTGAAAAATTCAATACCTAATTCAGAATACATTTAAAAAATGAAGAAACCTATACTCATGATACCTTAACTATAAAACATAGGCTCATTGAAGACTATAAGGAAATATATGTGCGGCATTTTGCTTTGTCACTTTTCCTCTGAGTTTTGTGGAGACCGAGTGTGCTGTAGTGGGAGGTGCTCGTGGATCTGTGGACAGCAAACTGGACCCCGCCCACCTCCCGTTGTGCATATTCTGAGTGCGGATTTCGAGTGTTTGCATAGTTCTGGTGTGCCCGGTCTCATACCCAGAGAGTCCTAGCCTCACACACGATTGGCATCAACTTAGAGCGAGTATGGAGGAGGCCTTTCCCGCTCCCCCACCCCCACCCCTTGTACCAGTGTATTCAACAGGGAAAACGAACTAACCAACCAACCAACAAACCAGTACTCTTGTTACAGCTCAGAGCCCTAAAGAAGGGCCTTGTACCAGTTCCCAGGTCCCTTTGGAAGTCATATGCAAAACTTCTTTCATTTGTTTTTCTCAGTCTATAGATTTCCAATGTGCTATGGACCAACTTGTTTCCAGAAATGCTTACTAGATGGATTGCTGTGAAAGGAAAGGGTGGAAAAGGCAGAGCATATTGGTGAAAAATTTCTGGAAAAAAGAAATTAAAAAAAGAAAAGCTACTCTGACCCTAACCCTTACTGGGGTAAAGTTCCAAGGGACCAATGGTTATTGCTGATCAGAAGACGGTCCAGCTGGATAGTGATGAACACTGGAGTGTGGCCAAATCTGTTTTCCTATGGTTTCATTCTTTCCTTTCCTGTGTTGGCTGTGTTAGATGGGACTGTTAGCGGGTCATTTGATTATGACAGGGTGGAGGTTAAGTGTAGGGTTGCCTGACTCTGGTGGTGATATCTTTTCCAACCAAAGCAGCCTATAGTAATGAGATTCTTCATCAGAAAAAAACAAGGACAATTCTTGATTTTTGTCTGTACATCAGTTTTAAGAGGTGATGTGTTTTTTGCAGATTGAAGTTACGACTTTGAAAGGGTGAACTGCGATATTTCAGGAAGTCTGCTAATATGAACGTGACTATTTTCAGGAAGGGGAGGTGACACGGGAAGACTGTAGTAAGGAGGGTGAAGAGCCCTAAGGTGCCTGAAAAAGAATATCCATTCTGTTTTGTTGTTTAAGGGAGAGAACTCGAGAATGTGTATGTATTATCAGTTCTGTGAGGCTGTAAAGTTAAAAAAAAAAAAAAGGAAAAAAACCTGGCTTCAGAATGGTAATTTTGATGTCCACGCTGAGCACCCCTTATTAAGTACATTGGCAGTACAGTTGAGCACCAAAATAAACTTCATGTAGATTTCCAAATAAGGAGTTACTGACTTTTATTTTAATTTGTGGTCTGCGTCATGTGAACATGAGCGTCACACCTGGGGAATGAGTTTTGGGAAAGGGGACTGTGGAAATGAGCTGCTTGTGGTTTCATGCCCTAACCCTTTTGGATTTCCCAGTTGCTTCCCACCAACATCATGGAAGGGCGTCTGCGGATGCACGTCTTCACCTGGCCCTTCTCCTGGCCCTGCCAGAATGGAACTTGAGCTTCTGAGGAATGGAGGTGGTCTTTCTCTGAGACTTCCACCCCATCCCACAGTACTTTAAACTCTTTGAAATTTTTCCCCCACTGGCAATAAAAGTGCAGGCGATATCTTTCCTTTTTCTTATGTCCGAATTTTAAGTTTTTTGAATTTGTTATATTTTGGTACCACAGTGTAAATAAACAATTACAAAGAAGGCACTGGCAGAGGGGAGTTAGAATTTGTCATGTAAACCATTTTGGGGGGGTAAAAGAAAACCTTTCCTAAAAAAAGAAGACCCTAATCTTTTGAAAAATGTAATTTTATTTGCATTAGTTTACTTTCTCATAATTAATTTTAGTTATGATTTTAAAAACTATAAAAATGTAAAGGATTTGAAATAAAGTTGAGGGTAACAATTTATCCATTTCATTTTTTCTGCATTTTCTACTGAAATTCCTAAATAAAGTTCCTAAGTCTTAAACCCAAGGAAGGTATTTAATAAACTTTCTTTCCTCGGGACCGCAAACCACAATTTGATGGACTGCTATTGGTGTGCTTTTACGTGAACACATGTCTTTAATATGGTATTTGCTTTCTGGAGGGCTCCTTCGTCATTCCCTCCCAGGAATGATCTAAAGTGGATGGACAGGAACTCTCTCATATTCCAAAGGTGCTCGGCACCTAACCGTTGTCCGAACGGGTGATCGTGTTATTGTGGGTCTAGTGTGAGTCTTGGTCATGCTTCTGTGTGGGCGTGCACTCAGTACGTAATTGTTGTTGATACGGGTTGGTGATAAAACTTGTGTGGGAAAGAAGTCCTTGTTTCCTGTCTTTGTTCATGCTTGTGGGTTCCTAATCTCCTAGGAGTCTTGGGATGCAGATCAGTGCATCACAGCTAGAGGCGGGGGTTTTTATGGTGAGGAAGAGGGAGAAAGATAGTACTGAAGCAGTTCCTGTCTCGGTCTGCAAAGTGCAGATTGCATTTCTCTCTCAGTGGTGTTAGGTTTATGGCCCTTTTTTTGGAAAGCGCCATTAAGTGTTTGGAGGCCTTTATCTTTGTCTGTTTTGTTGGAGCAGATGGAGCTGTCCTGTGGTGGTTTTGCCAGGTATGATAAATGTTGTATGAAACTGCTCGGTGGAAGTTTGATCTGGGAAGATTACTACTTCTTTCAGTTTCCTGGAGAAAATGGAATCAGAACGTTCAAACTAGCGGGCAAACAAGCCCATCAGCCGATCGGCAGTAAGAATGGGTACTTTTCATGGATGTTTGTGATTTTTTTTTTTTAAAAGAAGGTTTAGGGAAAAAAAGATGGAAATGCTGATCAGTTTTGTCTGAATATTTCAATACTATAAATGGTAGAAATAGTCCAACCTTTTTCCTCAGAGCACACGGGGACAGGTGTCTACACAACGAAGACTTGTTTCTGTTGTGTAAAGGAATGAAAGCAAAGCAGTTACACAGTTTTCTTGGGTTCGCAGGAAGCTTATTCAAAGGACATGGCACTGAAGTCTTATAGAGCATACTGCTCTTTAGTTTTTTTTGCAAAACAAACTTCTTTGGGCATATTTATAATATTTTAAGAGGCATGTCCGTCTTTGGCCACACCTTTCTTCAGTTTTGATTAATTTGACTAGTAGTATTATGTACTTCTAATAGCTTCTATGCCAGTCTGTGGTTTATCTAAACTGGAATTAGAAGACGTTAGCCACCACTTAGCTTGTTTGATTGATTAAATCCTTCCGACAAATAAACTTGTTAGTAAAAAGAGGTAAGAGGTTCTAACCAAATTACCTAACATTTGAAGACAGGGTTTCTTTTTTTTTCTTTTTTCTTGAGTGATTCCAACTCTAGATCAGCTGGACACAACTGGGAGCAAAGTTGTAGCTTGAACCAGATTTGTGATGTGACTTGCAAATTTCTCTTACCCTACATTTCAGTTGTTTGCGCCCTTCTAACATTAATATAGGTCATTGAAGAGTGATCATGTTTGCATCTGAAACTCCCTCTTCCAGCTCCTTTATCTTTTATGTATTCCTAGCTTTAATATTTAAGAGGAACATAGTGAACAAAATAGGAGTCATAAGCCTCTCTTTGTTATGGTGTTGGGGCAGGTGGCGAACCTGCGCTGGAATACAAGGTGGCGCCAATGGCGGCTGACATTAACGTGGGTCATTGACTGTGGTTGCAACGTGTGATGGAGAGGAGGCAGGGGTCGGGGAAGCTGGTGGGGGGGTTCTGGCAGTACCTCCCCCGTGATGAGGCCTCTGTACCTGTTGGAAGATGATTGACTCGTGGCATCATGGATTTTCTTTTTTCTTAACTGAGGCTGCAGGAAACTCGGAGCTGGAATTTGACACCCAGTAATAATAATTTTTCCCAGCTTTCCCTTTTTCTATCTGGTTTCCATTCTCACTTGTAGCTTTAGCTTGATACATACATATTTAGTCCTGACTGTCTGCTGGGCACTGGGAAAGCTACGGTGACCTGAGGGACTGCCTTTCCTCTTCGTTGGTGCTGGTAGTCCATGCGTTTGTCTTACAGACTCCCGGAGTCCTCCTGGGAAGTAAGGATGTGGATCACAGGGCCATCAGTTTTTCTTGTTACTTCTCTCTCTTTTTAAAATCCTCCTCTGTGTACTTTTCCTTCTGCCTTTATTTTTATGTTCTTTGCTTACTTTTCCTTTCAATTTTTTAATGAAACGAAGACTCCCTATCTACCTTTTCTTCTTAAAGCTTTTTATATATTGTCATCAAAGACTGCATCATAATATTTTAAAAATATTTCATTGTATGTGTATGCATATGGACACTTAAAAAAACAAAAATGGGATTCCTTTTTTGCAACTTATTTTTTAATTTAATGTAATTTCATTTGTCTTTTAATGCATAATAGATTTATTTTATACTTAATTACTACAAAGTATCCTGTTATGTGGAGAGACTTCTATTGCAAATAGGCTACTCTGAATATTTTTTAATATAGATCTTAACATGTATATACAAATTGATCAGTTATGAGGAATTCTAAGAAATGGAATTGCTGAGCAAAAAAATTTGTTTATTTAAAAAAATTATGTATTTTAAATTTTGGTATATGTTGCCAGTTTTTCACCAAAGTTTATACTTCCATCAGCCGTGTAGGAAACTATTTCTTCACACTCTTGCCAACATTAAGTTTACATTTCTTTTCCAGTCTGATAGTTCAGAAGTGTCAGTGGGCCTGGCTGGTGTAGCTCAGTGGATTGAGTGTGGGCCTGTGAGCCAAAGCGTCTCCGGTTTGATTCCCAGTCAGGGTGCATGCCTGGGTTGCAGGCCAGGGCCCCCAGTAAAGGGTGTGGGAGAGGCAACCTCACATTGATATTTCACTCCCTCTCTTTCTCCTTCCCTTATCTTCTCTCTAAAGATAAATAAAATCTTTTAAAAAATGACAGTGTGATTTTGATTTTTCCTTTTTCATATTATGAGTTCATTTGAGCATTTTAAGAATGTTTATTGACCACTTATTTTTTCCTTTTATTTTTAAATATTTTTTTAATTTTATTTTTTCCGTTACCCCCTAACACCTCTCTCCCTGCTGGAATCACCACTGGATTCACCGCTGGAATGATGGACATGGACATGGACTGTTGTATTGGAAAACTGTTGTCCATGTCCATGAGTCTTTTTGGCCATTTATTTGTTTCTTTTTTGCAGTGACTGCTTCTTCCTGTCCTTTGGGCATGTTTTTATTGGATTCATTCATTCAGCAGCTGTTTGTCAAATACTTAGAGTGTGCTGGGCACTGTGCTCGGCATTGATCTTGTCTAATTGATGTGTATGAGTGTTAAATGCCCATTCATTGATTCAACAAATACTTATTAACTATCTACCATACGCTAAGCACTGGTCTAGGCCTGGGAATACGTCGAAGAGAAAACACACACACATTGCTGTGCCAAGGGAGGTTACATCCTAATGAGTGTGACTGCGGATGGGTAATTACTGTATTTAGTGTAAATATTTTCTTCCAGTGTGTCCTTTCTTTATTCATTTTGTATATAGTACTTTTTGAAATGCAGAAGTTTTGAATTTTTATATAGTTAAAATTTTCAGTTTTACTTTTTATGGCTTCTGAGTTTTATGTCCTGTTTTTAGAAGGGCCATCCGTACACTCTCCAAGATTGTAAAAATTTTTTAAAAGATTACTTTTTGTTTATAAATATGAGAAGTACTGATTTCTATGTGTTAATTTGAACTCTGCTTAGTTTTTGAATTCTCTAATAGTTTCTAGTAGTTTTTTCAGTAGTTCTCTTGGATTTTCTGGTTCTAAAAATGATAATTTTGCTTTTTCTTTTCTAAGTTTAAATCTCTTATTTCTTTCTGATTAACATTTGTTAGTACTTCCAGAACAATTCTGAGATATAGTAGTAATAACAGGTGCCCTTGTCGTGTTCTTGACATTAATTTAAACGTTTTGATGGATTTGATCTTAAATACAATGTTAGCTTTTGTTTGAGGGAGAATTAAAAAGAAATTTTTATTGTATTTTTTCCAAAGGGAGAATTTTTTAAAGTTATCCTGAGGAAGTAGCCCATCATTCTTATTTTAATGTGTTTTCACTATTTATTCTTCAACAGATACTCGCTATGCTTCCAGTCCGGGTCAGACACGACGTTGGCGCTGGAAAGCGAGTATTTGCAAGAGGCACAGGCTCTGCCCTGATTGAATTTATCATCTAGTTGAGGGGAGACAGATATTAATCTTATGATTATGAAAAGCTGTACAAGATTTTTATTACTATGTTGCATTTGCTATAGTAATATGTCAGTGGGGAGATTTTCTTGTCGGTTAGGAAAGTGTTATTGGAAAATGTAAACATCAATTAGGGACCTTCAAGAAGAGACTCAATCAGGTGTGCACAGAGGAGGAACGCTCCGAGCAGAAGGGCACTGTCGCAGGAAGTGCCGTGCTGCGGGAGGCTGCAGCGGGGGTGAGGCGGGGCTGTCCAGAACTTTTTCAGTCACGCTGCTCATTCTGTTCTTTCCTCCGAGCACAGGGGACAGCCATGGAGAGTTTGGGGACGGCAGCGTGGTCGGATCTGGGTTTCAGAGAGATGACGGTAGCTATAGTGTGGGAACCATTTCATTGGCAGGGTGAGGATAACAGCTGGAGACGTGCTGGGAGCCTCCTGCAGGAGGCCAGGCAGGTGAGGATGGTGGCCTGAGGGAGCGTTGTGGGGGCAGAGTTCGAGAAAAGGGGTAACGTGATTGTGTGTTTGGTTGTTTTTCTAAAAATACCTGAGATTTACACATTACAAGGAGCCAGCCTATAAAATTTACCAAAAATAACTGATGGGATGGATGGAGCCAGGGGGAGGTACAGCTTTTTAGATAAAAAATAGCCAAGTGGGTCCCATTTTTTTTTATCTTTATTCTTCCATTTCATCTCATCTTCTCTCTTTTTCTTTGCTGACCTGAAAATCCAGTCTGTTTCCGTCAGATTTCTATTCTTTATTCTTCAACATCCTCTCACCCAGCCAGCATTATGGAGCAAGGCTGTGGGTCCGTCTCTGCAGGGTGCTGGGTCGGGGAAGAGATGGCGGGGCCCTCAGGGTCGTCATTCCCTGCCAGGGGAGGCGGGTGCGTATTCTCAGCACAACACGCTGTGCTCAGTGTGAGATACAAAACATGACGAGGGGAGTCAGCGACCCATTTGGGGGTATCTCATGGTTGGCTTTTTGGAACAGGTGAGGTCCAATTTACAGTTTAAAAGATAAACAGGAATTTGTCAGGGAGCGATGGGGAGAGCTGTTTCAGGCAACAGGACTGTATAGCATATACAGGGACATGGGAACGTGAAATAGCACAGTTTTTGCTGAAATATGGCAGTTTGATATTTCTGGGTGTTGGTGTTTCTGGTCGTAAATGGAGGGGGCACTGGCAGGAGAGGAGCTGGGCCAGAAGTTTTTTCTGGAATCGCCGTGTTCGGAAGAGCATCCCCGTTGCGTGGGGGTGAAAAGGGGGAGCACGAGAAGTTGAGATGGAAATGTGCTCAGGGGTTAGGAGCTCATGACCCCATTAGAAATGTCTTTCCCCCTAGACGAACAAGTAAGTTGTTAGTTTCGAGGAGGCAGATTTAGCTGTACTTCTAAGAAAATATCTTTGTAAACGCCCCGGGCTATGCCACGGGTAAACACCTGCGGACACAACGACTAAATGATGGAAATGGCTCTGTGGGGCTTGCGTTAGTTCTGCTCCTCACCAGATCCACAGTTTACTTCCAGAGAGGCGAGGTTTGTGGAGAATTTGGAAATTTGGTTGTGTTCAATTAATTTGATTTGTATAGTGCCTCCATTTAGAAAAACTAAAAGCTAAGCTTCAAATGAAAAGCTTAAGACTTAGATGAGACCATTGGATACCAAAATAGGATGGCGTTATCATTTAAGTCCCTCAGAAAGGACAACAAAGGTGGTCCCGTTGCAGAGTCAGCATTTTCCCCAGCTGTTTTCTCGCCCCCTTAGCCACCTCCCTGCTCTCTGAGGGAGACAGGGAAGGCCTGAAAGGAGCAGAGCGCCTCACTGACAGGCTGCAGGTCCAGTTTCGCTCAGCCATTCGTGGCAGTATCTTTTAAACGTCAGAAGAAAGTGCTTTTTTGTTGCTTTTCTTTTTTCTCTTTTGAGTCTACCCAAGCCCCTTTGTTCTCTTTCTTTGCAGTTTTTAAACATTAAGTTTATTGGGTGACATTGATTAATAAGATTATATAGGTGTCAAGTTGTACATTTCTGATACATGATCTGTATTGCATTGTGTGCCCACCATCCAAAGTCAAAGCATCTTCTGTTATCCTATGTTTGGCTCCCATTACTACCCCCTACCCTCTGGTAACCACCATACTTTTGTCTGTGTCTGTGAGTTTCAGTTTTATATCCCACATATGAATGAAATCATATAGTTCTTATATTTTTCTGACTGACTTATTTCACTTAGCATAATATTCTCAGGGTCCATCCATGTTGCTGCAAATGGCAATATTTCATCTTTTTTATGACTAAGTAGTATTCCATCGCACACAAGGTCTTTCCAGAAGGTATTCAGCCATGTAACAAGAAACACAGAGACTTTTATTGAAGATACAAGAAACGTCGTACATGGGACAGTGATGCCTCAGTCCCCTTCAGTGTAGGCACCTTGGGACCCCACACAGTTCTCCCAGTCACCATTAGCTGCCCCATTGTATTTTCCTGAATCTCATTCATGGTCTGAAATCTCTTCGTTTTCAAAGGTGCTTTTAGTTTTGGGAAAAGGCAGAAGTCACAGGACACCAAATCTGGGCTGTAGGGGGGCTGAGTCACCTGAATAATTTGATGTTTCATCAAAACACTCTGCACAAGATGTGATGCATGAGCAGGCTTATTGTTGTGATGAAGCTGCCAATCACCAGTTGCCCACAGCTGTGTCCTTCTGAATCCTCTGAATAGTTTCTGTGGAGGAATGTTCAAGCTTGACACAAAATTTGATTCATATTTGTTTCTCTCCTTGCTCAGTCATTGTGAGTGTGTTGGCCACACAGTACACATGCTCACTCAACCCCCACTGACTTGTACAGAGAGGTCATCATTGTTCACACATGCACATTCCAGTCCACTCTCCTTGGCTGCCAGGTTACATCCATGTTGCACACACCGTTCATGTTATGTTAACAGTGGCTGGACTTTTTCCCGACAGACCCGTATGCACCACATCTTGTTCATCCAGTCATCTATTGAAGGACAGTTTGGTGGTTTCCATGTCTTGGCCACTGTGAATAACGCTGCAGTGAACACAGGGGTGCATATGTCTTTGCAAATGAATGTTTCCAAACTTTTCAGGTAGATGCCCAGAAGACGGATGGCTGGGTCATATGGCAACTCTTCTTAATTTTTTTGAGGCCTATCTCAAGAAACAGCAAAAAAAAAAATCTCAAGGAAAGTGCATTTCTATTTCTAGGTGCTAATATTATGACCAGCCTTTGAAGAAAGTGATAGTTCAGGTTTACAGAAGTGAGATCTTTGTCTGGGACGGTGAAGGAGTGAACAGATATACCTCAGACTGCTACACAGCTGAGGTGCAGAGAGAGGTAAAGCTCTGAAGGGACCAGATGGGTGGTGGCTAAGTAATAGCCACTGTTCCTTTTAAAATCTGTGGACCAGAGGTCTGTGAAGTCCAGTGCTTGTTTTTTGACTGACTTCTTTCAGTGAGAAACTTAGCATTTGTGCTTTATGCTTCTGAAAGAATCAGGATGAAACTATTCAGATGATTTAGAAATGTGGGGACCATACTTTTGCCTTGTAAAGTGGACAGGTTTGCATAGGAAGGAAATTCTGATTAACTCGTGGGCCAGCCAAGTAGTTACAGTGTGAAAGCACGTTGGCCAGACTGAAAAGAGTGCTTGTATTAGGGATGTGAAGACAGATTTGCATTCCGCAGTTTCCACTGCTCATGTGGCTTTGGGTACATTAATTGATTTCTCTGAGCTTCGGCTTTTCTAGGTGTAAATAAACGTAAGAGTATTAATAGAGTCCTTCTATGTTAATTATTTTGAGGCATAAATGAAGTAATGTAGTAGATGAAAACTTACTGGTCTATAAAAATAGAACCATTGAATTTTCCCAAGTAAGTGTATTCCTTTTTATAATGATATTTACATGCTTTGCTTTTAAAATCAAATAATGAGATTTCTATCTTTTCCTTTTTTTCCTCACCAACCTCAGGGTTTACTTTTCCATAATGTTCTAACGTAATCTGAGTGGAAAGATATACATGACTATATTTACATGGGAATGTTCTAACCCTAATCAGACTCCGCTTCACAAAACAAGACTTCTAAAGGTTGGAGAAGAGGCAGCATAGTGTGATGGAAAGATCATGGGAAAGAATACAATAAAAAATAAAACGTTAAAGAAAAGATCAGGGGATTTGGATTCAAGGCTCAAGATCAGGGCACTTGGTAGCTGCACAGACTTGAGCAAGTTCCTTCATTTCCAGAGCAAAGCATAGAATTCTGCCATAGAGAAAGCCACTCAGAGAACATAACTGTCTTCAGTTTAAGTTCCGTTTGGAGGAGTATTTCCCCAGACTACACGTACAGTCTGCTGATTGCCTTGTACCAAGGGATTGACTTCTAGTTTTCACTTAGTTTCTACAATAGATTGGAGGCGTTGGAGTTCAGAGTGAGTTTCTTTGCTGCACACTTGACCTTGAAAAAGTTATTTAACATCTCCGTCTCAGTTTCCTCATCTGTAAAATGGACATTATAAATAATACATCGTAGATAGCCTTTAGAGGTACTTACTGATCCACATTGAGAACAGGAACGTGTTCTCAATCATGCTATTACTCCTGTTACTGAGGTCACCGTTGGAATCAAGGAGAAGAAAGTGAAGTCCTCATTTAGCTAATAAGAATTCGAGAACCTGGAGCAGTAGTTTAACGATGAATCCTAGTTACTGAGTTTCTACTTCCTATATAAAGATTTGAAGGAAAAGATGTTTCCACTGTAGGGAGAAAAAAATTATTTTTCCTTCTACCCTCCTAAGTTCTCTGGCTGGGGCCCTGTCAACGAGACCGTCAGAAGTTGGACCAGCAAGAGAAAAAGCATACAAATTTATTATGATGCTAGTTTCGTGTTTTAGGGAGTCTGTCCCTAAACCTGTCCCTAAACCTTCCTATAAACCTGAATGTTTTATACCGAATTTGAAAGAGTGAAAAGTGGTGGGAATAACGTGATAGGACAAAAGGTGGAATCCGTTTGCGTTCCTCTCGGGGCGCCTGGTCTTTGGAGACAAGGTGGCCCCTTTCCTCTGGGGAGTGGGCCCCTCCCACGGGGGGTGTTCTTCAGGGGAGAAGTGGAAAGCCAGAGCGTCCTTCCTGCCTCGGCTGGGTCTCAGATACCTTTGGCCAAAAACATCCAATACGTTAAGGCACCCATATTTTGGAATAGCGTGTTCTGGACCACGTCACCACTATAAAAATTAAAACAACTAAAATAAATCTTTAGTTTCTTTTAATTAAAGTATAAACATTTTTTAATAATTTCCAAGTGTATTGGAAGTATATTTTACTTACCCTTTTTGTTAATTTGAGTTTATAAGTGGAACTATAACATGCTGATAAAACATTTTATTAGATAAAAATAAACATTTTCAATATGAGCTCATTTCCTAATGTTGCCATTCCCTCATTTAAAACAATGCCAGGACTGGGGTAGCTGTGTGAGTGAAGTAATTTGCTTACGGTTTTAATTTTAACCTGTGTAACTTTTTTAAGACCTCGGTCTCTCAAAAGTTAAAAGATGCTTTTTAAAATCATTCAAAGTGAAGCACTTGAGAAGCATTCCTTAAACCATTTGGTTTTAGGGGTTTAAGAAGCATGTTGGGGTCTAGAAGCAAATGGGCACAATGCTTTTTCCCGTTTCCTCAAGAATAAGGTGACACAGTAGAAAGAGTGAGAGAATATAACGTCTTCTGTTTTGTGGTGTTGATTTCTCAGGTGTGATTGAGGAAATGTTAGTAATTTCTAGAAGCAAATTTATAGAATTATGAATTAGTAAATCATCTTATCGGGTAACAAGATGATTTTGTGGTATGTTTAAAAATACCATACATTTTATTACATGTAATTAAAATCAGTTAAGTCCCCCCCACCATGTCCTACAGGCTTTAAACCTGAAGTATGTTTCACATGTGGCTTGTGCCCGGCCAGCTGTCTCTTCGTTCTTTCAGGTCTGCAGGCAGCCATGGGTTGTTGTTTGCAGAGTAAGATCCTGAACATTCCTGTGCTGGAAACATTCCTTGGGGACCAGGGTGCAGACCCATTGTGCCACTCTGTGGTGCCTGTGTTAGCTGAATTTGTGTTGGTGTTTGTGTCGCTGCATGATTCATAAACATCTACGTAGACCCTTCCCCTCCTGCACTGCTACACTCCAATCATAGAAACTGCTAGTTTGCTGGTGCAACTGGTGACGCACTAACCTTCTCCTCGTGCCCTCTCAGGTGTTGAAAATGTCTCATTTTAAATGATATCACTTGGGTGAAAATATTTGAATTACAGCTTTAGCCTGGTGGAATCTTTGCTAAGTGGTCTTTTGAAAGGGTTAGAAATATTTAAATGCTTTTGAATACTTGTATTCCAGATCATTCTCAAATTATTGGTGGGTTAAAATGAGCTACTAAGAGAGAAAGAAACATAATGGGTGTGGTGGTGAAGAGGGTGCATGCAGAGGTGAGAGAAAAATGTGGGCAGGGAGTGCATGTGGGGGGTGCCTGGCTGGGGAGGAAGTGCTTGTGGGGGCTCCCTGGCTTGGGAGGGGTGCAGGGGAGTGGAGGGCACCTGGCTGGGGAGGGAGTGCATGTGGAGGCTGCCTGGCCGGGGAGGGGTGCAGGGGAGTGGGGGATGTAGGCAAGACCATGCATCATCAACAGGAACTCTAATGAAATTTTTTGACACTTCTTTCCTTTTTATTTAAAAAATGGTAAAAGTGCTGGTATGTACTTTTGGTAAAAGTACCAAAAATGGTAAAATTACTGGTAAAAAATGGTATTAGTAAAAGTACTACTATGGTATTTTCTGTGATAATTCTTTTTTTTTTTTGGTCCAGTATAACTTGTTACACCAGATTTTTCTTTCAGTCATTAAGATTTAAATTTTGTATCTCTGGTAGTAAAACCATGTCTGCCAAGTGTAGGGAGGCTGCCGCTTTAACACCTCTTCATGTCTGATTAGAAGGTTTTCTTTTGTAATTAATTTTCCTCTGAGCTCTTTGTGGAGAACAGGAGCCCGCTGCAGAGAGGTTAGAATACCATGGACTTTGGCTGTTCAGCTTTAATGATACAAGGGAAAGCAAAGCAAGAGTAAATGAGGTACTTTTTGGTGAGCAAAAAATGTGAACTGGCTGTCAGTGTGAGACCGGTTCTCGGAGCAGTTAGCCAGCAGTAATAGGGCACACTTGAGTAATTGAATTTGCATAACAAGGCTCGCTGAAGAGATCTGACAGGCAGAGAGATTTGTCTAGCGAGAGAGCTCCAGATGGACGTGACCGCGCAGCAGCTGGGTGGCACGTTGCTCAGCGTGGACAGCACCGCCCAGACTGGCAGCTGGACCCTGGCGACTGCAGGGCTGTGGCAGGCCAGCTGGTGGCTTCTGACAGCCAGTGGCCCTGAAAGAGGGTCTTTTCATAATGGCCTGTCAGGGTACTGGACCTGCAGGGACCGGCAGGAGAATGTCACAAGTCACCACTGAGGGTTGTTAGCTGAAGAAATCTGCCCCAGGAAAGTGGAGGTGGTGGTCACCATGGGCTGCAGCCAGAAAGCCAAAACCTCTTCCAGGGTGGTTTCCCTCCGTTAGAAGGAGGACAGGCCTTTTTTTCCTGAAACACATTTGCTCCAGATGACAGCCATTATGGACTATGTTGTATTCTTAAAACCTTAAAACCACGTTGGCCACCTTCCTGAGAGCCCATGCTGACTGTCAGTTGAAATGGAGAAGACTGTTGCCTTTCGTGCTTTCCCTCTGTCTGCATGTTTGCGACAAGGGCATATTTGTTTTGGGGGAATCGGTGATAATTTCATAATTTGCCTTGGATTTATTGCTCATAGTTAAAAACAACATGTTTAAAGAATAAACTGCAGAGAAAATGAGTGGAAACGAACTGGTAGGACGTTAGTGTGTTCGGGTCACACCCCCACCCCCACGCCCAGGTGGACCGCATTTATGTGGAGGAATTGCACGTAACCACCCGTCTTCTCAGATTAGAGTAAATGTGGACAAATGCCAGCTTTTTGCTCGCTATTAGTAAAGTTTGCATATGTGTCCTTAAATTGAGAATTTTGCCATCTTATAACATTTCTACTCGAAAAAAACTACATAACTAGACAATACAACTTTTTTAAGGGCAGGGAAACCCCACTTATGTAGAAGCATTTTCCAGTAAAGTGAGAGACTTGCTGTCAGAAGCCGCAAGCTTGCTTACTTGCAGCACAACCAAATTCTAGTGAAACAAACCATCCCGGAGGAACTTTGTGCCAGTGAGCACGGTCCAGAGAGTTAGATTTTTAACCTCCACATTGGCAATGATTCAAAGTCTGTTCTGAACAAAGGGAGGGGATATACACAGCTTCATAGCCTGCTATTGGCTATGTAATTACTTCAGCTTATTCAGAGGACAGTTCGTGTGAATCAAAAGCTTAAAAAAAATATATGTAAATAATTTTTCTAGTAATTCTATTTCTAAGAATTTATTCCCCAAATTAAGAGTTATGTAAAGATTTAGCTAGAAGAATGCACTTTCAGCGTAGTCATTGTGAAGAACAATGGTCCTCAGTGTTCCACTCAGGGACCCCCGGGAAGCCGCAAGGGGAAAGTGATTTTCATGATAATACTGAGGTTACAGTACAAAGGGAGGGGCAGGTGAGGCTCCTGTCCTTCAGGGATGGAGACAGTAGCGTTGTGTTCCTTGCTGCCACGGGCATGTGGCTCCACTTAAGATTGTCCTTGATGAAGCCGTAAAAATTGTTAATTTTATTAAATCTCGACCTTTGCATACATGGGTTTTTTAATATTCTGTGTAGCATAAAACATTTATGCCAGCATACACACTGTGGCTGTCCTGTGGAAAAGCACCTGTGACTGAGTTGCCGGCTGAACTATCAGCTTTTTCACAGAACACCCTTTTTGTTTAAAAGAAGGACTGACCAGACATTTTATAGAAAGAGAGCCAAGTGAGCCTGTCACTTTGAGGGAAGCAGTTGACAGTGTTTGTGGCCAGTAATGAAATTGGATATTTCAAGCAAAAATTAGAATTTTTGAAAACTTGTGTCTGATTCTATGAGCCCGGTGGCTTCCTAATACTACAGACTTATGATGAGATTTGTGGTTCTGTTAAAGAGTGTGACTTTCTGCTTTTGTATATTGGGAATTTGGAAGAACTGTGTATGATGTTACGGAATTATGCCTGGATAAAAGATGCATTCGAAGTGCCCCCAAAATGAACAGATTTTTGATGTAACAGGAAAAAAAAGTTTATTAATGACAATTATCGATTCTGGACTGTAATTAGCCTTTAATAGATCACCATTTGTCATGTTTTAATTTAATATTAAAGAAAGATATTCACAATTATTTGATAAAGTTATTAAAATACTTCTTTTCCAACTAATGTATCTCCAAGAGGCCAGATTTTCTTTCTAAACTTCAACCAAAACAGCATGTACATCTGCTTCTGCATTCAGTCTAGTAAGAAAATCCAGCTGCTTTCTGTAAAGACAGAAGTAAAGAGATTTGCAAAATTGTAAAACAGTGCTACTTTTCCCACTAAACTCTATTTTATTTTTTTGCTTTGGAAAGTCTTGTTACATTTCATAAAAGTATGTTAACATGAAGTGGGTTTTATTAAGTGAATTAAATATTTTAAATTTTTATTTTTAATTTCTAATATAATAAATGCTGATGGATGTAATCCATATAAGCAAAAGCTTTGAGGTGCTTAACAATATATATACATACATATTTTAAATTTATTTTTCCATTATAGTTGAGATACAATATTGTAGTAGTTTGAGGTGTACATTATAGTGATAAGACATTTATATACCTTATGAAGAGATCCCCCTGATAAGTTTAGTATTCATTTGACACCATGCATAGTTATTACACTATTGTTGACTATAAATATTTAATACCAAAAAGTTCAAGAACCATTGATTTAAAATAATGATGGCTTGGAAATAACCCAGTACCTAGTAGGAGGGAATTAATAATTAGGGATTAAGTTACATGTATGAGTCAAAATGATAAATATTTGATATGAACATATGTTATAATTTCTGTTGGGTAGAAAAAGCATGTTATAAAGCAATATATGCAATATCATTCCATCTTTGTAGAAATTACTGTAAGTATATATAGTGTTTATTGCAAACGTGTTCTATAACACTAATGTGCTAAATAGTTTTCTCTGGGGAAAGAAGGTAAAAAGTTTTTAAAAAGCTGTAAGAAAAAAGAAAAAGTTGTGGTAAGAGTGTTAGGCTGCATCATGACCGCTCTTTCCTCCAGGCTCGTAATGAAGACACCTTGTTCTTTACTAGATTTGTGATTGGCCAAGGTACCAAATCTGAATTTTGTTCCACATTTAGAAAATTGGGACAGTAGCTACCGCTCAGGCTTGCTAAAAGATTTAGGAAAGGTAATATACTTGCATATAATAGCTGCTCAGTGTACACTTGACCCTTGGACAACACAGGTTTGAAATGCACAGCTCTACTTACATGCAAACTTCTTTCAATAAATTATTAGAAAAACTTTTTGAGATATTCTTACAACTATGAAGCAATTGTATAGATTATAGTAGGGTACCAAAAAGCAATTATATTGCTACTTCATTATCAATGCATGAATTGTTATACCTGTAAATAAATATCACATTATCTTCTATTTTTGATGCCTAGTGTTAGTAATACATATGATATCTACAATGTTTTGTATCATATAAGACAGTATTGATGTTGGTATTGACAGATGATGAATCTTTTAAACAGATGAATTAAACTTACATTGTTAATAAATATAGTACAGTATCCTGGCTGGTGTGGCTCAGTAGATTGAATGCCAGCCTATGAACCTAAAGGTCGCTGGTTCGATTACCAGACAGAGCACACGCCTGGGTTGTGGGCCAGGTCCCCAGTTGGGGACGTGCAAGAGGCAACCAATGGATGTAGCTCTCACACATGGATGTTTCTCCCTTTCTTTCTTCCTCCCTCCCTTCTCCTCTCTCTAAAAATAAATAAATAAAATCTTTAAAAAAAAGACAGGCTACTTAAAAAATGTAGTACAGTACTGTAAATGTATTTTTCTCTTATAGTTTTCTTAACAGTTTCTTTTCTCTAGCTTACTTAGTTATAAGAATATGGTATATAATACATATAACATACAAACTCTGTGCTAATTGGCACCCCAGTCCCCGCATTAGGGGTCACTGTATTTACTTCCCCTTAACATCTCTCGCACCTCTAAAATTCTGCATACTAGCTGTGTGTCTGTGACATTGGGTGACCAGTGAAACTTCCCTTGAAGTCAAAATAAGAGTGTTTTGAAAGCAAGAAGAGTGTATCATGTAAATATCTTATTTCTGTGACACAAGTTTTGTGGAATAACAGCTGTAGTACAAAAAGTAAATAGCACCATTCACGTCCCTTTTGGTAAAGATAGGTAAGGGAAACTAGTGTTTAATGAGCTGCAGTTATGTAAGTCCTCAGCCAGGTGCTTTTGTAAGGCAGCTGGATGCATTACAGACACCATCTCACTTAATCCTCCCAACAGCCCTGTGAGGTGAGCACATTTTACTGATGTGGAAATTAGAAGTGGTCGACCACGGAGATCCAGGAAGATGTCCTGGTCATTGGCGGAAATGGAGTGACTGCAAACCCAAGCCTAGCTGACTCTAAGGTTTCTGCTTCTCACCCCTATAACATGTTCCCTCTGATGAAAGAGAAATGAAAACCACCAGACGGGCACAAGGGAGAGCTCCCCCAGCTGCTCACTTTGGGCAGCCGGGTGGAAGGATGCTGAGGTGGGGAGAGGCCTGGGCTAAGGTTCACACATGTCAAGATCTCTGGGACCAAAAGACTCATTCCTGGTGTTCAGTTGAATAAAAATAACAGAACACAGTGTGTGTTATATCATAATCATTCAGTAAATGGAATTGAATTATTATAACTCTATGACCAGTCCAGAAGTTTGGGGTTTGGTTCATAAAATAGGAAAAGGAAACACTACAATCCCTCACTTAACATCTTGGGGCCACGTGAGTTTTGTTTTCAAGTTTTAGAAAGGTAAGATTTAAATTATATAACATCCACAGCAGGGTCCGGAGCAGTCCTCTGTAATCAAACTAAGCAGAATGGATCTACCTTTTGTGCAAGAAAAAGAATTGAGCAATTTTTTAAAAAGGGAATTTTAAATATTAGGGAGATAAGCAATATAGTGAACAACGGCACCTAATGGAGCCAGAACTGGAGCAGAACAGTAGTCATCGCTGTCCTGATACTCTCTCTCCGTTTCCTGCCTGGGTTATTTCCCGTGGTGCATGATCACGCATGATCAGCTCCCTCATTCATCCTCCCCTGTGTTGAACTTGACCTCCAACTCTTTGTTTCCCTTGCACCTGCCCCGGAGTAGCTGAACGTGGCCGGAGCAAATGGGTGACGATGTTGGCCTGGTGTCACTTTCAAATTAATGAGCACTCATCTCAAGCAGGCCCTTAAGGCAGCTGGACAGTTCTTCGTTTCCTCTGTTCGTGCCCTTTTCCGTCCCCTAAACGATTGTTTCATACCTTCTCTTCTCAAACCTCTAGCAGGCTTCCCCAGAGTCAACTGATAACCTTACTTTCACAGAGGAAGTAGACGGTCCTGAGAGAACTTCGTGATCTTACCGCCATGCCCACTAGCCTACTGCGTTTGCATCCTGTACCCTGCCTGCCCGGCTGTCCCTGGGGATGAACCATTGGGGGGGGGGGTGTCTGTCAAAAGCTAGCCTCTCCTCTCCTGCTCAGATTCCTTCCTCTCTCACTTTCTCCATAGTTAAGTCAGCATCTCTGACAGTTGTTCTAACACGCAGTTGGGTTTGAGAACCACTCGACTAGAATACAAGTTCCGTGAGAGCAGAGACTCGATTTGTCCACAGCAGTACCCGCAGTGCCTAGATCGGCACCTAGCCCACGGTAGACACGCAGGCTTGTGTTGAATGGATGAACAAATAGTTCTGGAAAGAGGGTACCAAAATTACAGTGTAAACTCTGAAGAGCACAAAATGTACCAAATAAACCATCCTTCTAGATGTTTTATCATCAAATTGGAAGTTAAAATCTTTTCACCAAAAATTAAAGAGTTTTCTACTCAATTCCTACAAATCTGCTCACCCGAAAATTTTTCCTAGAATTTTCATGCGGATAATTCTAGTTAACCTGGATTGTTTTTGTTTGCTAAGAGCTGGGCATTTTCTGATTTCTGTGTTTCAAGCTTTCCTCTTCAAAGGGATTTCATTGGTGGCAGTGTCACAAATGAGTGGGTCGGTAGACACTTAAATATCTTTTATCAACACTGCTGCTCAGAAGACCCGAGTTCAGTGCCCGAGCCCTCACTTTCTCTCACCCATTTAAGGAGGCAGGGGTCGTGATCCTTATAGTGAGTAATGTCCATTACGATCTTGCAGTAATCGATTGCATTTCTTTAACATCAGGAGAAGAATGCTTATTTTCTTGACGCCTCTGTTTCATGAAGAGTCATCGGAAAAACAGCCAAATACATTTTAATTTGGTTCTATCTTTCGCCCAAATCCTAACTTATAGAAATGCCGCACTTCGAACAGACTGCCGTGTGTTTTGAAAACGTGCTGTGGTGGGTTTAGAGTGGCAGTGGGCGTTACGGATTTTCGTGGGCTGTGTAACTCGGTAGATGGCAGTGTGTTCAACAGTCTGTGAGCCCTACCGGCTCTTCTGGGTTTTCTTACTAATGTGAGTCAAGTAGTCTTAGGATAAAGACACCTAGTTTCTGTCTTTTTTGTTGCTTGAGTTTTTTTTTTGTAAAACAACCCTAAAATGGAACTCAGCTAAGTAATTTCTATACACGATGGCCTACCTGGTAGATTCCCTGGAACAAACATGGTTAGTGTGGTTAGTCATTTACTTGGGAAGCTATAACCAGGGCAGACTCAGAGCTGCTAGGCAGAGAGTGCACATGGAAGCCTGATTGTGAGAATGGAGATACGGAGTGACTCAGCCATAGGATAATGTAAGTTAGTGAAGAAGGATTCAGTTGGTGGAAATCTGACTCAGATGTTTTAAGATAAAAGTATCTTTTGTAAATCAAGGTGTGAGTATTGATCTTTGGGTCAGAATTTTTCCTCCCTCACCTCCTGCCTTTTTAAAAGACAGTAAAAATAGAATTCATGAAACATTTCTAAGTACTAAGTACGCAGAGATACTGTTTATGTGTGCATCAGTTCTCTGCTCTCTAATTATCCGATCCATTTCTAATTCAACTCGTAGGCTCTCCTCTCTTAATACTTTCTCTTTTTGGCCGGACCATTCACCCCATACCAGTAACCTTTCAGCATAATCTCCTGCAAACAGGGGCGTTCTCCACGACTGCTGTCACACCCAGGAAATTTGACATTGATTCAGTGTCATCTAGTAAATGGCCCATGCTCACATTTTCTCAGTCACCCCCCCAATAACTGGGCATTTTTCTTTTCATGCCTTACATTTGATCGGCACGTTTCTTCAGCCCTCTTCAGTCCGGAGCAGTTCCCAGACTCGCCCTTAAAACTTTTTTTCACGATGTTTACGTTTTTGTAGTCCCGGTTATTTGTCTTATGGAATTCCCCTCACTCTGGATTTGTCCGGTTGTTTCCTTAATACTGGTTTCAGGTTAAACCTTTCGGTTACCATACTGAACCTGATTTTAAAAAGGAAAGGTTTGCATTCAGTTGGAGAGAATCGTGACTTGCTTTGCCTGTTCTTAGATGCTTTTCTTAGAGTCCCAGCCTCTGGACCAGGTACAGAGCAGCAGTGGTTGAATTCTCTTGTCATAGATACTGTAAACCTATTGTAGTGACACAAATTTGGTTCTTTTTTTTAGTAAAAAACAGTTGTCTGATTTGTGATCTAATGAGCCCTTCTGAACCCGGTGATAGGATGTGTACTTTTCTCTCTTCCACACAAATCTTAAAATGGCAGCATTTAATACTCTCTTCTGAAATGCCAGGCTTTCAGGTTTATATCTAGTCAAAAATGGCTCATTGTGTAAAATGAAAACAGGTTGAATTGAAAGCGGCCGTGTAACAGTTACACCAAGAAAGTGAAGTATTCCATGCTGGCGCCTTCAGACCTGCACTCCTAGAAGGAAAGGACATTCCAGGACCAGCGTGTTTAGACTCTCCCCATTTATCCCTGGTATTTTTGACATGGTGTCTGAGAAAGGAGAGTTTGACAGTGAACTTTGTAACCAAAATGGTATCTTATTCTAACCCTAGTATGCAAAGAAAACAAAGCAAATAATTAATTAATTTTTAAATTATATTTTCTTGATTATGCTATTACAGCTGTCCTGATTTTTCTCCTTTTGCCCTCCTCCACCCAGCACCCCCACCCCAAGCAACCCCACCACCATTGTTCATGTCCCTGGCTCGTGCATGTAAGTTCTTCGGCTGCTCCGTTTCCTATACTGCACTTTCCATCGCCACGGCTGTCCTGTACGTATCTGTCTGTACCTCTTCATTCCCTCAGCTCTTCCCCTGCTCCCCCACACCCTCCTCCCTCCCATCTGGCAACCATAAAAATGCACAGCAAATGTGTTAAATGACATGTGGAACTTATAAAATCACATATCCCCCCAGAAAATTATATTTCCCTTAGTTGTAACAAATACTTGTATTTAAGTATTATCTTCAGCTTTATCCTTTCAGAACCATACCAGTTCCCTCTGAGCAAAATTTGCATACCAAATTCTCTAAAAATACCATTTTTATTTAAAGGTTTGGTTTTTATATTTTCATACTAAAGAATGGTACATGTTAATAATAGCGAGGAGTGAGGTTTTTTTTTTGAGGTCAGCAGTATTTAGATTAATCAGGTTGACATTTCGTGCTGGTGGGTCATGAACTGTTGATAATAGCATTAAATGGTGATTCGGTTCTTGCAGAAGGTATAACTCATTATCCAGCTACTACATTAAATCATCACAGAAAACAGCACCCCACGCCCTGTGTTCTGTAGAAACAGCGATGAGGAGGTGTATATGTTTCTTTTGTTTGCATCTTAAACTTGTTGGAGCCCCAGTCCCATCAGGTAAGGAGGCTGCAGCTTTACCACGCCTTCAGAGAGCTGGGATCAATACCTTGACTGGTTCTGGGGGTTGAAGAGATGTGTAAATTCTTTTCACAACACGCCCAAAGTCTCTTCTTTGTGTCGTGAGCCTTTCTGGACCCTTGTTTTCGTAATGAGTAGACCTGAGTAGCAAGTAATAAAAGCAGTATGTTTACAGATTGGTCAATTGGGCTTAATTTTAACTTAAATCACTACTATGGGCATATGGATACTTTAAAAAATATGTATTCATTTTAAGGGAGAGATGATGCTTAGAAAGTTCATTTATGTGCTATAGAAATTGATTTGTTTTGAGAAGCATCATTGTTATAAAAATCTCTTAAGAAAAATTTCAGAAATGAGCTAGATGGTTTTTTTACAGTTGCTAAGCAGTTGCCTTTTAAGATAAACCTCAGTAGATGGGTAATGTAGTGAATCTGAAATTACTAGTATCTTTGAATTTTAAATTAAAATGTGTTTTCAGCATGTCTTGTGTGTATAGGCAGTGAACAGTGGCATGATTTTCATGTTAATGTTGATTTGCCTTCTGATTGGATAGTACAGAATGAATGAAGTCAGTTTTCAGGTACTAATAAAACCCAAGCACCTAGCTCAGCACCTTACAGATGGGCGCCCACCCCATCATGATTCATTACTGAGCGTGTGACACCCGGGCAGGAGCAGGGGTGGTTTTTAGCACCCTGTATTTGTCACACAAAATGTATGGGAAGGAGGGAAGAATGGGTAAAAGAAATGTGTGCCTTTATAGGGAAAAGGAATATTAACGTCTTCAAAGTAATAGCCTTGTTTAGAGTAAATAGGTTCTTGGAATCTAAGCTGACTCTTTAAGAGAAACATAGCATTAGAAAATGATGGGCCACTAGAGGTCACTGTTTAGTAATCAACTTTTAATGAACCAGAACAGTCAGAGAAGCCAATAAATTACAGTGTGGATTTTTCTAATTATGAATTCATATTTAATCATTCAATGACAGGTTAACCGTGGCAGTGGTTCTGTGTACTTTGCATATGTGGTTATGCTAATATACTATTATATTTCTCAGATGCTGGTCCTCCATCATTAGAGTAGTCCATTGCCAAAGGCTTTGTTATCTTGTCTTAATTATACTAATTATGAGATGTAATTAACTTTGTTACCACCTCCACTCCTTCATGGACCGAAAGTTCTTTAGAAAATAAAGTTTCACTGTCAACGAGAGTTACATTTACATGATCACAAGGGTAATGGTTCCAACCCGTTCCTCCCTCTTCTCCTTGTCTAAAGTCTTTCTGCTTCATTTTCCCTTCCTCTTGCTCCCACCCCTGCTGTCTGCTCTGTTCACCTGATTTCTTTCCTCCCTCCTTTGGGTTCCTTTTCCTCTTTAATGTGAATCAGCTGCTTTATTTCCTCAGTGACCAAATAGTTTTTCTCAAGCTTTCCAACCTTGATTCAGTGAGTGGTAGAATGTGACTCATCGCGCATCTTAAGGGAATCCCGGAGCCGAGCAGCAAAGAGGGGCCTGTCTGCGCGCAGGCAAGTGTGCGGTGGCTGCTGCTGCCACTTCTGCTGGGGGCAGATGGCTCTCCGCAGCCCGTCGAGCCTCAAGCCCTTTCAGGAACAGCAGATTTCCCCACTCCTGTGACCAAAATTTGTCTTCTTCCTCAAAGGCTAGACCGGTTGCCCAAGAGCGGCCTCCAGATTATAGTTTAAAACTGAACACATGCACATGTTCTGTTTCTTGAGAACAGTCCTGTGCATTCTGCTCAGAAAGCAGGTATATCAGCACATGGCCTCAGATTCCCTCTACTTCTCATTGCCTTTACTACCCCTGCTGCTAGGCACTGCTGATGCTCATAAGCACTCACTGTGCTGAGTGAGGTTTGCTCCCCTCTGTACAAGGCGCACAGCTGATACAGTGTTCACCCAAGCCAGCCCATCCTTCTCAGCCTGCCATTCAGGGCTCTCCACAGTCTGGATACAGCTCAGCTTTCTACTCTTGTTTCTTAACTTCTAGCCAAATTGTGTACCTCATTTACTCAAGTTTCTTGTTCTTATTTGTGCTTTTCTTTTACTGGGATTTTAATCTCTTCCTCATTTTTTAAAAACAATTTTATTTTTAGAGAGAAGGGAAGGGGGGGAGAAAAAGAGGGAGGGAAACATCAAGGTATGGTTGCCTCTCATGTGCCCCCTACAGGGGACCTGGCCCACAACCCAGGCGTGTCCCTACTGGGAATTGAACCAGCCACCCTTTCGTTCACAGGCCGGCACTCAATCCACTGAGCTACACCAGCCAGTGTAGCTCATTTTTTAGCTGTCAAAGTCTAAGCCCAACCCAGATGCCACCTCCTGTAATATCCTCCTTAGGTACAGGTGACCCTTCCCGTTAACTGCCATTACACGCAGGGAGGGCACTTACCGTCCCACCTCACGTTGTAATGGCTCGTGTACCTGTGTTCTCTCCTCAACTGTGATGTAAATCTATTGAGTCCAGGGATTCTTGGCAAATGAATTAAAAGTTCCAGAATTCCTAACAACAATAAAAAAAGCCTATTTGGCAGGGTGTCTAGCTTTCTAACCTCATTCCTGGAAAATTGAAATAATTTTATATGCTAAGGTTCATGGTATTAGGCAAAGTGGTGAGATATCCTTTGCTGGAAATCTTTCTTCGTAAAACATAGGCCTTTGTCTATTAAAATGAGTTCTGTCTGAGTGTGAGGAATAACAGTCAGCTTGCCCTTCCTGATGATCTGCTTTGTAATATCGCTGGGAATTCAAACAGTTCTTTGCAAACCGCCTAAGTGAGAGGAAAGTGTATTTCATGCTTTAAAATGATGCTCCTTGAATTTGCCTAGCTCTATTTTGAAGACATTGAAAAGTTTGGTTAAAAATAACCTTTTGCTTATAACGGCTACAAATTTCAAAGAAATATGGGAGATATGTGTGTTTTAAACTTGAACTATGCTTTTCATCTCTTTTTCAATTATTATTTTCAATGGCTAAATACAGTATATAAATTCTGTCTTATTAGAGGGAGAAGTGTGCATACCCAGTTCTTTTTCCCTCTCTTGAGGAGCAATAACTAAAAGTTTCACATGCCTAATCCTGCGTATGCACTTTATTGTGAGAGAGACTGAATGGCTGGGGTTTCATTTGTTTATAAATTAAACATCTAGAGAGTTACCTATTTGAACTCGGAATGCACTTTTCTTTGGAAACAACATTTTAAAATATATTTAGGTCCTTATTTTTGACCTCAAATATATTCAACCCTGAATGTTCCTAAATTATAATGCTGTTAGTATCATCTTTCTGTGAGAAATGATTTCAGAGCTCCAGCTTGGGATACCAGCCTGAAGGCCTCTTTTTTTTTTTTTCCTCCCTTTTAAGTTGTGGATTCTAAGTTTTCTGGTGGGGTTTCACCTACTCTTCTAAAATTTCAGTGATCTCACCTCTGTAGAGTTTTCCTAATTCTATGTTCCCATCACAGACTTCCCTGCTCTGTAGACCTGCTTTTTTATCTATTGGACCCCTAAGTGAACTAATTTTCTAAGTCAAACTCATGTATAAAACCAGTTCTTCTTCCTAGTTCCCTAATTACAGTGCATTACAATTGGAAATTTTCCTATCTTTCAGGTTCAAATTCTGAGAGCAGCACTATCCAATAGAAATATAATGCAAACCACATAGGTCATTTTAAATTTTCTAGTAGCCACATTAAAAAAGTAATAAGGAACCCAGGTGGACATGATTTTAATAATATATTTTATTCAATCCAACATGTCTAAAATGCTATAATTTCTCCATGTAACAATATAAAAATTATTGAGATATTTTACATTCTTTTTTTCATAATAAGTCTTTGAAATCTGGCATGTACTTCATACCTCAAGAACTTCTCAGTTTGAATGAACTATATTTCAAGTGCTCAGCAGTCGCTTAAAATATATGTGGCCAATAGCTGCTGCACTGGACAGTGCCCAGCCCGAAGAGTCTGCTGCGGCCTTTCTCTCCTGTCAACCAGTGGCACATTGTGGTTCTTCACTGTCCGCTGAAGTTCCTTCAGTGCTGGCATGCAATTCCACAGGCTCTCCTTCTTCCCTTTCTCCTGTCTTTCCCCCATTCCTGTTGTTAGAATGATGTGTATCTCATTACTCGGCCGGGGGAAGTCGTAGCCCTTGTTCTCCAGGAGCTCGTACTGCAGTGCGCGAGGCGGGCGTAGAAAGGTGTTGTGTTACAGTGCAGACTGGTAGTTGCCACAACAGAGGTATAAACAAGTTCTGGAGACTTCAAGTACCGCATGTTTCCCTTAGATTACTTTCATGGAAAATATTCATAAACTTGATTGACTGCTGTATCTAGTTGGATGAAATTTCTTGATTTCAACTTGTAAAATTAGATGCCATAAAAGCAACATTCTGTTGTAAGTTTTTAGTGTAATACAGGTGCTAATAGTAAAGATGAAACCTGTTTTATTATCAGAAAAGAGTTAAGGATATCCTGGCTTAAAAATAAGATGGAAATCAATCTTTCCTTCGACATTTAAGGACCAACTTTGTTTCTTTACACAGGCAGCTACTGCTTCTGGCAGTAGGGTGCATTAGTTGTGTTAAAATATGGTGCTGTCATACAACAACAGGGTGTTGGATAAATTACAAAAAACCCCCACCCCAAACCCATACTTTTAATGCATATCAGATTCCTCAAAAAATAAGGGAAGTCTTCACTGACCAGATAATTGAGTAGAAACCTGAAATCATAGTGATAAAACCCAGAAGCTCTGGCTACCCTGGGGGTGCATGTTAATTTGGGGAACCAGGAGCTTGGGGATCGATAGTTAGAATTGAAAATCATGGGGGTAATGGAAAACTAGGTCTTGTGCTCCCACAAAGTAAGAAATCTGGCCTCTGCCTCCCATTGCTGCCCCCCACAAAAGCCGAAGTGCCCGTAGGTCACACTCTCAGGAAAAGGGTGGCCTGCGGATAATCTGCCTGCTGGTAAAGGAAACTGATTAGGAAATCTGTCTGTCTGTGCTGTTTATAGATTGGAAATAAAATAGTCTCCCCTGAACCTTTGAAACAGTAGGTCTGATCCTATGGGTACAGAGTTCAAATTTAAACAGCTCACCCAATTGGAAAAATACCCAATTAATAAATATAAGGGCTTCTGAGTTGGTAGGGTCTGTCAGCCACAGAATGAATAAAAGTCCTGTCTGGAGAAAGTCAGTCTCATTCCAGGAATCAGAATTCACAAATATTAAGCACAGTAAATATGAGTTCTCAAAAAAATATTCAGACACATAAAAATACGAATCACCAGAGTAAGAGTCAACAGGACCAAATTTAGTTCTTAAGAACTACAGACACTGAAGTTTCCAAAACAATATAAAATGTTATATATATATATAACATTATATATACATAATATACATATACACATATATATAGTGTATATATATATACACGTTATATATATATAATGTTTTATGTATATAAAACATTTTAAGAAATAGAAGATGGAATGGACTATAAATGAACAAGGAACAAGAGAATATCAAATTGGGGGGGAAATCACTGAAACTTAAAAGTCAGCAGATGAGTTAAATGGCACGTGAGAGCTGATGACAGAGAATTACTAAATAGGGAGAGAGAACTCAAGAAATGAGCAGCCCTATGCGGTGTGTTTCAGTTGTTCGGAGCCTTGTCCTGCAAAGCAAAAGGTTGCTGGGTTCGATTCCCGGTTGGGGCACATGTCTAGGTTGCGGGTTCAGCCCCTGGTTGGGGCATGAATGAGAGGCTTCGATATTTCTCACATCAGTGTTTTTCTCCCTCTCTTCCTTTCTCCTTTCCCCTCTCTATCTAAAAAGAAAAGAAAAAGAGAAAAGAAACATGAAATAACCCAATGTAGTAGTCAAAGACTTGGAGATGGAGAATGTGAAAGGTCTAGAAACATGGATACACTGCTAGAAAGAAAAAGTCAAACATGCTTCTTCAGACATTGGAGTTCCAGGTGGAACTGAGGGAGATGGTCAACATGATAATGTCTGAGAATTTTCCAGAGTAGGTATAAGTCCATAGGAACAGGAAGTACAAGGTATACCAAATAGGTATAAGAAAAAGAAAGAAAAAGGAATCTTACTGAGTGTATGGTGGTAAAACTGCAAAATACCAATAATAAAGAGGAAAATAGCTAAAAGAGCTAGAAAGAAAAAAGATGCCAGGCTCCTCCCCCAATAGCATTATTGAGGTATAATTTGTGTACAATAAACTTCACTCATTTAAGCTTAGAGATGAGTTTGGACAATTACATATAGTCATAACTCTCATCACAATTAAACATAGAATATTTTCATCATCCCAGAAAGTTCCCTCATGCCCCTTTGTAGTCACTCCCTTCTCCCAGTTCTAGGTAATCAGTGATCTACTTTCTGTTGTTATAGTTTTGTCTATGCTAGACTAGCATATAACAATATCATGTAAATATGCATTAGGAGTCATACAATATATAGTCTTATGTGAATTGCAGACTTCTTAAGAGCAACAGTGGAAGCCAGAAGACAGTGGAATAATACCATCAAAGTGCTGACAGATAACTTGTCAACGTAGAATTTTCATCCAGCAAAACTGTTCTTCAAGAATGGTGGGTAGGTTCCAATTCTGGTTAAGGTGGAATAACAACACGCTGCCCCTTCTCTCGTACTGAGTGGAACAAAAAACCTTGGCTGAAATGACTGGAGCAGCTATTTGAAAACTGTGCAAAGCAGATGATGGCAGGTACATTAGAGAAGGAAAACAGAACCTCAAGTACAAAAGCTTTGCCAGCAATTTCCTGAAGCCCTCTCCCTTTTTTTGTATCTCCCAGCTTGGATTAAAAGGCAGCAGGAATTCTGGAACTGTGCGTGAATGCAAAAAACCAAAAGTCCCAAGAGAAGGGACCTTTTCTGGTCCAAGGAGCAAGAAGAGGAGTCTATGAGACAGAGTGAATGGGGCACAAATTCTGTTTTTTTCCTCCCTGCTCTGCCACAAAAAAAGTCTTATTACTGACATTGTGATTTTTGTGGTAGCAATAACAGCTGTGCAGACACTTAAAAACTGGAGGGAAGGGAATCCTCTTCTCTGACCAGAGGAACTATGGTCCAAAGAGTGTGGAGGAATCTGTTGCTTTTTATTTTCTTTATCTTTCTGCTCATTGGCCCCAGGAACTGACCTAGGTACAGGAATTGCAGGATGTTATAGCTAGAGGGTCAGAATGGGATGATTGGAATTGGGGGTACTGGAATGTTTGGGAGAATTCACAGAGTTCCAAACAGGTTTCCCATCATGTTATGTGCACTGTTGGGTTCACCCCAGAGTCATAAGCATCCCCCCCAAAGACTTAAGAACTTAACTAAGTTCTTAACTAAGAACTTAACTATGGAGTAGACAGCCTCCCAATGTCAGACTGGCCCCTGGCTGATGCACGTGTAGGATGGATTCAAAAACCTTGAAAACTGAGCTGACATTGGAACTACAGCCCACAGAAGGTAGGTTGCGATTTACAGTTTGACTGTAACCTGGTCAATTGCCTGTAAAATAAACAAACAGACAAAATCCCAAACATAATATTCTTCATAGAATTTGAACAAGACCCAGAGTCTCATAACATGCAGTATTCCAGATGTCTATGATATGATGAAAAATTACTTGACATAGAAAGATCCAGGAAAGTCTGATAAATTCTCAAGCGAGAAGACAGTCAAGATGCCAACCCTGAGATTTTGCACATGTTTCATATCAGGCAGTGACTTTAAAAACAGTTGTTATAACCATGTTCCAAGAAGTAAAGAAATAGAGCTATAAAAAAAGAACCAAATTGAAATTATATAACTGAAAAAATACAATAACCAGAAATTTGAAGAAAAAAGTCACTGAATATAACTCAGTGGATATAACAAAGGAGTTTGTGAGTATGAAGATAGAAATGACGTGAATAGAAATTATTATCTATTCTAAACAACAGAGAGAACAAAGGCTTAAAAAAAGAGAATGGAGCCCGAGGATCCTGTGAGGAAATTCCAAAAGGTCTAACCTTTGTGCCATTGGTGTTCCAAAAGGTGATGAGAGAGCGTGGTGCAGAAGAAATTATTTGAAGAAAACATGACTGAAAGCTCCCCTGTTTTGACAAAAGATAAATTTATAAATTCATCAAGCTCAAAGAGCCTGAAACAAGATAAACCCAAAGAAATCCATGCCCGGATACGTCATGATCAAACTAACAAAAACTGGAGAAAAGGCAAGAAACCTTGAAGGCAGCCAGAGAAAAACAGTGCATTCCAGGGAAACAATGATCTGAACAATTCCAGGAATGCCACGAAGCCCAGAAGGCGGTGGAACAACATTTTCAGTGTGCTGAAACCAGAATTCTGTATATGGAAAAATATACTTTGTGAGTGAAGGTGAAATAGAGATACTGTAAGCTAAAGGAAAACTTCAGCAGACCTACTCTAAAAACAAGTATTGCACCTATTAAAAATACAGAACCATGTAGAACCACAGGAGAATTGATGAAAGTTCATCATAATAGCAGGATATTTCATTATATCTCCCTTAAACCATCAGTGATCAACAACAAAAAGTGGTAAGGAGATAGCTTCGAATAGCACAATCAATAAGCTTGATCAGGAAGATACGTATATAGAACCTCATACCCAGCAATTAAATAAGAAATGTATTTCTCAAGACACATGAAAGGATGATTAAAAACTGACCACACAAGGGACCTAAAGCAAATCTTCACAAGCAGAGAATCTCTATCTTACAGATTCCAGTCTCTAACAACAATGCAGTTTACTTAGGCACTGATAGTAAAAATACCAGTAAAGCCTTTTTATGCACTTGGAATCTAAAATCACATTTCTGAAGAATTCATATTCTTTAGTCAAAGAAGTCATAAGAAAAAAATATTTAGAACTTAGCAATGAAAATGCACTTCTTCAATTGGAATGCAGCTAAGCTGGACTTTTAGGAAAAACTAAATGCAGTTTTGAATAGATTTGGAAAGTATATCATAAGGAAGCAAGCTGAATATAAGAAAAAGTTCACAAAAATTTAAAAGAATTTTCAAAATAAAACATATACCGAGAAAGACAGTGAACCCAACAGTAGCAACAGTAACAAAAACCAAATAACCCAATTTAAAGATGGGCAAAGGACTTAAACAGACATTTTTCCAAACAAAGTATACAAAGCCAGTAAAGCCATGAAAAGATGCTCACCATCATTAATCACTAGGGAAATGCAAATTGAAACCACAGTGAGATACCACGTCACACTCATGAGAATAGCTCTTAGGAAAAAATAAAAAATAAATGTTAGCAAGGATATGGAGAAATTGGAACCCTGTGCATTGCTATTTGGAATGTAAAACGGTGCACAGAGTGTGGAAAATGGTATGGTGGTTCCTCAAAGAATTAAACATAGGGTTATATGGTTGAGCAGTTTTACTTCTGCGTATATACCCGAAATAATTGAAAGTAGGGGCTAGAAAAGATATTTGTACACCAGTGTTAAGAGCAATATTCACGGTAGCCATAAAGTGGAATCAACTGAAATGTCCATGAATGGATGAATGGATAAACAAAATGTGGTGTATATACCCACAATGGAATGTTATTCAACCTTTAAATGGAATGGAGTTCTGATATGTGCTTTAATGTGGGTGAACCTTGAAGACATTACGCTAAGTGAAATAAGCCAGACACAAAAGGACAAATGCTATGATGTGTTTATATGGGAATAGTGAAATTCATAGAGACAATAACTAGTGCTTACGTGCCAGAGGGTGGAAGAGGGAGGAATGGTGAGTTATTATTTAATGGGGAGAGAATTTCAGTGTGGGATGATGAAAAAGTCCTGGAAGTGGTATTGCTGATGGTTGTGCACCAATGTGAATGTATGTAATGCCACTTAACTATACAATTAAAAATGGTTAAAATGGCCTGGCTGGTGTAGCTCAATGGATTGAGTGTGGGTTTGTGAACCAAAGGGTCACTGGTTCGATTTCCAATCAGGGCACTTGCCTGGGTTGCAGGCCAGGTCCCCAGTGGGGGTGTGTGTGGGAGGCAACCACACATTGATGTTTTTTTCTCTCCCTCTCTTTCCCCTTCCCTTCTCCTCTCTCTAAAAATAACTAAATAAAATCTTTTTTTAAATGGTTAAAATGGTAAATTTTGTGATGTACATTTTATCACAATTTTTTTTTTAAAGATTTTATTTATTTATTTTTAGAGAGGGAAGGGAGGGCGAGAGACAGAGAGAGAGAGAAACATCAATGTGCGGTTGCTGGGAGACATGGCCTGCAACCTAGGCATGTGCCCTGACTGGGAATCGAACCTGCGATGCCTGGTTCGCAGCCCGCGCTCAATCCACTGAGCTACACCAGCCAGGGCTCATTTTATCACAATTTTAAAAAATCAGTAAATAAATAAAATGGACACTACCAGAAACTGAATTGGTGATCCAGAAATTCAGCTTCTGAAAATATTCCAGAATATATGGAGTTGAAATTGAGTAAAAGGATAGCTTTGTCAATCCAGCAAAAAGGGTGAAAGACAAAAAGGGGGGGGGAGAAAATAAAAATCCAGGAATGAAATTTTATTTATAATAATGTATGAAAAGATGCTCCACATCACTAATCATCAGGGAAATGCAAATTAAAACCACATGAGATACCACCTCACACCTGTCAGAGTGGCCATCCTTAATAAACCAACTAATGACAAATGCTGGTGAGGATGTGGAGAGAAGGGGACCCACTGTTGGTGGGACTGTAAATCAGTGCAACTACTGAGGGCAACAGGATGGAGGTTCCTCAAAACATTAAAAATAGAGCTGCCATGTATACCAGCCAGTCAACTTCTGGGTATTTATCTGAAAAAAAACCCCACTAATTTGAGAAGATATGTGCACTCCTACATTCATTGCAGCATTCGTAGTAATAGTTGAGATATGGAAGTAACCTGGATGCTCGTCAATGGGCGAATGGATGAAGATGTGGTACATTTATACAATAGATACTATTGAGATTAAAAAAATGAAATCTTGCCACTTCGGGACAGCATAGATGGACCTAAAGAGTATTATGTTAAGTGAAGTAAGACAGATATCATAGGATTTCACTTACATGCAGATTCCAAAAAACAAACAAAACAAGAACAGGCTCGAAGGTACAGAAAACCAATAGGTGGTTGTCAGAGGAAGGGAGATGGGAGAATGGGTGAAACAGGGGAAGAGGATTAAGAAGTACAGACTTCCAGTTATAAAACAAGTCACAGGATGTAATGCACAGCACAGGGAATATAGTCAGTCTCTTGAGAACTTGGTGTTGTGACAGATGTTAACTAGACTTAATGGTGGTGATTGATCATTTCATAATGTATTAAAGATCACTACGTTGTACACCTAAAACTAATACACTATTGCATGTCAGCTATAATTCAATAACAAGAATCAATAGATGCATTTATAATTGGTTTTTAAAAAGACCAGTAATGGCTTTTCTCAATTTTCTCAAGATAATTCTATTAAGGATTTGTCAAATTCATTGTATTAAACATTATCAGTATGTTAAAAGTTAGCATCTCTTGAAACACTGTGGTCTTTCACAGTGTGTGAGAATGAGAATACCACCAACCAAATTATTTTTCTTTGGTTTTAAATTATTTTTCAATTGTGGTAAAATATGTAACATAAGACTTACTGTGTGAACCATTGTAGGTGTACAGTTCAGTGGCGTCCAGTATTCTTCCCGTCTTGTAAAACGGAAACACTGTGTTCATGTAACAGCAGCTCCCTGCTCCCCTTCCCCTCCAACTCCTGGCAGCCAGTCTTCTACTATCAGTCTCCATAATTTTGGCTCTTCTGCATACCTCTTAAAAGCGATATCATGCAGTATTTTTTTGTAACTTATTTCACTGAGCCTGATGTCCTCATGTAGCATGTGTTAGAATTTTCTTTTTGCAGCTAGATAATATTCCATTGTATGCATACATCACATTTGGTTTATTCATTCATTCCTCAGAGGACATTTGAGCTGCTTTCACTTTTTGGCTATTGTGAGCAATGCTGCCACAATAGATCCTGCTTTCAGTACTTTTGGGTATACACCCAGAAGCAGACATGCTGGGTCATATGGTAATCCTATTTTTAATTTTTTTAGGAATTGCTATACTATTTTCCTTAGAGTCTCCACCATTTTATATTCCCACCAGCAGTGCACAAGGATTCTAATTTCTCACATTCTTGCCAGCACTTACTAATCTTCTGTTTTGTTTTGTAGTAGCCCTCCTAACGAGAGAAGTTTTCTTTGGTATTCTTACAGAGTAAGTTCTGATTCATATATATTGAGCCAGCCTCTAGACTTGGAGTGACCAGTAGACTTTGTCCGTGTACTCAACATCCCAAACAAGTTACTAAATAAGCGTAGCTGTTGGCCGTGTATGTGTGGTCAGGAGGGTAGATTGTATTAAGGGGTCCAAGGGAGAAGGCTGTCATAGGGTGATGTACATGGCTTATTCTTTACTCTTTCCCCCCAAAAGTAGGGCAAAAACTATTTCTTTCTGTTGTGATTCATTCTCATGAAACCATATGGAGTTCTTCCCACTTAATATCATCAACATTCAGTGGTTGCATTTATCACATGTCACAGCACTTTGTAAAAAGTTTTATTGCACAGGTTTTGGTATTTGAAGTTGACCACAAATATAAAACTTTTTTTTACTTCCTATGTGGGAGTGTTTTTCTACACCATAGGGAAATACTAAGTGGGATCCAAACTTTGCATAAACAGTAATGTGTCCTTGACCCTGATGCAAACCTGGTTACTCTTATGTAATGTCATGCTGCACAACATCAGAAACGGTTGTTGGAGTAATTTGAAAGAAGAGTCCGGCCAGGGTGGAGGCATAGGTAGATGTGCCTCACTTCCTGGCGCAACCAAAAGAAGGATAACAACCAATTTAAAAACAACAGAACTGCCAGAAAATCAAACTGCATGGAAATCTGACAACCAAGAAGTTAAAGAAACATTCCTCCAGACCAGTGGGAGGGGTGGAGATGGGCAGCTGGGATGGAAAGGACACACAGCAAGGCTGTGGCTGGTGGCAGAATGGGGTGGGCGAGGGGGTGGCTGGTGGAGCAGGTGAGGCAGCAACTGGCAGAGCAGGCAGTCCCACATTTGCATGTGGATAAACAGCTGGGGAGCAAGACAGATTGCACAACCTAGGGTTCCAGCAACGGGAAATAAAGCCTCAAAACCTCTGGCTGTAAAATCCTGTGGGGTTGTGGCAGCAGGAGAAACTCCCAGCCTCACAGGAGTGTCCGTTGGAGAGACCCACAGGGTCCTGGAACGTACATGAGCCCACCCACCTGGGAATCAGCACCTGAAAGGGCACAATCTGCTTGTGGGTAATGGGGAAGTGGTGAAAGCGGGTGAGAGCCAAGCAAGCAGCATTGTTCCCTCTTGGACCCCTCCCCCACAGATAGCACCACAATGCCAGTGACCTCGGTTGCCTCCGCCCTGGCAAACACCTAAGACTCTGCCCCTTACAATGTAACAGGTGGGCCAACACAAAGAAATACGGCTCAAGTGAAAGTACAGATCAAAGCTCCAGCAAAAATACAGCTAAGTGACGAAGAGATAGCCAACCTATCAGATGCAGAGTTCAAAACACTGGTGATCAGGATGCTCACAGAAATGACTGAGTACAGACACAAAATAAAGGAATTGAAGGCTATGCAAAGTGAAATAAAGAAAAATACACAGGGAACCAATAGAGAAGGGAAGGAAACTGGGACTCAAATCAGCAGTTTGGAACAAAAGGATGAAATAAACATCTAGCTGGAACAGAATGAATAAATAAAAATTTTAAAAAATGAGAGGCTGAGGAACCTCTGAGACAACTATAAATGTTCCAACATCTGAATCATAGATGTGCCAGAAGGAGAAGAAGAAAAGCAAGAAATTGAAAACTTATTTGAACAAATAATGAAGGAAAACTTCCCCAATCTGGTGAAAGAACTTGACATGCAAGTCCAAGAAGCTCAGAGAGTCCCCAAAAAGTTGGATCCAAGAAGAAACACACTGAGACACATCATTATTAAGTTACCCAAGATTATAGATAAAGAGAGAATCTTAAAAGCAAGAGAGAGGGAGAGAGTTACCTATAAAGGAGTTCCTGTAAGACTATCAGCTGATTTCTCAAAAGAAACCTTGCAGGCAAGAAGGAGCTGGAAAGAAGTATTCTAAGTCATTAAAGGCAAAGACCTACATCCAACATTGCTTTATCTAGCAAAACTATCATTTAGAATGGAAAGGCAGATAAAGTGCTTCTCAGATAAGGTCAAGTTAAAGGAGTTCATGGTCACCAAGCCCTTATTATATGAAATGTTAAAGGGACTTACCTAAGAAAAAGAAGATAAAAAAACTATGAACAGTAAAATAACAAACTCAGAACTATTAACAACTGAATCTAAAAAACAAAAACTAAGCAAATAACTAGAACAGGAACAGAATCAGAGAAATGGAGATCACATGGAGGGTTATCAGTGGGGAGGGGGAGAGGGATAACGGGGGGAAAAGTACAGGGAATAAGAAGCATAAATGGTAGGCACAAAATAAACACGGGGAGGTTAAGAATAGTGTAAGAGATGGAGAAGCCAAAGAACTTATATGTACAACCCATGGACATGAACTAAGGGGGGAGAATGCTGGAGGGAGGGGGAATGCAGGGTGGAGGGGGATAAAAGGAGAAAAAAAATGGGACAACTCTAATAGCACAATCAATAAAATACACTTAAAAAAAAGAGATGGTTGCTAAAGGCTACTTAATAGCCAAGGGCCTAGAACAAATAGAGTGGACAAAGTCCAGCTTACATTTGGAAGCACCACCTTTTCAGCTCTGCCCATCCCAGAATCCAGGGGTCTAGATTCTCAAGGGATTCCCGAGTGGTTCGCAGAGACGGTAATTCCCGGTTCACTGTGGCCTATTAGCTCAGCCTTCTCTTCTTCCTCTTTAGTTTGTTGCTATTCTCGGTTTATTCTGATTGGCTACCAGGTTATCATCTTTATTTTTCTTATCCTCCCTCAATCTCTACCCTTCTTTTTACCTCCCCACAAAGCTACAACAGAATACATGTGAACAATCAATTCTCTGTAAAATAGAGGGCAGATGATCATTACACTTGTTTTTCTTCTCAAGCAAACTGGAGCAGGGAGAAATCCCAGAGTGGAGTACAATATGGCAGTGATCGGACTGCTCAGAATTGGGTCGTTATTAGCCTTGTTTTACTTTGTGACTGTTAGTGCGGGGTGCAAGAAATGTGTAGAAAATGTATGGGAAAATACTTGATCCCTGTCACAAAAAAAAAGGTTTCAAATTATGTGACTTTTAAAGCAAAATAGGACATTAAGGTTGCAAACTATTGAATGCAAGATTTCTTTTTTGGTTTTTTAAAATGAGTATTAGGGCTGAAAGCTACATTATCTACAAGATGGAATTTTGGAAATCACATTCTCCGAAGGCATTAACTTTTCCCTTGGGCTCCAGATACATTCCTTTCAGGAGCCTTGTGCTTCTGGGGTGAAAGTCACAAAACTTGTTTTTCAAGGAATTTTCAAAATGAAAGTGAACCATTTCATTCTCTGATTTACCCTACCCACCCTTTCAAAACCCCGGTCTGCACTTCTGTCTGATGGCTTCGGGCTTCCCTTACCGCACAAGTCCTGCTCAAGCGCGCCCAGCGCCAGGCGGAGCATTCTGTTGCTCTTTCAGCATAAGTAGGTCTATTGTGATATTTATCTGAATTCAAATAAGGCTAATTAAAAGAGCTGCTGACAGTTGTTGTCATCTGACTTTGACTGCAGCTTGATGGTCATTATGGGTAAATAATGAACCAGGTCTGCAAATGTAGCAGCTGCCAACTTGGGATAGAAGAACAGCTATTGCTTCCAATTTAAGGATCTATCGACCGCTTCCCTTCTCCCTGCAGATCTTCTGCAGAAAACTAATGTTTTCTGCTGCCATGTATTGTGGTTTCAGCTGTTTCAGATATAGCCTATAATTTCCTTCTTTAATATTTAACTTAGGACATTATTAGCTTTCAGAGTTAACAACTTTTCTATTTTGTAGAAGTTCAGCTTTGTCCTTGTGTCTGCTAAACTAGCTAACCAGCTAGAGTTTATTTATGTTTTTAATTTATATTATGCAGGAAACAGCTGGTCTAGGAAAGCAAGGAGTAGCTTTACGAAGATGTGTCAAAACCCGATGTAGATGGGTGTGTGTTTGTGCTGTGTGTTTTAAGAGATAGAAGCCATTTAAAGAGATAGATGTGTGTCCCTTGCTTTTGTTTTCTTAAAGATGGGCATCTGCCAAATCTTAGTTCCAGCTTTTGTTCACCTCATCAGAGACTTATGAAATATTTTGATGCAGCTCTATCAATTCAGAGGAACTGCAATGGCTTTCATTAAAATGCAACACTGAGGATATCGTCACTCCATCATGAGCTTTTCCTTGTCTTATTAGCAAGTAGGAACAGGTGCATTAAAGGTGGGAGAAAAGGCACATCGCATTCATGGATTAATATACTTCCTGGAAGGTTTTCCACACTTATAAAATATAGCTTTTGGACTTAAAGTTACCTCACAGCACATCCCCAGCATTTGTCCACTCGCCACGGGAAAGAGGCGACCCGCATTATGTAAAACCTGGGGCCCAGCGGAGCTCTGCGTCGGGAGCAGAGCTCTGAGGTCTTGCTGGGAGGAAATGATCCCAAACATGCCCCTGAAAGACAAGCCTTATTTTAAAAAATAATGATGAAAAATGGCTTATTTTCCCTTGTGTTTGTGTCTATGTTTACTTCAAGAGAAACTAACTAAACTTCCTTTATCTGGCTCCCAAAGAGCACTGTGAGTGTTCTGCTCTTCTGTTTCCAGCTTGGATAACACCAGAAACAGTGTTAACAAGGGGTTATGTTATGCTGGCTTATGTTAAACCAGATCACCCCCTAACATGTGCAGAGCCATTCATCTGTGTCACCAAAACCCAAGAGAACATCTGACATGGACCCTGAAACAGAAACAGTGATCACTTACAAATCAAACATGGCACGCTCTAAACTGATTGTGCACGGCAATCTCTTCTAGAAAGGACAACTAATTGAACATGATAAAGTGTAAAGTTAATTAACACCCTTAAATTTGTTGATTACTTTCACGGGATTATATTGTTCGTTGAGTAGCAGCTTTCTGTCCCAGCTGTCGCCTTTTTCCTCGAATGTCGCTGGTAAACAATAGAGACACCATAACAAGTCGTAAATGGTCCCTGTGACAGCAGCCCCTTGTGAGGCTGCATCTGTAGAAAATGATTAGAACAATTGCATTTTAAAGACGGCTCACATTGCAGCCCAAGTCCCATTGGTCCTCTTCCTGATCTCTTTTGATGGCAGACTGGTTAAAACATTTAAGTTCTTTTGAGTAAATTAAGTGATTTACTGTGTTTTGCTATATATCAATGAGAGTGCTTTGGTGGCAAGATTTTTACAGTGTTAAAGACATACCTAATTTGATGTAGTGTTTAGATTTCTAACTCTTCCCTCTTTGGATTTGAAGGTCTCTTTCCAGCAGTCATAGAATTGAAAATGATCTCCTTATTCGTGACTCATAAATGGTTATTCTAAGTTATCAACACTTGTACAATAGTTTTTCTGTCAAAACCCTTGGTTCACCTTCTCAGTAAGACTGAATTTCAGATTTCAGTTCTTTGTTACTGTTGGGCCAAGGACTGACATGTTCAAACCAAGTAAATTCACTTGTTCTGTTTAAGTGTTTTATAACATTTGTGTAATAACTATGTAAAATACCTTTTCAATGCATGCTTTCATTTGCGCTTCAAAGTAAGTATGGCAAGTGTTTTTTAATCACCATGTTCAGGTGGAGGGATCGAGATTGAGAGGTATAACTTGTCCAAGGGTATGACCTTCACCCCAGGTCTGTTGACTCAGATTATTTGTTCTTCATTTTTAAGTCTTCATGATAACGTCTTCATACATGTGCACTTACGCTCACACATGCCTGCACAGCCGTAAGTGGAAGCGCCATTTCCCCATGCAGAGAATCATGCCACTCGAATGTTGAGCTGCTGTGATATGCTAGAAATCATTGCCTGACCTAGAATTAGTTAGTATTCTTGGTAGAATTAGTTAGTATTCTCAGTCATTTTATTAATCATTAATCATTGATTTCTTCTCTCCGTCTCCCACAAGGACAGTGACCATTTATCAGAGACGTGCTGTATGCTGGGTGCTAAGATTCCAACGGCTCATGCCCAGAAGGATCTTAACAAGGTGCACCAGAAAAACCACTGATAAGCATCAGTACTGTATTAGAGATATCACTAGGAATGCTATAAGAATAGAGAGAGGGAGTCATGGCCATGAATTGCTTCTCAGAGTCGACAGGAGTCGAGTCTTGAAAGATAATCAGGGGCTAGCCAGGCAAAGAGGAAGGGAAGGGAGCCTCACACGAGGGCACAGCCAGGAGAAGCATGGGTGTGTGAAGCATCACTGCGCCTTCCAACCGCTGTAACGTGTTTCACTGTCTGCAGCACCATGGTTTTCATTGCAGGGGGTAGATGAGGAAACCAGGGAAGTGGTTAGAGTGAATAAAAATTAAAAAAATCAGAAACGGTTTAAAGAGATAAAAGAGAACGTTATTGCTTCTTATGACTCAGAATGAAAGATGTATGGATTACATAGTTTTCCTTTTTGCTGGGACATAAACATGCAAGTACTTCTGAAAGAATAACGTCTGCTTAATGGAAGAAAATAGGAACTGTGGGACTATACAGAAATGGTGAGTGATACTGAATAAATGTCTTCAGCTGCTGGTATCCTCATGCTGATGCATAGTCCGTTTTGGTTCTTAAATCAAATAAAACTGCCCGGATTGGGAGATCGATCCGCACAAACACAGGAAGAGTTGATTTAATGTTAATATTGACCTGGATTACAGGTACGAGGCTACGATTAGCCAGAAGAGGATGCAAAGCAAGAACTGAGTTTTAACTCAGTTTATCTTGGAAAAAAGATCACTCCTTTTGATGTAAAAATATGAAGAACGTTGTCCACTACTTCATTTACTGTCTCCTGCATAAAGTTCCAAATGAGAATTTTTGTAAATATGTAACTCAGTTCAAGGAAAAGTTACGTTTTCCTTGAGGCTGCTTTATTCCTCTCCCCAATAGTTTGCCAAGGCTTCAGAGTTCCTCGGATCCATATTTGAAATTTATCGTCTAGGCTTGTGGTTTTATTTTGTTGTTCTTAATATTTTCAGTTTTCTGATTGTTTTGTTCTAATAAACACACTCGTACCTGTTGTGAAGAAATGTAGGATATATGTGCAGTGAGGCAACAGGCAGGACTCTGTGTCTGCTTATCAGGCATAGGAAACTATTGGCCCGGTTCACGTTACTGTAAAATGCAGTGAACACAGTTTGCAGGTGGATTCCGAATGCCAATATGATCAACGTTTTCACAAGGCTACCCATAGTTGAAAGCAAGACACTTACTCTCAGAGAAAAATTTCTCGATTCCTTTTTCACCCTTTCTTTTCCCGAGAATTCATTATTCTTTCAATGACAGATGCTGAAAAATGGAAGGAAAGGGAGAATCAGGATTTGGTGGCGATTGTCTTCCTCCACCTGTCACTTGGTACATGATGCTACCTTTTGCCATGTACTTCTGAGTATATATCTCTTCCCCTTAATTATATTGTAGACCTTTTGAGGGCAAAGACTGTGCTTTATACCTACCATGACCTTCCATTTTGGACTTTCTGGAATAGCTGTATTTCAGATAATGTAATACCAGAGAACAGGTCCTGGTTTTTGATTCCTCAGATACGCCTACTCCTTGAATCTTTGCACCTAGCACAAAGATCTTGCAAATCGTTAAAGGCACTGAACAGATACTTGGTGACATTTCCTTCTTTGCACCTTTGTAGAACTGTAGGGCACCCCTCCTGTAGCCTGCGTTCTGCCTTTTATGATTCATAGTTGTGCACTTGCCTTATCTCTTCTTCCGTCTCTACCCACAGACACACCCCCCCACTACCGTCACAGACACTAGTTTTCAAACTCCTGAAGGCCACGATTGTTCTTCCTCATTCCCAGAGTTGAGAACCGCTGAAGAATGGATTTCAAATGGTTGATTTTTTTTTTTACTGTCAACTCTAAGTATGAGTGGGAAGAAAGAAAAAAAAGGAAGAAAGTTTAGATAATGGAGGCCTCCTGTGATACCTTTTTTTAATAAGGGGTTGGGGAGGGCTGACTTAGAGAGTTAAATTAGACTTAAAGTGCTTCTCCACTGTGCGGTCGGCCGAAATCAGGCCAGACTGCCGAGGGAAACTGTAGATGTCTGTCCGCCCCCAGTTTTGAATGGTTTGGACGTTTGCCTTTTTGTTTGTTTGTACAGATGGGGTCAGTTTTTCTTATGCTCCGGTCATGGGGGAGACACACCGAGGACATCGTCCCGGGAAAGTGTTAGATGAAGCAATAAAGGCAACCACAAGTGTTCAGACTTAATTAATGTAGTTATGTGAGGAAATTCACTTTCTGATTCTTTTCCCTCATTTGGAACTATTTACATATTATTTATATAAAATGAACTATGCCTTGGTTTTGAGTATGATTATGATAAATGTGGGGGACTGGATGTATATATACTTGAGAATCCCAAATTACAGAGTTTCGGAAGCTTGAAAGTAACTCAGTGATAATCTTGTTTAGTCATCTCACTTTATAGATGGAAATTGTATAGAGTTCGAGGAGCGCTTCGTGACTGGTAGAATGACAGATGCTTTGTCTGTGGTCCTCGACATCTCGTGTGCATCTCTGAGATCAGTTATCATGTGGTACGGCAGTCATCCACGTCCTTGCTTTTCCCTTTGCCGTTGCCGCCGCCTCTCTCTCCTTGAGCAAAGACTGTATTTACTGAGCATCTCGTACGTACCAGACACTGTGACCGTGGGGCGAAGGAGCCAACAGAGTCACTGCCGTCATGGAGTTACTTCTCACTTGGGGAAGAGAGACCAGAAACAGATGAGGAGAGGTGTTTGTAAGCAGGTGGTACGTAATAAAGGCTGTGAACAAAGTTAAAGCAGGAAAAGGGGATAGGGAGGGATGGGCACCATTTTAGATCATTCGATTGGTCAGGCAAGGCCTCTCTGAAGAGCTGAATGTTGAGAAGAAACCTGAGTGAAGTGAAGGAAACAAGTCACAAACATCCAGGGAAAGAATATTCCAGGCAAAAGGACCAGCAAGTGCACGGCTTTGAGATGGGGAGGACTTTGACCTGCTTTGGGAACGGCAGGGAGGCCAGGGTGGCTGGAGAGCAGTGAACATTGAAGAGAATAGTGTGATATGAGGTAGGAGAGGCAGCCACGGGCCACATCACATGGGACTTTGTAGAACTTTGGATTTTGTACTGAGAGGATGGGGCGCTGTTGGAGGCTTGAGAGTAGGGAAGAAACATGATGAACTAGATTATGTTTTAAAAGGACCCCCCTGGCTGCCGTATGGAGAATAGACTGGAGACGAGCTGAAGGGAGGTCCAGAAGGTGGCTGTTGGAATGATCCAGGCAACAGACAGTGATGGCTCAGTGCAGGGTGGTAGTGAGGAAAGACGAGGTTTGGTCACAAGTGTGTCACTTCTTAGGAGCAGGGACATGGGCTGTTCGTCCACAGGGCTCGATTCTTAGTTTAATTTTGTTCAGTGAATAAAACCAAACAAGAGCAGCATTTTTTGCAACTTTTCCGTATACTATGCTGCCATTGAAAGGCTTCACAGGTGGTCTCCGCTGTAATCTTCTTTTAAAAGGTTTTATTCATTTATTTTTAGAGAGAGGGGAAAGGAGGGAGAAAGAGAGGGACAGAAACATCAAAGTAAGAGAGAAACATCCATTGGTTGCCTCCAGCATGCCCCCAACCTGAGACCTGGCCTGCAACCCAGGCATGTGCCCTGACTGGGAATCAAATGGATGGACTTTTGGTTTGCAGGATGGCGCTTAATCCACTGAGCCACACTGGTCAGGACTCCACTGTAATCATAACATCACTGGCTGTGGACCACTTGAGTGTATCCTCACCTGAGCCAGCCTGCTTCCACTGTCAATAGGTTCAGTCCATGACAGCTAATATTTAGCCAGAAAGGCTAAAATTACCCCAGAGAAGCCAATGACTTAGATAACCAAATTCGAAAGGACTTGAGGCATTATATAGGTAAAGATAAAACTCCCACATCACCAACTGAAGTTATAAAGTAGTAAGTCCTTACATTTAAATAGTATTTTATGTTTTATAGCATGTGTTCATATGAGTTCTGTCCGGAAGAAATCAAGCCATTGTTAATATAATGAAAATTGTTTGTGCGAAATCAGTGTAACCCGACAGCCAAGGAGAGTGGACTGGAGCAAGTAGAGCAACAAATCTGCATCAAATTTTATGTTAAGCTTGAACATTCCCCATGGACACTAATCGGAGGATTCAGAAGGACACGGCTGTGGGCAACTGGTGATTGGCAGCTTCATCACGACAATAAGCCTGCTCATACATCACATCTTGTGCAGAGCTTTTTGGTGAAACATCAAATCACCCAGGTGACCCAGCCCCGCTACAGCCCAGATTTGGTGCCCTGTGACCTCTGGCTTTTCCCAAAACTAAAATCACCTTTGGAGAGGAAGGGATTTCAGACCTTCGATGAGATTCAGGAAAATATGGTGGGGCATCTGATGGTGATTGAGAGAACTATGTGAGGTCCTGAGGTGCCTACTTTGAAGGGAACTGAGGTGTCATTGTCCTATATACAGTGTTTCTTGTGTCTTCAAAAAATGTCTCTCTTTTTCATATTACATGGCTGGATAGTTTCTGGACAGACCTTGTATATTCACAGCCACTCTATGAAGAAGTTATTAATTAATACTTTCCCCATGTTTTTACACTGAGACTCAGAGAAGCTAAGTAATTTGTTTATAATAACAGCCAGCAAGGGGCATATCCCCTAACCGGAAACTCCATTCTGGATCCTTTACTCCTTCTACCTTGTTCATGAATTTATTTACCGAACAGCCAGCTATTGCATGTACCCCGCACATGATAATGAGCAGGAATGCTGGCATAAACCCCAGTGCTGACCTTGTAAGAGCTGATACTGTAATGGAGGAATCGGGTGACAAAACCAAAGATTTTAATAAAGTTCAGTCAGTATTGTGTTGTAATAGAATTAAGCACTGGATGTACTCTGGGTTTGTATATACAATTACTAAAATAAACAGCAAAATAAATATTTCTCCCAGTGTTCTAGCAGCTGCCTGAGTGTGTATTTCATGTTTTTTTTAATTAATTGTGAGAGAGAGAGAGAGAGAGAGAGATTTATTTTGTTGTTCCACTTATTTTATCCATTCATTGGTTGATTCTTGTATGTGCCCTGACCAGGGATCGAACCCACAACCTTGGCGTATCAGGACAATGCTCTAACCAACTGAGCTGTATGGCCAGGGTTATCCATGTTTTTCTATTTGGGGAAGTGGACTTGAATTATTTAAAATTGCATGACAATGTAATAAATTTACTTATTGTTTATCATTTATAAACATTAAAATGTATGCAATGTATTCTGTAATCTGTCAGAGTCTTACATAGCTTAAGAGTCCCAGGTTTCTAGATGTTATTTTCTAAGCTCAAAGTGGTTGCACGTATTTTAGGATAATTTAGGTCTTAATTTTGCCTTTGCAGTGGGACTGGGCTTTGATAATGTTGTATGGTCAGAGGTATATGTATGGAGAGATAAGATCTGGTCCCAAGGAATGCCAGAACTTTAGAATTAGCCAGTATAGTCTGACCCTTACAGTGGAACATAGGTTATGATTAAAATAACTATACCACTGTATTGAGAGTAAGAAAGAGTGGAAATACCACAGACCTCTAAATGAAAAGATGAATTACTCTTTCTTTTGTGGACTTCTCTTGCTTAAGTAACTTATTTCTTCTTTTTGAAATATGTGTTTGAACAAGTGAGAAAGTATACCTGTCAAAAGATTAACCAGCTGAGAACCATTGTCAGCATTAATTTTTCCTTTAATAAATGACTCTGTGAAGCTATTTAGCAGTCTGTAATCTAGACACAAAGCAGTTGACCTATGATGGATAGTGCTGAGTTTGTCTGCAAGCTTTGGCTTAAATTGTCTGCCTAATTTCTCTGGGTCAGATCAACACGATTAGAAGTAAGGGTGGTTCTGCAGGTTGGATAATAATGGCTTTAGAAATTGAGAAAACTAGTTGTAAAACATTAATGATCTACCATCTTGCTGAAGTAAATTAGAAACTAAGAAAATAATAGTCACTTAAAAGTCAATGTTATCAGAATATTCAAATGACACAGATTGGCTAATTAGAAGCATTTGTTATAATTGGGATTTTAGACATAATGAATTCCAAAATGCCTCTGAAAATATTATGAAATAATGTAGTTTTACCATATGTATGAGCACCCCAGGCTTGCATAACATGTGGATACTCCCTCTTCCAAAATTGTTTGGCTAACATAATGCTGACTTCTCTCGCTTTTAATAATTAGTTAAAAATAGCATGACCTGTAAAATAGAAAGGCTACTTGATTTGGCAATTGCAAAATATTCACAATTTGAATGAAATAGGGCTCTCCTCACTTGAGCTTTTTACACATAAAAACTGTGTATTTCATTGAATAAATTAAGTTCAAAAGTAGGCCATTACTTGCAGCTGTCTGTTCTAATGGCCAGATTTGATTCATACTGCGGACAATTAGGGTTTCTTTATTCCTGGCTGTACTATCAAATAAGTTCTCCAGGCAAAAATTGTACTCGTATATCTCTTCCGAATACTTTCCTGGTTTTGAACAACAAAATCTAACTTGAAAATCATGAATTAAGGTTTCCATAATACTGAAAATAGTAATACTAGTCCTGGTTTTATTTTACAGTTAATAAAACGTAGATGAGTGAAACCCTTCTAGGCCCCTTCTAGGATGAGTCTAGGCCATGATGTCTGCGCTAAAGTAGATGTTTTTCTTCAGTCATTTCAGTTAATGAACACGTGGCAGACCCCTGTGAAGATATGCTAAGGAATGACCAAACCCGTGTAAAAGTTTATTTCTTCTTCCTGTTCACATCACTAGGAATGAATTGCCCAAAAGGTGGATAGCAGGAGGGAAAAGAAAAATCGGATAATATTGGAAAGTTCACATTAGAGTAATGAGTGTAAATAAGCAACCGTTTTCTTACTGAAGTGCCTACTGGTTTTGGGAGAAAGGGCCAGGTCTCTCTTCCTAGGTCTCTTCTGTAGCTTGTGTGTGGAGAGCAAGGGAGTGAGCCAGAGACCCCAAATTCACACTTGGGCAGTAAACTCCTCCAGCTGCCCCCATGCTGGTCAGGACACAGGTGACCTTTTTCAGACACTTTCCGTAACTGATTATGTTTCTTAGAAGAACAAGAGATGCATGGGAATGACAAATTCTCATTCCTGTTGTTCTGCAGTTGTGACAAAATATTTAAGACAAGTTGAAAGTTTGAGTAAATCTGTAAGTCCCTTTGGTTTATGATGAACCTACATCATATTGTCCTTGATTATTAAACTATTCCAGAAGTTTAGAGTATCCTGCACATGCCTGACAAATATAATTTGGAAGCAAGATGTTTTCATTCGGTTTGGGGATTATGTCTAATTTAATTTTACTGTCCCTTTCTCCCAAACCATTCAGGTGTGGGAGCTGCTCGGTCTGGGAACCTCACGTTCATGGTGGGAGGCGTCGAAGAGGAATTCGCTGCTGCCCAGGAGCTGCTGGGCTGCATGGGCGCCAACGTGGTGTACTGTGGCGCTGTTGGGACCGGCCAGGTAACACTTTCCTGCCTGACTTGCGGTGTGAAATCGCCAGTGTTCAGGTCCTACTCCTGACCGTGTTCTCACTCTTCCTTCCCCTGTTTAATCTGTGCATTCTTTCTTTGCTCAAATTCTCTTCAACTAATTTGGATTCAATTAATTTGCCTTCATTCCTGTTGGAATCAAGCAGACCTCAATCAGTTAACTTATTAAAAAAGATACCGAGTTCCATCATTCAGATTTTGACTTACCAGCCCAGTGACCACTGAGATCATCCTTAAAACTGTTTCCATTTGTACTATTCATATGTTCTGAGTCGCTATTATCTGCCTTCTGATTTTCTAATTACTCATGGTAGCTTTATTTGCAGTACAGTCAGGTAGATACAACCTCTGCGCTTTAATCTGTTTCTTGAAAACCAAAGAGTTTTCACTTAGGAATGTGTAACATCAACTTTCTGGTCAGATAGAGGTGAATAAAAGTTCAGAACTCTGAAATCCAGCTGGTTGTCCCTCTGTCACCCACGAGACACACACACTCATTCCTCTTAATGCTTTGTCCTGGCCACGGGCACCCGCTTGATCCTAACTCAGGACTGTGGTGTAGTCTTGGATGTGTCTGTTGTTTCCATTCCTGTGCCCAGTCTTCCGGTTCTGTTGGTTTTTGCTTCAGCAGCTCTCACTGTGGACTGTCTTGTCCATCCCAGATGGATGGTACACCTGATCCAGTCTTCCTTCACTGCCTCTCACCTCATGTACTGTGCCGAGGCCTGATGGGTCTCTGATCACACGATGGGTCACCACTCTGCCCAACTCCATGGAAACCAACTCCATCAGGATGCTCATATCATCATAGTGCATCCCCACTCTGAAACTCTGAACAGATCCCTGCTTCCCATCATGTCAGATTTTAACTGTTCACCTTCCCTAGCTTGCATAGCTCTTGCCCGAGTCCTCACTATCAAATTTCTTGCCATTCGTTAGAACACGTGCACATGAGTCCTTTTTCTTTTTTTTTCTTTTTTTTTTCACATTTTTTTTTATTTAAATGAATGTTCAAGTACAGTTTTCACCCCCCTACTCCCATTCAAGTCCTCCCACCCCCCCTCCCTACCTCCCACCCAATCTATCCCTCCCACCCTACCTCCCT